>JAJHZJ010000988.1:0-600000 GCA_023548195.1 Bettongia penicillata ogilbyi
CCCTGAACAACTTATTACAGAGACATGTGGTTAGTTGACTGAGTTAGAGTTTATATATAATGTCGGTTATCCTGTATCATCTCAAAACAAATACAAATGTGAAAAAGAATGTTAGAAGAATGTGAGAGGAAGAGGTAATAATGCAGTGTTATGTTCCAAGAAGCATATTCAATCATAGCTCATGGGTTAGACTGGAAGCATCCACAGAAAACATCTAGTGGAACCCCCATATTTTACAAATGAGGAAACTGAGACCCTGAGAGGTAAAGTTATTTGTCCATGGTCTAACAAATTACAAGAGGCAGAACAAGAATTTGAACCTGGGACCTCTGTCTCCAATCTTCCCTTCCACAATACCACAGCAAAGTAAGGGAGTCTGGAGTTCCAATCCAGCCTTAGACACTAACTAACTGTGTGACTTAGAGAAAGTAACAACCTCAGTTTTCCTCAACCGTAATAATACATACTGCAATAAGAGTTCACTGAAGTTACCTTTTACCTTGGTGTCAGGACATTCAAAGTAACCAATCTGGAATTATCATTTGTGGTTTATATATGGAGGAAGCAAAATGGAACATAGAAGAAAAACGTTTGGATGATCCTCTGCCTCAAGAGATATTCTGATTTTCCAGAAATACATTTCTTGCCCCAAAAGATAAATATTTAGTCATTTACCACAAAATAATAAGCCAGATCTTGGCTAATTTTCTCTCTGCATAAACGCAAACCACCTAGTCTCGGCCCATGTGACCTACCAATTTTTTTTCAAAAATTAGCATAGCTCAAAATAACACTCAATTTTGAAATAAATTCAACCCCAAGACAGAAATTTGTTCTTTCTAGGAAATAAGTGCTAAAACTGAGAAAGAACAAATTGTTTTAAAAAACTTTATTTTCAACAAATGTTTAGAAGTTATATATCAGTCAATAAATATTTGTCAATAAATAGCACACCAATTGTGCTAGTTGTCCTGTATCATCTCAAAACAAATACAAATGTGAAAAAGAATGTAAGAAGAATTGAAATTATTAAATTGGTAATATCAAAATTTTCACATGCTTTTATGCAGTGATCAGACTGCTTTCTATTTATCTGTCTGTCTTACTACAAAGATATCAGTGACAGAAAAATAAGCCTCATATATTTAAAAAAAAATTATCCACTGCAGCATTGTTTGTGTTATGTACAGAAGAAGATAAAAGCTGTACATAATCATATTTCTGTTAACATTGCAACATGCACAGGGGATCTATCATAAGTTCTTAGATCTGCATTCATAAAAGAAAAGGCAACTTTTGAGGGGTTAGCAATCACTTTAATCAAGCACATGTATCAGTCCAAGCACATATGTCATTCATCTATTCATATTTTAAAGAAAATTCAGAGAAATAGATCTACAGACATGCTTGCAAAATGTCTGACCATTAACATACATACATCTTTACCAGAGAAGGAACATATGGGTTTCTCAAAGCCAAAGGGCTCCTTAGAGGCTTCCCAGTATCCTCTTCTGGCCAAACAAACATTTCCAGTCATTAAGCCCCTAAGTAAAACCTCACCCTCAGAGTATTTATACTTTTTAGAGCCAGAGGGCATAACCCTTTGAATCAGTGCCTCAACAGAAAAATGAAACAAAACAAAACAAAAGTTACTTGGGACCTTCCTACAAAACAACTCCGCTAATCAAGCTTTTTACAATGGGCAGATGCATCAATTAATGGGAAAGATCTTCCTCAGTCCCATTCAAATAGAGGCATTATGCTTCCTGATCATACTAAAAGGAAAACAGCAAAAGACCCTATTTTACTTGCTATTACAAAACTACATTATCTTCCCATCTAGTGAGGAATCATTGAAGACAACAGTTTGGGCTGTGTTTCAGAAGACCTGAGTTCTGATCCAGCCATAGATACTTGCTAGCTATATCACCCTAGGCAAGTCACATGACTGCTGTCTGCTTCACTTTTATTAACTCCAAAATGGGGAACATAATATCCAGCTGCCTCCTAGGGTTTTTGTGAGAATTGAATGAGACCATTTGTATATAGTCCTTAGAACACTGCCTGGCACGTAGTGGGTGATAATAAATACTTGTTTCTATAGAGTCATCTATCTTCTCTTCCTTCTTTCCTCTCTAATGTAACAAAACATTAAAACACACTGAATAATAATTACAAAGAATTAGGAGAGACATAGGAAGACTTGTATGAACAGATAGCAAAGAAAACAAAACAAAAAAACAATAACTATGAAAATTTAGGTCTAGTTAAATGTTTAATATTGGATCTAGATTCCTGAGGATAAAATATGAGTTTTCTGTTTATTCAGAAATTATAAATTATATCTGTATATACTTGCAATTATATTTTATTTTGGGAAATGACTGATACATCAAAAACAAAATTTAAGGGGGTGTAGTCAAGATGGTGGAGTAGAAAGATGCACCTACTCTAGCTCTTCTCCCACAGCCCATAAAATACTTGTAAAAAATGACTTTAAACAAATTCTAGAGCAGCAGAAGCCACAAAATGACAGAATGAGAGATTCCCAGCCCAAGGCAGCCTGGAATGTTGACAAGAATGGTCTATTACATGGGACATGGAGTGAAGCCCAATGAACAGTGTCCAGTCCAGACTTGGCCATGTGGCACTAACAGGAATAAAATAGGAGCAGGCCCCAGGGGTGGAATTCCAGGCAGCATCTGTGGTTCTCAGATCCCTCATCTCACAAATGCCAAAGACAGCTTCAAAGGCCCATGACAAAGCTTTTTCACCTGGGTGCAAAGGGATCAGGGTCCTCCCCTATACCTAGCCCCAGGCAGTGACAGCAGCAGCAGCATCCCTTTTTAGAGCCCTCTGCCTAAAGACCTTGGGGGAATTGAGCCACTGATCTTGGTCTCAGCCTTAAGTGGTGGCCCTGCAGTGAGGAAGAGTGCTGCCCTCATGGAGGTGGTGGAGGCTCTGGAAAGGGAATTCTACTTGCAGAGTCAGGGAGAAAAGCTTTGGTAGCTCACAGACCAGAACACAGGCCAAGAGAGGAGTAAAACTCCTCTCCCTTGACTGTGCCACCTTGAAAGAACTGAGAACTTACAGGGCCCAAGAGTATTCCCTCTTCTTGACAAAGGACTCAAAAGTCAAGTAACTGCCTGGGAAAATGCCCCAAAAGGGGAGGAAATTAAGACTATAGAAGGCTACTTTCTTGGTGAACAGATATTTTCTTCCATTCTTTTTGATGAGGAACAACAATGCATACCATCAGAGGAAGACCAAAAAGTCAAGACTTTTGCACCCAAAACCTGCAAAATAAATATGCAATGGTCTCATGCAATGGAAGAGCTCAAAAATGATTTTGAAAATCAAATAAGAGAAGTGGAGGAAAAATTGGGAAGAGAAATGAGAGTGACAAAAGAAATTCATGAAAAGTGAGATATCAGCTTGCTAAAGGAGACCCAGAAAATGCTGAAGAAAATAACACCCAGCAGTTCTCTCTCTAGAGCTAGATCACAATTTTTCATCGTAAGTCTTTGGATATCATCCTGGAGCATTTTGATCAGAATAGATGAGTCATTCACATTTCAACATTGTAAAATTTTGCTTTTACTTCATACAATGCTCTCTTCTGTTCACTTCACTTTGCATCAGTTCACAGTCAAATAAGTCTGTCCAGTTTTTGTTTTTCAGAAATCATCTTAATCATCATTTCTTTTACCACAATAATGTCCCATTGCAATCATTTACAACAATTTATTCAGCAAGTCCCCAAAAGATGTGCATTTCCTTAATTTATAATTCTTTGCCACCAGAAAAATGTTACTATAAATATTTTTTGTATATATAGGTTTTCTTCCTTTTCTTTTGGGTCTTTTTGGGATACAAACTTAGTGTGGTGGTGTTCCTGGTTAAAAAGGGTATGTAACTTTACAACCCTTTGTACATAGTTCCACAGTGTTCTCCAGAATGATGTTCACAACTCCACCAATAATGTGTGTGTCCCAGTTTTTCCATGTTTCTTACAACAATTATTATTTCCTTTTTATGTCATATTAGCCAATTGGATAAGTGTAAAGTGGTATCTCAGAGTTGTTTTAATTTGCATTTCTCTAACAACCAGTGATTTAGAGCATTTTTATATGACTGTAGAGAGTCTCACTTTCATTGTCTGAAAACTACCTATTCATATCACTTGACAATTTATCAGTTGGGTAATGGTATTTATGGATATTTGTGTTTTTCAGAAATTAGATTGCTATGGTCATTTACTATTGTCTATTATGTATCTGACCTATTCCAGTGATCCAGAACTAGATTTTTGACTGATTCTCTAAGATTCTCTAAGTATTCTACAACATCATGTCCCAAGAATGATTTTGGTTTTTATTAGTAGTTTTGGTTCCTCACTACCCATTTCTATTTCTTCAGTTACTTCTTTTCTTGCTATAAAAGCTATGATCTTGCATTTCTAGTGTAATATAGATTGATAGTTAAAATAATGTGTATCCTTGCTTCACCCCTGATCTTAATTGAACGACTTCTAACTTATCCCCAGTACAGAATGTACTTGTTAATGATTTTAAATAGCTACTACTTGTCATTTTAAAGAAATCTTCATTTTTTCCTATGTTTTCTAGTGTTTTGAATAAGAAAGTCAAAAGTTTTTCTATATATAATCATATGATTTTGTTTTTGTTACTTATGTGGTCAAATATTGTTATAGTGTTTCTAATACTGCACTAACCCTACATACCTTGTACAGATCCCCCCAGTCATAATGTATAATCTTTGTGATATGTTGCTTTAGTCTCCTTACTAATATTTTACTCATTTTTTTGCATCACTATTCATCGGGTAAGGTTATCTATAGTTGTTTTTTTTTTTTTTTTCTCACTCCTTCCTTCCCTTCTCCCCCTATTCTTTCTCTGGTTTAGATATCAGTACCATATTTGTGTCATAAAAGGAATTTGAGAGCATTCCTTTATTTAGCTTTTGAAATAATTTATTTAATACTGGAATTAGTTGTTCTTTAAAAATTTTTGTAGAATTCATTTGTCAATGCATTTTTGTAATTATTCATTCATTTTACTTATATTGTCAGATTTATTTGCATACAATTGAACAGAAGATCTCTTAATAATTGTGATAATTTCATCTTCCCTGGTAGTGAATTAACTTTCTTCAATTTTGATACTAACAATTAAGTTTTCTTTCTGCAAAAAAAAAAAATTCAATAATGGTTTATCTCTTTCATTGGGCTTTTCCCCATAAAAGAGCTGCTAGTCTTATTTACTACTTCAATCTCTTTGGATTTTTAGGATTATCATTTTTGTATTCAATTGGGATTTTTAATTCACCATTTTTCTAACATTTTAATTGCAAACCCAGTTCATTAATTTACCCTTCCTCTATTTTATTGTTGTAAACTTTTAGAGACATAAATTTTTCTTTAAGTAATGTATTGGCTGCATCCCATTAACTGTAGCATCTTGTATTGCTATTCTCTTTACTGAAATTATTTATTGTTTCCACAGTTTGTTCTTTGACCCAGTCATTCTCTAGGATTAGATTATTTAGTTTACAATTAATTTTAAGTTATGCTTCCAAGGCCCCTTATCGAATGCAAATTTTCTTGCATTTTGATCTGAAAAAGGATGTATTTATTTCTCCTTTTTTTATATTCCTTTGTTAAGTATTTTATGCCATATGCAGCTGAGAAATAAGATGTAGTTCTTTCTATTTTTATCAAATTCTATCCAAAATGTCATCATACCTAACATTTACAAAATTCTATTTATCTCCTTAACTTCTTTCTTGTGTATTTTTGGTTAGATTTATCTAGTTCTGGGAAGGAAAAGGAAAAGTATCCCAACATAGATTTTACTAATTCTTTATTCCTGTAACTCATTTATATTTTCCTTTAAAAATTTGGACTTTTTGTCAACTGGTGTGTTGTGTGTGTGTATGCACATATTTGTGTATGAGCATATATAATATATAATTTTTATGTTATTCCAATATATATGATGCCTTTGTAGCAAAATATAGTATCTCTTTTTCTCTTAATTTTTCTGACGTCATAATTGCTATCCCTGCTGGTTGTTTTGAGGTTTTTTGTTTGTTTGTTTTGATAATCTCAGACAAAGGATAATAAATTCTAATTCATTAGAATTTTTACTTTGGGTGAGTCTCAATTTTTTAAGTGTCTTCCTTGTGAACAACCTATTTTTAGATTCTATTTTCGAATATATTTTGCTATTTGTTTCTATTTTATGGATGGATTCATCCCACTCATACTCACAATTGTGATTACTAACTACATTTTCTTCCATTCTCATTTGCATTCTCTCTCTCTCTCTCCTCTCTCTCTCTCTCTCTCTCTCTCTCTCTCTCTCTCTCTCTCTCTCTCTCTCTCCCTCTCTCTCACTCACTTACTCACTCTCCTCCTACACAAAAGTCTATTTTACTTTGGACCAAATGTCTCCCTTAACCCGCCTGCCCTTCTATCAAACCCGACCTTTCCTTTATCCTATTAACCTTCTACTTCCCTGTTGGGTAACATAGATTTTTACATCCAACTGAATGTGCATGCTGTTCCCCCACTGAGACAATTCTGATGGGTAAGATTCAAGAGTGGTTCATTACCATTTTCCTCTTCACTGCAAAAGCTCTTCTTCACAATATTTCTTATGTGAGATAATTTTCCCCTTTCTTCTGATCCCTTCCACATTCCCTGATTGCATCCTTCCTTCTCACTAATTTTTAAATATCTTTTCTTATCACAATCACCTTACACTTCCACTGTTTTTCTAGTTATACTCATTCTTATTACCCAAATAATGATAAAGTTTTTGGTAGTTAAAATTTTCAGTTCTGATCTTTTCATCAGGAATGGAAGAAAGTACTCTTTTTCATTCAATATTTATTTTTTCACCTGAAGTGTTATACACAGTTTTGTTAAGTAGGTAATTCTTGGTTGTAATCTTTACTCATTTACCTTCTGTAATATCATATTCCAAGCCACACACTCATTTCATGTAAAAGCTGCTAAATCTTGTGTGATCTTGACTCTGGTTCCACAATATTTGAATTGTTTATTTCTGAGTGTTTGTAATATTTCTTCATTTATCTGGAAAGTGTAGAATTTGTCTATAATTCATGAGATTTTTTCATTCTGAGATCTCTTTCAGGAGGTGACCAATAGGTTGCATTAATTTATATTTTATGATCTGGTTCCAAGTTATCAGTGCAGTTTCCTTGGTAATTTCTTGAAATATGATGCCTAGTTACTTTTTATCAAAGTTTTTAGGTTGTCCAATAATTCTTCAATTATTTCTCCTTCTTTCAAGTGAGTATTTGCAATGAAATATCTCATATTTTATCCTATTTTTTATTGCTTTGACTTTGTTTTATTGTTTCTTGATGTTTCATGGAGCCATCAACTTCTAATTGTCTTTTTAATGTTTAAGGAATTATTTTCTTCAGTGAAATTTTGCATCTCTTTTTTCCATTTGTGCAATTCTGCCTTTAAAAGAGCTCTCTCAAAGGGCTCTGATTCTGTGTTTCAAATATTTTTTCTTCAGTGATATTTTCGACCCCTTTAACCACATTGTTTAATCCTTTTTCGGGGGGTGTTATTTTCCTAAGTATATTTTGCGCCTCCTTTACCAAACTGTTAATTCTTCTTTTTCATTATTTTGTAGAACTACTCTCATTTCTCTTCCTAATTTTCTGCTATCTCTTGCTTGGTTTTTAAAATCATTTTTTTAATTTTTCCATAGCCTGAAACCATTTTACATTTTATCTTAATCCTTTGGTGTAGTGGTTTTGACTTTGTTGTCTTCTCCCAAGTTTGTGTTTTAATCTTCCAGTCACCATAGTAACTTCCTATAGTAAAGATCTTATTCTGCTGTTTACTCACTTTTCCAGGCTACTTTTTGGCTCTTAATTTTATGATAAAGTGAGTCTCTGGTTCCAAATTTCAGAGGGCACTGTTCCAAGTTGTTTTTTTTGTTTTGTCGTTTTTTTTTTTTTTTTTTTTTTTTTTTTTTTTTTTTTTTTTGTGCAGCTGTTTATAGGGATAATTCTGGGGATGAGTAAAGGTTTGTGATGGTATGATTTGGGAAGAAGTGTGTTTACTGCTCTTGTAGCCTGTGCCCTGGTCTGTGAGCAACTCCAAGCACTCTTTTCTATCTTGGAACTGTGAAAAGTGTCCTGGATCCACTATAACCACAAGCTCTTCCCCTGGGACTGAGACCCAGTACTGTGACCCAGAATTAATGCAATGAAGCAGGGTTCTACCCCTTGTGCAAGAAAGGGGACCTGGGGGGCGGAGCCAAGATGGCGGAGTAGAAGGACGCACATTTAAGAGCTCCGAGCCCACAACCCATGGAATTGAGGTAAAAGGAGATCCCCATAAATTCTGAATCTCTGCAGGGGGTGCATAAACATAGGGGAAGAGATTTCCGTTCCACTGAACCCTGGAAAGCCGTCCCTGGGGTCCATCGCACTCCGGAAAGCGGACCCCCACCCCCACCCCTGGCCGCGACCCAGAGAAGCTGACCCGAGCAGACCTTCAGAGAGGAAAGCTCCGGGGGAAGCTCCAGCAGCCGGGAAAGTCCCTCCGCTCACAGAAGCTACAGGTCAGTGAAAAAGAAAGCCGGGCTGAAGGAGAGGGGAAGCGGGGCGTCTCCGTGACTCGGGCCCCCTCGGGAGGAAGCGGCAGCAGCAGAGACGGGGGCAGGAAGCGGCGGAGGCAGAGGCGTGGGCGGGCGGCTGAGGCGGCAACGGGCCCGGGACTCAGGAATCCCCCAGCAGCAGGTAGGATCTTCAATACTGAAGGTCTTTCCAACCTGAGGGAGCCGAGCGGGGGAGACGGCCCTGCCTCCACCCTGCTCTACTGCTGAACGCCTCTGAATAAAACCCCCAAGGGAGCTGAGCACAGCAGGCGGGGGGCCCCCCACCCTGCCCCCACCCGCTCCGTTCCTGAAAGTCTCTGCGGAAAGCCCCTGAGGGCCCAAGCTTAGGAAACGGCCCTGCCCCCACCCTTGAGCCAGAACTAAAGATTGCCGCGGGAAAGCGCATTTGAATCTCAGAGGCCAAGCACTAGCTGGGCGGATCCAGGCGGGGGTGGAAAGGAATCTCAGAAGTCAAGTAACTGGCTGGGAAAATGCCTAGAAAGGGGAAGAAAAATAAGACTTTAGAGAGTTTTTTTCCAACAAATGCAAATGATCCCGACCTTTGGATCTGATGGGGAGGACGAGAACGTATTTTTCCAATCAGGGAAAGATGTGGAGGGGCGGGGCCTCAGTACCCCAGACACCCCAGGGGGGGTGGTGGGTGGGCTCAGGCCTTGGAAGAGCTTAAAAAAGGATTTTGAAAAGCAAGTTAGACAGGTGGAGGAAAGACTGGGAAGAGAAATGACAAAGATGCAAGAAGAGTATGAAAAAAAGGTCAATATCTTGGTAAAGGAGACCCAAAAAAATGCTGAGGAAATTAACACCTTGAAAAATAGGCTCACTCAATTGGCAAAAGAGGTTCAAAAAGCCAATGAGGAGAAGAATGCATTCAAAAGCAGAATGAGCCCAAATGGAAAAAGAGGCTCAAAAGCTCACTGAATTTAATAGTTCTCTCAAAATTAGAATGGAACAGATGGAGTCTAATGACTTTATGAGAAACCAAGAAATCACCAAACAAAACCAAAAGAACGATAAAATGGAAGAGAATGTGAAATATCTCATGGGAAAAACAACTGACCTGGAAAATAGATCAAGGAGAGACAACTTAAAAATTATGGGACTACCTGAAAGCCATGATCAAAAAAAGAGCCTAGACATCGTCTTGCATGAAATTATCAAGGAAAACTGCCCTGACATTCTAGGACCAGAGGGCAAAATAAGTATTGAAAGAATCCATCGATCACCACCTGAAAGAGATCCAAAAAGAGAAACTCCTAGGAACATTGTGGCCAAATTCCAGAACTCCCAGCTCAAGGAAAAAATCTTGCAAGCAGCCAGAAAGAAACAATTCCAGTACTGTGGAAATACAATCAGGATAACCCAAGATCTAGCAGCTTCTACATTAACGGATCGAAGGGCGTGGAATAGGATATTCCAGAAGGCAAAGGAACTAGGACTGAAACCAAGAATCACCTACCCAGCTAAACTGAGTATAATACTTCAAGGGAAAATATGGTCTTTCAATGAAACAGAGGACTTTCAATCATTCTTAATGAAAAGACCAGAGCTGAACAGAAAATTTGACTTTCAAACACAAGAATGAGAGGAAGCATGCAAAAGTAAACAGCAAGGAGAAGTATTAAGGGACTTACCAGAAATGAACTGTTTGCATTCATACAGGGAAGGACAATATTTCTAACTCTTAAAACTTTTCAGTATCTGGGTGGTTGGTGGGACCACACATACACATGTACACGCATGCACACACATACACACATGCATTCACATGCAGAGACAGAGAGCACAGATTGAACTGAATAGGATGGGACCATACCTTAAAAGAAATTAAGGTAAATGGTGAGAGAGAAATGTAGTGAGAGGAAAGAGGGGGAAATGGAAGGGGGTAACTATATGTCATATAAGAGGCAAGTAGGAGATGTTTTTAGTGGAGGGAAAAAGAGGAGAGCTGAGGAAAAAAAAAAACAAACAAACAAACAAGCAAAAGTTTACCCTCATCACATTTGACTAAATGAAGGAGTGTAATGCACACTCATTTTGGTATGAAAACCCTATCTTACCAGTATAAGAAAGCGGGGGAGAAGGAGATATTGGGGGGGGGGATGATGGAAGGGAGGGTAAAGGGAGGAGGGAGTAATTGAAAGTCAACACTTGGGGAGGGACAGGATCAAAGGACAGAAGAGAAACAATGAGGGGCAGGTTAAGAGGGATGGCAATTCAGTTAGTCTTACACAACACGACTATCAGGAAGGTCATTTGCAAAGCTACACAGATATGGTCCATAATGAATTGCCTGCCGTACCAAAGGGAATAGGTGGGGAGGGAGGGATGGGGAGAATTTGGAACTCAAAGTTTTAGGAACAATTGTTTAGTATTGTTGTTGCAACTAGGAAAGAAGACATACAGTTAATGAGGAATAGAAAATCATCTGGCCCTACAGGAGAAAAGAGAAGATAGAGACAAGGGAAGGGAGGGATGACAGAAGAGAGGACAGATTGGAGATAGGGAAAATTAGGTTGCTTGGGGTATTGGGGTGGGGGGGAGGGGATAAAAGGGGAGAAAATTTGGAACCCAAAAATTTGTGAAAATGAATGTAAAAAGCTAAATAAATAAATTAATTAATTAATTAAAAAAAAAAAAAAAAAGAAAGGGGACCTGTATAATCTCCTTCAGATCAGATGTCTGATCCCCTTGCTACCTATGGGTTGAGAGGGCCAGAACCTACAACTGCTACCATTGATTCAGTTGCCCTCAAGGCCAACTGTTGGGGTGCTGGGGTATGGCTCAAGCTGGAATGTGCTTCACTCTCACTCTTGTGCAAAAATAAAAACAAACAAAAAAACAAACAAAAACTTTTCCTACTAACCTTTTAAACTGTCATGGGTTGGAAAACAGCTTTAATCCATTTTATGTGTTCTGCAGCTCCAGAATTTGTTTGAGGGCATTATTTAAATTTTTTTTGGAAAGGTTCTAGGGGGGGATAGTTGAGATTTCCTGCATTTTGTTTACCTTCTTGGCTCTTCTCCCACCTTGAATATCTATTCATAATTTTCTTGCATAAACTTCATTGCTTTTCCTATTTTTTTTACATTACTTCTCTTATTTGAGTATTAGATTTCCTTTTGATTGATTCCTCGAATTTTTTCTGAGTTTCTTTCCCATTTGCATAAAACAGAAGTCTTTGAGACTTTGCTTGTATTTGTTTTGACATTGTTGTCTTCTTCTGGGTTTTTGTCTTGATCTTCTCTGTCACCATAGTAGATTTTTCTTTTATTTTATGGTCATGTTCATTTATACTTGTTTGATTATTTTTCCATCTTATTTCTTGACTTTAAAATTCACATTAAATTGAGTTCCTGTCCACTGTAGTCACAAGCAATAGTGTCTCTCTTCATCCTGGCACTGTATCCTAGAACTATGGATAGCCAATTTTGAGAGAATCCTAAACCCAAAGACAACAAATAATCTCTTTTTATTTTTCTGATCACCACATGTCTGTGGACTGAGAGCTCGTAAAGCTGCTGAGGCCAGTATTGTAGCTTCCTCCAAGCCCTGCTTTTGATTTTACATTGTATGTGCTATTCTCTGGCTCAAGCTCCACCCCATTATCACTATCCTTTACTGTCCAGCTTGTAGGTTATCTTGAATTGGAAAGAAACATCCACCCAAGGCTTTTGTTGACTCTGTCCCTTTAGGCTTTGATCTGAAATGTTATTTAGGGTTGTCTGGAGAGGAATATTTGGAGAATTCAGTTAAATTGTTGCTTCAGCTCTGCCTTATTTGTTGTACCCTCCATTCCAAATTTCATTTCTTTACCTGTATGCCTAATTTAAAGGATATTTGAGAATCTACATTGTGTATTTGACTGTGAAATTTGTTACTTGAAAATTTTACTAGGAAACCTGAAGTTAAATTCTGAATTTGATGGAAATAGAAAAATTTTGGGGAGCCAGTAACTGAAGTTAACAAGAGTCTCAGCTGCTGTACTCAAGTTATTTCTTGTTTGTTTGTTTCCTTGTATATACACGTTGGAAAATCATGTTTAACTCTTTAAATTCAGCTGGATTTATAATTTACTTGCATTGTCATTAGTTGGTGGTGATATGATATAATTGAAATTTAGCTAGAAGTCTTTTTTGATCACTTTTTCCAAACCCTACTCTACTTTAGAAACATATTTTTCATATAGTGTTTATCAAAATCTTAGTTATTATAAAGGAGAGTCTAAGTGGGCAGGCATCTTCCAACCTAAGACTTTTACATGCTTCAGTATAGCCTTAGGAAAATGCAGTCGAAAAAAAAAAAAAAAACAAGACACCTAGCATCAGCACATACCAGACAATGCCACTAGGACTCTAGATCACCACCAAGCAAGTAATCAAACCATATAGTCTCTAGTTGCCAGCATCTGAGCACCTAGGGCACAAAACCAGTGACCAACCCTCTCTCCCACGGTACAAGAAATTTAAGCCAATGCCCCCTGTGCTCCAGCAGGAGAGTTCAATTTAAAAGCCAGGGAATAGGAAAACAAGATGATGAAGAAGTATGGAAGAATACTGACCATAGAAAATTATTATAGTGACAGAAAAAATCGAAGCATAATTCAAAAGAGGGCAACATCACCAATACACCTTCGTCCAAAACCTCAAAGATGAATATGAATTGTCTTAATCTCAAAAAATCTTATTGAAAGAGCCAAAGAAGGATTTTAAAAGGCAAACAAGAGAGGAGGAAGAAAAATTGGGGAAATAACTGAGAGGTATACAAGAGAGAGTCAACATCTTGGAAAAGGAGGACAAAAATTGACTGAAGAAGAAAAAAGTCCTTAAAAATACAATTTGCCAAATGGAAAAGGAGGTATAAAAGTTCTCTAAAGGGAAACTCCTGAAAAGACAGAAAATGCCAAATGGAAAAAGAGGTATAAAAATTCACTGAAGAGAACTCCTTAAAAAGTAGATTTAGTCACATGAAATAAAAAAGATATACAAAAGCTAACTGAAGAAAATAATAAATATGAGAATTTGGCAAGTGAATGCTAATGTCTCTATGAGAAATCAAGAAACAGGCAAATGAAATCAAAATAATAAAAAAAGAAGAAAATATAAAATATAAAATATCATATTGAAAATAACAGATGACCTGGAAAATAGATCCAGCAGAGATAATTTAAGAATTACTGGTATTCCTAAAAGCAGCAGCATGGTCAAAAGTATGTTCTCATCTCTACATGAGAAGCTGATACTTAGAATATATACTACTTTATATAATTGTTGTATAAATTTTGGTCTTTCAAGTATGATTAATTATATACAACATAATTCACATAACATATCTTTCAAGTTCGACAAAAAAACCAGGAATATAGACATATTACGTTATTCATTTTTTATAGTTTATTAAAACAAAAAATGAATATTTATTCCATAAACATGTTTCATACTTCTCCTTCACAGGAGAATTGTTCCTCTTGCTACTTCCCTATTAATACTAATAATAGCTCTACATTCTTGAAAAAGTAATGGAGGACATGAGCAGCATTACATTGACAGAAGAATACACTGATCACTTTCACATGTGCTCTTAAGAATCAGATACTGGACATATTAATGCTGGTCTTCTGTGTAACTGTCAGACACATCATTATCCTCAGTTCCTTCACCTACAGAAATATCTCCCTAGGTACATATACTACTCAGCTCACAAAGAGAATATCCTACTAACTTAACTGTTGCCTAATACTTTGTCCTGAAAAGGTATAATGCACACATACAGACATACACATATGTTTATAAAAGACCTCTATGTAGGTGTACTAAATTGTTCATCTATAGATGTTAAGAAAAAAATAGTTCTGTGTATTAATTTTGAAAATATTTTTGCAGCAACTAAGGATGAAATATTCTGTAGCACAATCACACATACACACATACGTATTAAAAAGGATAACAATTTTAATCAACATCTCTTAGGTACAGCTAAATTGGCTTTCATAAAGAATAAACAATTGGCATTTTCTGTTTCATTAGACCTTTAAAATTCATTTTTCTTGTGAGTTTATTGGAAGCAGCAAATTCTTAGAAGAAGAGAGCTTTAAATAGGTACAATGAGTAAAGAATCAAGTCCTAAGAAGTCCATCCTACTTGGAGATCTGTAACTTTGTTTTTACATTGAAGTTTGGATCATTAGAATTATAGTCATTAGTTTTTTTATTGCCAAAGTTTAGGATTAATTGTTAAGGAATGTGCTCAAATTTCTTTATATGAGTCAATGTGTACATTCAAGTTAACTGACTAAACTAACTTTGACCAAAAGAAGTCACAATGTGCCTGTCAAGATACATGCTCATATGTGACTTGTGAGGCTCATCTGTTTCTCTCTGGAGTCATTAAAGGCTTTGGGTGTGGGAATATATATATATATATATATATATATATATATATATATATATATATATATATATATAATACAGATAGATGATGGATAGATGGATATCACTATAATGAAAGAGTTACTTAAGAGAAATTAGCATTAAATAACTATGAAAAATTTACTGTACAGTGGACAAGATCCTGGTGTCTCTTACACTAATTAGAAATGTCTTACATTAATACAGGTGTGAAATGTTAGATCTATGCTGAAGTGTTATCAGTGACAATGAAAAGGAAGGAAAGGAGAATTTTGAGAGATATAATTCTACTCCTTCCTCTACCTTCCTTCCTTTATCCATTTCTAAAATAATCTTATTTGAGTAGAAGTTGTTATTTCATCTCCTTGATGGTTTTGTTAAATAGGTGTATTTTCCTAATTATCTTGTTTAAACATTTCAGCTGCAGAGTTAAGGGTTGGATGGGGATTGGGGCATAGAAAGATGAATCATTTCTCAAGGTTAGCTTACAACAATTTAAATCCAAATATTCTACTTCCACAGCCTTAGTATTTGAAGTTTTTTTTTTATTTACCATTTTACTTACAAAAACTTCCACAAGCTCTTCCTCAGCTCTTTTCAAATTAGTGACCAACTCGTTTCTCATTCAGATATTGCTAAATCTCAAATTATTTAACCTTACATCCTATGGTCTAAGCTATTCAGTGAGGAAAGAAAGCTAAGGAGGTAGAGAGAATACGAGGGACAATTTACAGTTACATATCTCTCTTAGAAACACATTTGGATTCTTATTAATGGTCAAGTGCTTCTGGAGCCTCTCTGGAGTGAATATTCTGTAGATCTCACTGGAAAGGAATGAAAGGCTGAATCTAACAAGATAAAACATAGTAGGAATAAATGTCAAGTCTAACGTATTTTTAAATATGCTATACAAGAACAGACAGAAGAGAAAATTGCCTTAGAAATAATTTATGTAAGAAAATGTTTTTCTACCACAGAAGTTTTAGTTGGCTACAAACACAGTATGAGTCAACAATGCAATGTAGCTATTAACAAACTGAAGCCACTTTTGGTTCCAGCATCCATTTTTCAATTGCAGAGGTCTTATTAGGCTAGTACCTCTCATTCGAGGCTGCTGAAAGCCTGTTTAATGTGCTTTCCACCTTTGGCATCCAACTGCCACCCAACTCTCACCTGTGACTCCAAGAAGCTATATCATGCACAACATCCACACTCCAGTAAAAGTGTCTTGGTAGATGGGATAAACCAGGTTAATGGTAACCAATAGGCCAAAAACCCAGCAGTGCGCTAGAAGGATGTCTATCCCAAGAATGTGAAGGTTTTTCTGGTGGAGTAAGCAGATATGAATAAATTGTTCCAATGTACTATAAAGGTGGCAAAAAGATATGTTTTGGGTGACTTAGAGCTTGGATAAACATAAAGGATATCATTGTATTCTGAGCCATCACCAGTCATGGACTTGAATGACTGGAATAGAGCATGAAGCTGCTGACTTCATACAAATCTGGCTCGCTACATCCAGTCTCTTCCTCACTAAATCCAATTTATGCATGAGTCAAAAAATCACCACACATAATATTTTACTATTTTATATTTACTTTTTATTCTTTCATTATTTTATGACTTTACACCTAACTCAAATTCCTGTGGCAATGGGCAAGTGAGAAAGCAGAACTGGGAGCTATAGTCACAACCCTGCATACAGGCAGCCCAGGCCATAGGTTGTCTTCTCACTGGATGGAAATAGTATAAATTGTGTGTCTGAACAACCTTTCCAAAGAACTGCACTGTTGACCTGCCTCATATGAGGAAGAAGTTATAAAAGGCACTCTAAAAATGGTCAGCTTCACCTAAACAAACTGTGGCCTGTTGTGGCCCACAGAAAAGGGATGTTATCCTGTAGAAAAAAGGTCACAAAAATGTTTTAAACCTTTATATAGTTGATTCCACTCCCCATTAGTACATAGTACGAGTACGTGCACACACTTATGGACAACATGAAATCCAGCAGCCCTGAAAGATAAAAGGATCTTTTTGCAAGATAACTCATCAGGTATTACATCCAAATGCCAGCCCTGAGTGAACAAAAGGCTGACAATTGAAGGCCAACCTACAGAAATCAGAGCTTAATGCATGTTTTCTTTTGTTTCATTTTCTGGAATGGTCATTGAGATGATGGTAGATTTTGCAATCTCAGAAGGAGTGAAAAACAGTCACCTGAGAATGTGGTTGACATTTGTATGAAAGTGTCACCCCACCATCATCAGAGCATATGCTCTCACCATGATGAGGTTAAAAAAATTTTAGGAAGATCTGAAGATTTTCATCATCAATGGACAAAAAGAGAACAAGCTTGTAATTCTGGGTGACTTTACACAAGAGTAGGCACAGACTATCAGACATGATAAGGAGTCCTTGGGAAGATGGTATAAGAAACAGGAACATCAGTGGTCACTTACTATTAAAGACTTGTGTGTCTCATGACCTTTTGATCACCAACATTATCTTCCATTTACCTAAATGCAATGAAATTTTGTGGATGCACCCTTCCAGTAAACATTTGCATTTAATAGACTATGTCATTGTAAGCAAAAAAGACAGACAGATAAAACAGTGACAAAATTGGCATGTAGTACAGTGCTGGACAGATCATAGACTTATCCATTCCAAGGTAAGCATTCCTATTTAACAGTAGCAATGACCACAAGGCAAAGCGACTACCAAAAGACTTAATGTCAACATATTTGAGTGTTTCTCTGCTCAGGAATGATTTATTGCTGGCTGCTCAGGAATGATTTATTGCTGGCTTTGAGGGAAAGCTGAGCAAATACACAGTAAACAATAGTGGAATAGAAAAAGAGTGGGCATCTCTCAGAGACAGGTGTACAAAACTGAATTTACTCATTTGGAGAAAAATACTTTCAATCTTCAGGATTGGTTTGATGAAAATAGCTATAAAATTTGGAAGGTATAACACAAAACAATGAGAGCTGCATAGATTTACCAGGAGGATAGTTGGTCTTTTTTTTCAAATTTTAAATATTTTTATTTTAAGTTTTGAGTTCCAAATTCCATCCTTCTATCCCCCCTCAAGATGGCAAGCAATTTAATATGTTATACAAGTGCAATTATGTAAAAAATTTCCACATTAGTCATTTCATAACAGAAGAATTGAGGAAAACATAGGAAAATGAAAGAAAGTGAAAAAAGTAGCCTTCAGTCTGTATTCAATCAATATCCATTTTTTCTCTAGAAATGGACAGTATGCTTCAATATATTGCTGAGAATATCTAAGTCATTCACACTTTTTCACCAAACAATATTGCTATTAATGTGTAGAATGCTCTCTTGGTTCTGTTCCCTTCACCGTGGATCAGTTTGTGTCAGTCTGTTCAAGTTTTTTTCTGGAATCATCCTGCTTGCCAATTCTTATAGCACAGTAATATTGCACTATAAGCATATACCACAGATTGTTTAGTCATTCATTATGAATGTTCATCTCTTCAATTTCCAACTCTTATCCAAAAAGAGATGCTAGAAATATATATTTTTTGGTAGAAACAGGTTCTTTAACTCTTCTTTTTGATGTCTTTGGGATATAGACCCAGTAGTTATATTACTGGATCAAAGGTTGTGCATAGTTTTACAGCTCTTTGGGCATAGTTCCAAATTGTTCTCCAAAATAGTTGGATCAGTTCATAACTTCATCAACAATGCATTAGTGTTCCAACATACTCCTTTTTAGTTATATTAGTGAATCTGATATGTGTGGGATGGTACCACAGAGCTGTTTTAATTTGAATTTATCTGATTAATAGTGATTTAGAACATTTTTCATGTGACTATAGATATTGTGATTTCTTTGAAAATTTCCTTTTCATATGCTTTGAATATTTATGAATTGGAGAGTGACTTGGATTTTTATAAATTTGAATCGGTTTTGTGTATATTTAAGGAATGAAGCTTTTATCAGAGATACTTGTTTCAAAATTTTCTCCATTTTTCTGTTTTCTTTATAGTTTAGATTGTATTGGTTTTGTTTGTGCAACATCTTTTTTTTTAATTTTATATAATCAAAATTTCTTTTTCATATTTTGTAATACTCTCTACATTTCTTTCAGTCTTAATTCTTTCCTTGTCCATAAATCTGTCAGATAAACTATTCCATGTTCTCTTAATCTACTCATGGTATCATTCTTTATGTATAAGTCATGTACCCATTTTGATGTTATCTTAGTATGTGGTATAAGATGTTAGTCTAGACTAGGAGTGGGGAACCTGTGTAATTTTGGCTTCAATCAAAGGGTCACACTTGAGAGCCTTGAAGGCCACAGGCTCCTCACCCCTAGCCTAGTTTCTCCCATATATTTTACAGTTTTCCCTGAGGTTTTTTGTCAAATAATGAGTTTTTTTTTTTTCCAAAAGCTGTGATCTGTGGGTTTATCATGTACTTAATTACTATGGTCATTTACTATAATGTAATTTTTACCTAATCTGTTTCACTGATCCACCAATCTCTTCCTTACCAGATTGTATCAGATTGTTTGATAATTCTTGATTTAAATACAGCTTGAAATCTGGTTCAGACAACAGAAGGTGTCTTTAAACTTCATAAAAAGTAAAGGACAAACAGAGCTCAGAGAGAGGAAGAAGATGAAATCCAGTTTCATGTTTATAGTTACAACACAGCATACTTCTACAATGCTCTGAAGGTTATTTATAAGCCAAAGACCTATGGAGAATTTCTACTACTCAGTGCTGACGGAGCCACACTGACCAGTGATAAGGTCATGATTCTGGAGAGATAGGTTGAACATCTCCTTAGTGTTATCAACAGACCATCATCAATCAATGCTGAAATCATGGCCCATAAACCTAAAGTTGAAGTCAATACCTCTCTAGTCACACTTAACTGGAGAAGTTGTCCTGAATATCATTAGGCTCCTTCTTGCACTCAAGAGTGTCTGGTGATGATTCACTTTCCACAGAGATTTACAAGGCAGGGGGTTCACTGCTCCCACCAAAAAAAAAGAAAAAGAACAAGCACATAAACAATCAAAATCTCATAGAAATCATTTGGGTTATATGGCAAAAGGCAAAAACCCTAAATTCACAATGCCTCCATTTTCATCTCTATAAGAGAAAAGGAAATAGTTTGTCCTGAAGCAATCACAGAGGGATCACTCTGTTAGGTTTTGGTAGCAAGATTCTTGACATATTCCTCTTTAATAGGCTGATCCTTCACCTAGAACATGTTTATCTACTTGAGAGCCAGTGTGGCTTAAGAAAGGGCCAAGGCACATTTGATATAGTGTTTGTTGCATGGCAACTCTGGAGGAATTGCCAGGAGCAGAATAGAGATTTGTACATAATTTTTGTCAATATGATCAAGCATTTTATGCTGTCAATAATGAAGGCTTGTGGAATATCAAGGCAAAATTTGGTTGCCCAGAAAAAGTCTTCAGTATTGTATATAATTTTCATGATAACACACTTGCACAGGCTTTGAATGATGGATGATTCTCTTTTATTTTTCCATTCAACAATGAAGTTAAATAGGGCTGTGGGCTTGCTTTTATACTGTTAGCATGATGTTTCCAGATGCCTTCAATGAGGGTGAAAATGGCATCAAGTTCAGCTACCACACTGTTGGTAAATTATTTAACTTGAAAAGGTTACAAGCCAAAATAAAAGCAGAGAGAGACTTATTGTACAACTCTTTGTTTGAAGATTGTACACTCATTGTGGCCTCTGAGGTGAAGACGAATCAAAATATGGATTGTGTCTCTGTCACTTATAATAATTTTGATCTGGAAATTAAGATTAAGAAAATAGACATAATTCTCCAGCCAGTTCAATAGCATCCATATGTAGAATCACTGATTATAGCAAATGCAGAGATTTGGATCATCATGGAGAAGTTCACTTACTTTGGCAGTATACATTCCAGGGATGTATACATAGATGACAAGATTGATTCACATATTGCCAGAGCTAGTTCAGTGTTTAGAATGCTTCAAAGGAAAGTGTGGAAGAGAAGTGGTATTAGGTTGTCTACCAAACTGAAGGTCTATAGTCATTGTGCTGACCTTATTGCAGTATGCCTGTGAAATCTGGGAAGTTTATTAATGGCATGCCAAAAAATTGAACCACTTCACAAAATTGTCTTCAGAAGATTCTGAAGATCACCTGGCAAGATATGGTACCATGGGCAGAAGTCCTATATTGAGATGAATTACCAAGCATTAAACTCTACAGAAGAAAGAGCAACTCCAATAGGCTGCCCACATTGTTCAAATGTCAAATGCAAATTTGCCTAACAGATTCTTTTACATAGAAGACTTACAAGGACAGTACTCCCATCAAAGTTGAAGAAAAGATACAATAATGCTCAAAAGGTCTCTCTCAAAAACTTTGCTATTGATTGTGAAACAGGACCACTCAGATAAGTTGCTTGCATCAAAGAACATGCTATGTTCTAAGAAGAAAACTGAATTGTAGTAGCTCATTTGAATGAGATATGCACTCCAAATGCTCAAGTGGACTATTTGTGTCCAACCTGTAGTAGAGTCTTCTGAGTTTGTATTGGTTTGTTCAGACATAGTGGGATACACTGTACATTGACCAACGCATAATGATGTTATTTTGGTCTTCTTTGAGTGTGTGTTCCTTCTTTGTTGCCGAAGAAGACCATGCCATCAGAAAAATAATGACAAGACTTGCACTAGACTTCGTTTTGAGTGAGGGAGGGCTGTGCAGGTCACCAGCCTCACTTTTCCTCCAGAGCCATCTGAATCTGGTGACCAGATATTCCTCAGGATGACTGGAGATGACCCAGGATGAGGCAACTGGGGTTAAGTGACTTGCCCAAGGTCACACAACTAGTCAGTGTCAAGTGTTTGAGGTGAGATTTGAACTCAGGTCCTCTTGACTCCTGCATTGGTGCTCTATCCACTGCACCACCCAGCAGCTCAGCCTCTTTGAGTAGAAAGGACAACAACTAACCCATCAAAATGTCATCAACATAGACTGAAGGGTAGGTTTCCACCCTCACCTTTCAGGCTTCTGCCCCAAAACTAGGGTAGAAAAGTCTTGACAGTCTTCAAATTGGGTGATAGCAGAAGGACTGAATGTGTAACATTCAAATTGCAATTGAGACCAGCATCAGAATCTACTTTTGTGACAATAAGTAAGTCATTTAATATTTTCATCCAAGAGTAAAAGGACTTAGCTACTGAGGTTCCATTGCTCTCTCCATCAATGATGTTATCCTCCCTGGTGACAGCTCTACACAGGCTCTAAATGGGATTATCAAATCCTGAAAATGTGGAAAGTTCTATTGGTCCACTTTATAGTTCAACTCAACAACTGATGGTTTCTTTTTAAACATCATATGTGGAATCCATCCTGGCTTCTACAATATAACTTTTTCTAGGAGGTTTGATCATATGATATTGAAGCATTCACCAAAATCTAGCATTCTATGAATATGCTGATTTTAGGGAATATTAGTTTCAAGTGCACAGGAATAGTTATGCGAGTCTTAGAAATATCAAAGTTTAAAGTTAGAGAAGAAGAATTGTGATACAATTTTCCTACTCTTGTACACCAATTTATAGACTTTAATATCCTGCTAATATGTGAAACATTTTTAACTTAATAACAGTATAATAAGACAGCATGGTTGTCCATGCTTTTAATTTACATATTGTTTGTTGGACTTATATCAATCAAAGCTAACCTTATCCAGTTTACTGAGCTTCTTTCTTTAATTTTTTTAAATCAAAGAATATTAAACACAGATATAACTTACATAGGTTCTAATTCAAACACCATAAGGTAATTTAAAAATAAAAAAAAGAAATCATTTTTCTTCATTTTCCAAAAAATATTACTGACTATGTATATAATATGTTCAACCAAGAAATTCTGCCTTTTTAAAAAAAAGTATAATTAATAGCATTAATTTTATCGCAAGTTTATCTCCTTGGATTTATATCACATCTCAACTGACAAATACGAAAATTCCCTTTCCTAGGTGAGTGCACTGATATTTTTATCTGAAATTCTAACTAGAGATTTTCTGGGTACTAATTAACATGGACTTGTTGGGAATTTTTCATAGATTTTTACATTAATTTCAGATAGTTTGCTCTTTTAAAATCATTTTAATGGATGACTATATGAATATGAATATATGTGCATGCATGTATACGTGTCAAGGCCTATACAGACCTGGTTCTATTCATGACTCTAAGTGGGGTCAAATACTCCTTTTGGCTTTAGAATTACCTGTGTGCCTAATTTAAAATTAATAAAAACTTAATAAAATTATAATAAATTTTATGTAGCTAATGCATGGTGAATAACAAATAATGTATAACTAGTATGTTAATAATACATAACTAAATTAATAAGCAACATATAGCTATTATTACTGGATTACCTAGCAAAGTAGACTAGACTTATCCAATGTTACTTGCAAAAACTTTTGAGAAGATGTGACATTTTTGTTGTTGCTGTTAAATCATCTCCAATTCTTCATGACTTCATTTGCTGTTTTCTAGTAAAAACACAATAGAGTGGTGTCACTTCCTTCTCCAGCTCATTTTATGAATGAGGAAACTAAGGTAAACAGGCTAAGATGACTTGCCCAGGGTCACAAGGTAGGACATGTTTGAGGCCAGATTTGAACAAAGGAAAATGAGTCTTCCTAACTCCAGACCTCACACTGTCCACTGTGCCATTTAGATGCTCTGAAAACCATGAATTGCCATACTTCAAATGTTAGCTAGATAAAGTACTGTTCTTTTGCTTTTGTTCTTCATCTCTCTGCCTTAATTTTTTAATCATGTCTTAGCTACTAAAATTGTACCTACAGAAAAGTGAACTGCATTCTTCTAGAGCTTTCAGTTAGAAGAATTATATATCTAAGAAGTCCTTGTCATTCTTTGCCCTATCTTTATATATTCTATCTACCAAAGAAGAGAAGGGTTTTTTGAATTCTGAAGAATCACTTTACCACTTCTATCTTCTTCATAAATAAATATCCCTAAGGATAACAGCACTGAGTTCAGAGATGAAGAAACTAAGTGGTGACTTGAAGAGGTGACTTGTTCAAGGTCATGAATCATTTGAGCTGAGCTAGAATTTGAAGCCATGTTCTCTGACTCAAAATCCAGTGTTCTTTGTATCTTTCTTCCTTTTTGTCTTCCTTTCTTTCCATATTTAGTCTACTCCAACAATATGAGATTTAGTAAATATAAGATATGTTACCAATCTAGTGTCAGTTTTTTAGAGTCATGAACAGTTATTCACAGCTCCTTATATCCTTTTAAAATTTTTCATTGACTGGGCAACCACTGATGTGGCTGCACTGTGATCTGCAAATTATATTCTTTGAGAGTTATGCTGGGGCGATGAAAGGTAATGCTTTTTATTCATGATCACACAGATATTATATGATAGATGTATGGACTTGAAACTTGGTTTTCCTAATTCCAAGGTTGGCTAATCTGTTCAATATATCTTTCTTTACCTTTATAGGCCAGTTAATATTTCCCTTTGATTGGAGAGTTTAGGGGAGGGGTATCATCAGGATAGTATATATATATATATATCTGCCTGCATTCCAAAAATAACAGAAAAGACTGTTACACTAGATTACACTTGAGATACTTAGCACTATATCCTCTTATAAGAAAATGAACTAACTTGTAAAGAAAGAACATCTACTAATACAAATTATATATACATAACATGTATATATATGCATGTATATATGGACATATATGTGTATATGTGTTTGCATATTCATTAATCAATATTTGTTGAACTACTTGAAAGACACTAGAAATTTTGAAAATATGCATGACATGATGAGACGAGTCATTCAAATAGAAAGAAAAGTTTTTCAAATGTAAAACATCATATGATAAAGGACCAATGAAAGGGCATTGATATTCTATTTCCAGTTACACAATCATTCTTACTAATATTTGTTTCATTTCTAAAGAACCATTTAAGGAAAATAAAGATAAATCATCAGAAACAATGAAAAACTGAAAGATTAGTCACTAAACAGTTTATAAATCGTAGAAACTAAATAGCTGCTTATATTTTTTACTCTTTTTTTCTTTTTCTTTCTTTGTATTGTGTTTTGTTGGTCCTATGTGGTATCACTTAGAAATTTTTTAGTTAATAAAAACATTGTTTAGCCTAAAGGTACTGAGAAGAAATCCAGTGAAGAGGTAATCGAATGGACAAGATAGTCTGACAGAATTTTTATTCTCTCAGTAAATTGGTTTTCTGAAGCATACCGTCATATCCGAGGGAATAAAACTAGAATGTGGTGGTATGGACATGAATAAAGTGCTACAAAGTGATCAAAGTTTAAAGTATTAATCTTTTTTTTTTTCTGATTCTCAAGAGCTTAAACTCTGAGTGAAATTTAAGAACTGATTAAGTAAAGATATATTTAACCTCCCTTTTGGAATTTATATGATTACTAGTGTCAGGTCTCCTGGGAGAGAATAATATACACATATTCCCAGACCATCTAGATCAGGTTGTTGCACCAAGATGGGTTACCTGTGTTATGAAAGATTTTATTTTTAATGGTGGAAGGTGTGTTGAGAAAATTATTTAAGTATTATCAACATCTCTGTGGATTTTTTCTCTCTGTTTATGATAAAAGGCATGGAGTCCTCTGAAATTCTGTGAAAGTTCAGGTAAGTGAATTAAATTCTACTTCAAGTTTGGTATCCCACCATGGAACACATATTGATCTGTTTTTAAATATCTGTCCCTAACCATGATTCTGTGACTGACTGTCGGCAATTGTTTCCACAGCACATAACTGGCATGATAGAAATATAAGGCATGTTTCCTACCAAACTAGGATACCTCAACCCTATAATTGTATCCAGTATATTATGTGTGTCCTTTAGGTGATTCTTGTTATGTCTACCCTTTTGTTAGTACTAAAAACTCCTTATGGTGATCACACATTTACTATTCCCATGTAATATCCAACTGTGTAAACAAAAATGTATTAGTACCCTCCCTGATAATTGAATTGAATATTATTTACCTTTAATTCTATTGGTCATGTCCTTCTCATCCCTGCCCCAATAGAAGGTAAGGTCTTCAAGAGCAGGAACTCCTTTGATTTATATTTGATTTGATTTGAGTAGTCCCAGTACCTGGTAAAGCACCTAATATCACAAAATGCTAAATAATTACTTTTTAAATTGAATTGTCAGGAAACTAAGGGCTACAAGTTTATGATGAAGTTATTCAATGAGGTTTATGATGAAGTTATTCAATGAGGTTAGTAAAAGTTTAGTCTTTAATTATTTGTCCTAGACTTATTTCTTCCTTAATCAAGTGAACTAATCACATGACTTTGGCATCAGATTTCCTCTTCTGATGTTTTTAATATCAAATTGATCCTCAGGAAAACCACTTGGGAAATAATATCTCTTAATAAATATATGCTAGTAAGTGACTTGTACATCATTTTACAGACTATCACAATAAGAATTCAACTCCATTAAGGATGTTTAACATGTGTGTGTATGTGTTTGTGATAGATACCTTTAGCATTTTGGGGAAGCTTATGGATCCACTTCTCAGTATAAAATAAAATATATAGGGTTACAAAGTCAGTCTAATATATCAACATTTAATCCATAGATAGGAAGATTTGAATCATGTGCGATCTACCAGTGGATTTGACGGCTGCAGCAATTTTGAAGTAGTAAAGAGTGTAAACAATATTTTGATATATTTGCAACTATAACGGAATATCTGTGATTGATTTCCATGATAAAGTCACAGTTGCTACAATTCTACTGTGGCAAATTGTCTATGTTCTGTATTGAAGAAAAATCTAAATTTTAACAAAAAGTTGTTTAAAATAAAGATATATGCTTTTTTTCCCATTTTAGTTCATAGACCACCTGAAGTCTATACCTAGCACTTAACACAGAATTTGGCAAAGAGTTAACACAGAATAAATGCTGATTAATTGATAACTTCTTTCTTTGCAAGTCTAGATTCCCTGACATCTGCCAATGTTTTAAAGTGATTTTTAGGATGCATTAAGATACCTTGGTTGATATGCACCTCATTAAAAACCCTTGACATATATGATCCCCAATGAAAACATTCAAATAGGGTGGCTAGCCATAATGCCTATCTGCAAAAATAGAAATTATCATGCTAATTAGTGGGGAGGGAGGGAAGGTCTCTTACCAATCAGCAACAGCCCTTCATACCAAAAAACAGAAAGAAAAGGAGAAAATAAAGCCCATGTGGCACAACAAAGCTAGGATTTGTTTACAAAAACTTTATTAACTTTTCTGTTATCCTGACTCTTAAAAATATATTTTATTGGCATGGTTTGTGTTTATATATCATACATTTCCTTCTGTAGGTCTCTACCTAGCCTCTACCTAGTCTTTAAAGGAAATATATTTTCTTTTAACAATCAATGAAAAATATCAGCAAAATGATTCAAAACATGAAAACCTGATATTAAATGTCATTTTCCATGTCCTTGAGCCATCATCCACCAATATCTCTGAAAAACAGTAAAGGCAGGTGGCTTATATCTCTTTTTGGTGGCGGAAGTGTAAACACATTCTTTTTAACTTATCAAAATTAAGTTGTAATTATTTTGACGTTATTTTATTTATATTATTGTAGTCATTTTGTGTGTGTATCATACAGAGAGAGAGAGAGAGAGAGAGAATGTCTTCACTTTGCATTAATAGCACAATTATATTCTACTAATATACTGCTATTTGTTTATGTATTCCCCAGTTGACTTTGTGCTCATCCTTCCTTACCAAAGAAGACCACATCATCAGAGAAATGATGACATGACTTACACTTGACTTTGGTTTGAGTGAGTGAGGGCTGTGGAAGGTTACCAGCCTCACTTCTCATCTAGAGTTATCTGAATCTAGTGACCAGATATTCATCAGGATGACTGTAGATGGCCCAGGATGCACTGGCAGACCTTGGCCTTTTTAGGCCCAGGTATATGCAGGTACTCACTAGGGGTGAGGTAACATCCATTTATTGAATAGGCCTGTTTAAGAAGTAGCCAGGGCATGGTCCCTTTAAAGAGGAAAAGTAAAGTAAGACATCAGGCTGGGAGGAAAACAGTTGTCTGTCTCCCCCTCCCCTTCGTTCTCCTCTCCAAAGGAAGGTAAATGTGGATGGTCAAAAGATGCCCGGTTCACTTTCGTTTTACTGGCTAGATTCTCTCCCTTGCCTTGTCTTGCCTTGCCTTCCCTTGCCTTCCCTTGCCTTGCCTTGCTTTGCCTTGCCTTGTCTTCCCTTCCTTTCCTTTCCCATCCCTTGCCTTCCATTCCCTTCCCAGAACCTTAAACCTACTGCACTCTGAAGCACAGACACCACTGGGCCCCTGCCTAAAGGCTCTCTTCTGGACCCTGCTGGCAATTGATGTTACCTTTCCTCCAACTCCCTTAATGACTGATTCTTGGGTAGCTATTTTAAGTGTCATTATTTGATATAACTTCCACTTACAATTTAAGGTAGGTTTAATATTATGTCAAAGTGACCTGCTAGCTGTTCTTTGTAAAGAACATTCTGTCTCGCCTCCCTATGCCTTAGCGCAAGGGGCTTTTTATGTTTGGAATGAACTCCTTCATCTTTATGTTTTATCAGTCTATAGCTCCTTTAATACCACAGTTCTATGACCTCCCTCTATATTTTCTTACTTATTCACTTAACATTATATTTCATAAAATTACTTTGTAATTAATTATTTATCTGTATATAATTTTTATTCTCCTTTCTTTGTAGAATTTAAACTCCATAAGAGTAGGTGCTATATCTATTTTTTTTTTTATTTTGGTATCCCAAGTGATTACTTTTGACTTTCTTGTTTGCCTGGTACTTTTTCTTCTCACTGTCTTCTCTAATTTTTCCTTATTTTGGGTGAAATAGATGTTTGCTACTCTTAGACAACTACCTTACTAGAGTGGTTCAATAATTATCCTCATGTATACTAGGTGCTGGAAGCAATGGGTAGAATAAGTAGTTATCTATCCACTTAAAGGAAATAGACCAATCATTAACTAATACTCAGTGACATATCTTGTTCTACCTGTATAGAAAAAAATAGTCAATATGGATACACTAAAGTTTTATCTGAGAATATCTACAAATGTTATCATTTGTTCATTAATGAAATAATATAAATATTACTATATTTTGCCAGAAGTACTGTAAATTCTCAGTTCTTTTGCTATAAGAGTATGGTGGGCACTACAAAACAATTATTGATACTTTCTTTAAGAGCTTTGCATGTAGCTATATGATTTTGGAGAAAAGCTGACATGAGTTATGGGAATTCATTATTCTTATGACCAGTTGAATCCACGTATGAATGCTCTGACAGTTTATTAGTTCATCTTTTTTTAATCCCTGTGTTATAGGAAAAAAATAAAAACATATGATTCTAAATCAGTGTTTCTTTGACACTGAATTTTTTTTTCCTGATACTCTTTGATGATTAGTCACTCTTCAAGAAAATTAGGTTCCTGATCATCTATCTTATTATATGATATTAAATCCTAAAATCTTCAAAATTTATGTAATTATGCTTTGCAAACTGGCTTCCTTCACAATTCCCAAGAAAAGCATCTCATATTTTATTAACATTTCATCAATCAGTGAAAACTTTGGAAATCACATAAACAGTGGATAAACACTATTATCTTATGTACACAAATTCATCGTTGGCAATATGGTTTTAACCAGAGTGTGCTAATTCTTTCTGAACAAGAAGGAAACTGTCTTGATGAAAGCATTTAATGGAAGTATCACTTGAATTATCTTTTATTATATAGAAAGGAGTATGTATAGAAGCAGTGCTCAAATAGGAACTAAATAGCTTGTGACAATTATTTTTTTTTTGTTTGGTGAATCTAAAGGTTAACTGAATAGTTGCATAAACAATGAATCACTACTCAGCCTTTACTGTGTAATTGTGTCTTCTGCCCACTGTTTCACACAGTGCCTGGAACAAAGCAGGCATTTAGTAAATGTTTATAAACTGATTGTCCAATAAAGGTGAACATCAGGTCCTTATAAGGCAGGTGCTTCTTTTCCTATGAGGGTCGTAGGGTTAGTCCTAAGATGTTGGGCGCAATGAGAGGGCTCGCAGTTTTCCAGTCACAAGACAGTGAAAAGAATTTTCAAGATGTCAGAAAGGAGAGTCAGAAACAGTGGCATTGTGGGAAATTTCCAGCTTTTTTTCTTTAAGGAAATTGTTACATCCTTTGGAACCTGGGTAGACCAGGTTATATTTGTTTATTTAGTTTTCCTTTGTTTTTGTTTTTAATCTCCCAGAGACTATTATTTTTCCCTTAATAATCAAGTTCTTTATAGCAGAAGTGAGTCATTACTTGCTAGTACTTTTAGGTGTACTTTTCTTCCTTTCTTTCCTTTTTTTTAGCAATGTTGTCTGGTCACAGATGTTCACTTTGTTTTTGTTTCATTTTGCCAGAGGATACCTTTTATATTAGAGTGGAATTTCCTTAAGACTTACTATTTAACCGCAATTAGAGATTCTGTTCCCCAAATTCACTTTAGAAGGATTCTTCCATGGAAATCCCACAAAGCTCTCCAGGTCTGTTCTGGTGATCTGACAGGATTTGATTCTGCTTCACAAACAAATCTCAACATGCACAAAAGCTAAACGCATGAAGCAAAGTTCTTTTTTTCTCATCTCATATGTGTGACCTTCATATGAATCTGCTGTAGAAATACCTTTAAAGCTTTGAGATTGCTTTAAATTTAAATGATCACATTATCTAAAAAAAAACTAAATGCAAATTCTTTGGTATTATAGTAGCCTATTTAGTCTACCATCTTCATAAAATATATCCTAAAAATTGTGTATGTATGTATCCATATATGTGTGTGTGCATGGATATATATATATATATATACATATATATGTACATGCATATATATCTTAATCTATGAATAAAATTAAATTTTCAAACATAGTTTTAAGAAATACTTAGCTTACACTAAGGGATTAAAATAACTGAAGAATTATAGCACTGAAAAGTTTTCAAATTATTTTCCATATATAATAATGAGGATTTCCATAGACATTAGCTGACTCAATTTTTAAAGTAAGAAACTGTGTTACTCTCTCATAGTTAAATTGTGGCTTAACTAGAAGGGAATATATCTTGATTATTCATTAGATGTGAACAAGGTCATTTATTGAGTCAAACAAAAATCAGTCATAGCTTTTAGAATGTCAAAAGTCCTTGATCATTTTATATGGCTATGGAAGTGGATGAATTTGAGTGATTTTTCACATTAATCCTCTGAAAATTGTGAGGCTTGTTTTCTATGTTGAACTTCTGTAAAACCCCAAATTTAGTTTGTAATTGAGAATCTGGATATTTAGAATCTGAGAAGACAGAAAACCATCCCTGATAAAGACTCAGGTTGGAGAAGAGGTCAATAAGAACTTCCATCTGAGTAGCATCATAACAAACATCAATGAAGGCATGAACGATGAAAGGAAAAGCGGTGGAGTAATTATGTAGCAAATGGGTGAGAAAGGAGATAACAAATGGAGGCCTCAGTTACTATGCTGATGTCTATTGATATGCAGAGTTAAAAAACATTCTCTAATATGTTGGGAAGATTTTATAAGAACTATTTATTGAAAGATACAAACATGAATCGCACAGGAAATGGCTATAACATGCACTGAGTACCTACCTATAACGATAAGATGAAGCATTCATCGAAGAAAGCATCAGAGTATATTGGAGGTACTTTTTTCTTTTATTTTGACTGCAATATATATATATATATATATATATATATATATATATATATATATCTTTACCTAATGTGTTGCTGATTGCTTTTCCTCAAAATCTTTTAAAATATTCCAGAAATTTTCATTGGTATGGCTTGCTAAAATAAAAATTAAAAAAAATATAAATAAGCCTAGGAGTAACAATTTTATATTATGTCCCCCAAATTGGAAATGTAAAAAAGTTATTCATTGGGTATATTTGCAATTAGATATATTTAAGGCTATATTGAGATAGTCTTTACTTAGGCAATTTGTTCCATTCTACAACTTAGGGAAAGTTTCTCTACCTCCCACTATTTATTGCTATTCTTTTCTTTTTTTTCTTCTTAGTACCTACATTGCTTGTAGATATCCCTTTAGAAAGAACATCATCCATCAGTCTATATAACAATATAATGGCAAGCCATGCTAGCATGCAAGTATTATAGGAAAAACATGGTAGCATCAGTAATCAATCAATTGATATTCCAGTTGTAAGACTGATGAATTCTCAGCAGACATATTTTTGCAAACATATTTTCTAAACATTCCAGCCTAATGCTATATTTGGACATTTGAGATCAGACAGTAAAAATCAATGATTAAATTAATAAATTAAATATAGGAGTCATATTTCATATGTGATTGTTTTTTAATACATGCATCATGACATTTGCCTTCAAATGTGTAATTCCTATTATAAATTTTGAGTTAAGGAGAGAACAACTCTTTCCCGGAAAGGAAATTATGTTGTAACAATTTTATGTGCTATTTATATATTAGATATAATAATAAGGGAAGGCTCGTAGTCATTTGCATACAGATATAAAAAAGTTATTTCTTTTAGTCTGTTCACTCCCAAAACAACTTGATAAAGGAAGAAATGGGAGAATCAAATAAAAGACAAAACAAGGAAACAAAATGTCACTTTTCTTAGTACTATTTAATAGTTTTCTTGCAATCAATAAAGAATGGTAATATTATTAGGAAACAATTCTTCCAACATGATTACTTTCCCATCAGCCATTAGAATTACAGGCTTATCCTCCACCCTCATCCCCTTTTAAACATTCTCTTGCTGATATTCAAGCTTACCTGACTAAAAAGACTACCTTCTTAAGAATTTTTTTCTCAGGGAAAGTCTGAGTGATAAATATTTTCTCTGTTAACAAGGATTGTTTCTGTTGTTATTTTATTTAATGGGCTTCTTGTTCTAGAGATATGACGTGTTCTCTAGGAAAACGTAATAGTTTTGGATTAGTGCTTAATCTCCTAAATTGGCGTAATCTAGCATGTTGTGTCTACAAGTATATTTTAAAATCATGAAATCAAAATACTTTTTGTGTCAGACGCACTAAAGTTCAACTAGCACAACCACCCACATGATTTATGAATTCATTATACCATACAAACATCAAGAATTTTTCAAAAACTTTAATTCAGTTAAACAAACATTTGACCATATATGAAGCGTGGGTGTTCATCCTTCATTGCCGAAGACCACTTTTTATTTTCTTTTATTTTTTACTTTTTTTAGCGAAGGAAATTACTTCAGTCTGTTTGTTGGAATAAAAAAGAAAAAAAGAATCAGTAGATAGGTAGAGATAAAAGAGAGGCCATGATGCTGAGGGTAATTTGTTGAAGAATATAGGAAGTTACTTGGGCTGTACCTAATGGATACCCTCAGAAATATACAAAGGAGAAAGTTCATCTCCTCATCTGAGATGGATGTGAAGAAGAAACTAGTGGAGGATGCTGCCAGGAGGTGGTTATATGAGAATACTGCTGGTGGAGCTCACAGCAAATGACCCCATTTTTCTCAGTAAAGATTCAGTAAAAACATGACCTTCATTTTTCTCACAAGTTAATTTTCTCACCCTAAAACATAAGTAGTCATCACAGTTTGGCCATCTCACTTATTCATAGTAGAATTATATTAAGTGCTCTTTCTTCTTTGTTGTCTCTTTTTTACCTATGCTTGTGACCTTTATCTTCCTGCACTGGCTTATAAAAGACATGGAAAATATTTTTTAAATCCTAAATCCACTAAATGTCATTCAGTTCATGCAAAATAGTCTGGGTTTTAGCAAGGCCAATATATTGTAGCTACTCATATTTTTCTCTCCAAATACTGAATTCTTTCTGGATGGGTCTTTCACATTAAGCCATTGCTGCAGACAGAACTAAAACATAAACAAAGCTAGATTATGACACCTGGTGAAGATGGACTCCATCCAAAATATACAACAGAAGTCTGTGTACTGTATAGAATTGGGTGCAATGGTAAGGAGACCATACTTAGGGTAAAGCAAATAGTGCTTTTGTTTCCCTGAGGTACTGAAAATTTGAAGACTTTGATGACATGTGTATTCCTTTCCCAGGTAGAAACAACAAAGACTTAAAATGAATAATCAAAAATACATGCTTAAAATAAGAAGTGACCAGAAGGTAACAACTTCTTAGGGGATACAGTCTTATACAGTGGGAAGATTGAGGGATTTGGAGTTGGAGGATCTCAATTCTAATTCCAACTCTGTCATTGACTGTCTAATTAAAATTTAACACAACACTTAACCTTTCTGAGATTTGTTTTTCTCATATGTAATGTATATGTGTTGAACTAGACGATCTTCATGGTCTTTTGCAGCTCATCTTTGATCCTGTGATTCTTCTATCCTCATCTCTACATGATAAAACCTGTGTGTCTGTCTGCCCTGTCTGCTATCTCTTCTCCCCATAGTATCCTCTCTACCAGTAGCCTTAAGTATCTTGGCATCACTGTCTCAGCTCAAAGCATAATATCCCAGGGTTTGCACCTATATGTGTCCTTCCATTCTAGCACACGGTACTCTAACAAGTAGTGCTTGCCCCCATTAGTGAATGCTCAAGTTATTCTGTCTCAAGTACTGTCCTATTGTTTTCCCTGGGATCAAGGATTTAAGTAAGGATTCAGGAGTCAAGGATTTCAAAGAAAAAATATTCAAAGAAAAGTATACAATGGAATTCTGAAGAGTAGAAGTGACCAAAGTTTATTGGAAGTAATGTTTATTTAGTACTTTATAGGTATGTGATGACTTTTTCATAGATACTTCATCTACTGATGGAGATATCTCATTCTTAAATTCCATACCAGATAGCCTTCATGTGTTGATGTGACTTCTAAGGACGAAACATTATGAACTAGTCTGATCTTCACAAAAGAGTGAGTTTAACACTGGGTCTAATCTTGAACCTTTTCCAGATTGATAGGGTTTGCCAGAAGAAAAATTTTTCTGGCATAGCCTTGTGAATTCAGAGTTATCTCAACACCATCTGGGCATTAGGAGATTGGTAGAGTACCTTATGTAAGGAACTATCACCGTCCTTTCATCATTGTCACCACCATAGCTAATATGTATATGCGGCATTCTATTTACAAAGTAATTTAGGACATATAATCTGATTATGATAATTTCATTATAAATTAGATTGCAATTGAAACCTGCTTCAAGAAAAAAAAAATATTTGACATAGATTTTACCTAAGGCCCTTTATAACTCTCAGATTCTATTTTTTTTTTATGATTTCATCTTTGCCTTAATTAAATGATTGTTTGCTTCCTTGAACCAGGGCTAAGAGAATTATGTGTCTGAATTTAAAGAAATATTGAAACACGAAACACTGATCAATCATTCAATAAGCATTTACCACGTGACTAGTATTTGCAGGCATGGTGCTAGAATATAGGGATAGAATTACAAAAATGAAAATATTGAGGAAACAACACAAAAACATGCAAATATATATTTATGAATTAAATGGAGCTGAGGAAAGCAAGAAAAGAAAATACATATGAAATAACATCTGAGCTTATCTTAAAAGAAAACTAAGAATTTTAAGAGAGAGAGAGAAACAGAGCAAATTCAAACAAAAGGAACATTATCAAAAATTGCTGTCTATAAGTTATTCTTCTGGAACCATATGAGCCTCCCAGCCCTGGTTCAAGGAAAAAAGCAATCATTTAACTAAGGTGAAGTTGAAATCATAAAAAATAATAAAATCTGAGAGCCTTGAAGCACCTCAGATAACATCTAAGTCAAAGACAGAGATGAATGATTGTCTGAATATGGGAGGTGAAAAGTCATACCTTAGGAAAATCAATACGTGTGGCTTGACATGATCATAAAGTGCCTCCCCCCAATAAAAGCCATCTTGAACTCCTTTGAAAAGGGCTTTATGTGCAATGAATTTGAATTTTACCACAAAGTAATAGGGAGCCACTGGATCTTATTGATTGGGGGAATTAACATGGTTTGCTTTAGAAACATTATTTTGGAAATTATACGAAAAGGGGAGAAATTTGAATCTAGGAGACCACTCAAGATGGTATTATAAAGTTTGAGTGGAGACGTGTTAAGGATACAAGGATCATGAGTGAAGAGAAGAAGAAAGATGTAAGATGTGGCAAACTCCACCTGATTGGTTGGCTATGGGGTGAAAGAGAGCAAGCCTCCTGATTTAAGGTAGATGTAAGTTAAAATTTCAGTTCATTTTCATAGTAAAATTTTTAATTTAAGCCCAAATAGTCCAAATAATATTTATATGGGAAACTGACTGAGTCAAAATGAAACTTTGAGAATCAAAACAATTTTATTGCTTTCAAGAAAAAATAATACCAGTGAAGAGGATCATAGATTTTTAGATCTAGGGAAGCCGAGGTACTATTCTTGTGCAACAGCCTCATTTTACAGATAAAACAATTGAGCCTGAGGAGCAGAAAGGATTTGACTAAGTTCATATATTTTAAAGTAACGGAGCTGTAATTTGAACATAGGTTATTGTATCACCAAGGCAATATTCACAGCACTAACCATGACTATGAATATCCTGACACAGTTCTGAATCACGAAGTACAACATATTCTCCACATAGAAAGCAGAAGAAAAACATTTATTCAGATCCCAGAAAACCAAATTCCCAACACCAGAAAGCCAAAACCATCAGGGTAACCAATAAGTCGACATACATTAGCATTGCAGGGGAAAAAACCATTGCCAAGCCTTCCCTTGTGCTGCCAGAGCCTTCCCAGAAGCAAACACAAGACTGGTTCTGCCTGCCTGAGTCCTCTCTCTTCCACCCTAACCGTTCTCATCAGCTTTCTCCCACTTCTACTCAACCCTTCCGGTTTCACCTGTTCAGGAAGCTCCTCCCACCACCTGTGACATAGGCTTCCATGTGATTTAAGGAGGTCACATAGCCCTATTAATGGGTGGAAGACATCTTCAAACTAAATAAATAATATATTATCAATACATTTGGTCCCAAGATCTTTCTGATCCCTTCCTTACCTAGGTCAGTAGGGCAACTGGTGTCAACAGAACTTTACAACAATATAACAGGGATCACACAAAATGAACACATAAAACAATATCTTAAGGTGGGACTTGAGCCCAAGCACTCCATCATTCCCTTGAAGAAATGAGGTCTTAAATCTTGGGGGTAAGGAGTGAAGATCTCTTCTTCTATAGTTACTTCCTGCTGAAACTGGACATAGAGCTGTCCCTGACCCAAGATGCCCCATTCAAGAGGTCAATTCTTTAGTTGGTAAGCTGAGCTTGGTTGATAACCAGGTCCAGGGTTGACACATCACAGTCTTGGACAGAGGATGATCTGCCGGTTAAATGATCAAGCATCTGTAGGTAGAGTGTACTAAGCCTGAAGGAAACATATCCAGCAAACAAGTTTAACAGAGAAAAAGTCAAAAAGAAATAAGGAGACAACAACTAGGAGTAGGGTAGATATAGGGTCAGCTGTGCTTCTGGAATCCATGAACCTCCTATCACAGCATCATTCTTGGTGGAATATATGAGTTAAAGGTACAATTTGGTAATCATTTTCTCGTGAATAAACAGCAGTTTTGCTATTATCTTTCCTCTGTGTTATGATTTCTACAGCCTTTGGAACATTACCTGCCTTCCATTTTACCTATACTTTAGCTCCCAATTTTATTTTATGAGTAAAACTAAACCTTTCAGTTTCTCCTGTTAGTTATTTCAAAAGAAGGGTCAGTTTTCACAAAGGGTATTGGTTCACAAGGAATAAAAATCACTTGAATTATTCTTTCATTTTTAGAAAACTGTATGAGTTCTTTACCTAAATTTTGCAATGACACAATAATTTTCCTTGGTAATTAGAATCTACCACTACAGCCAATACATGTATTCCTCAGGCTGCTAATTCCTGATTTTGGCAATATCTGTCTAAAATTATTTTTAAAGATTCTCATACATATTCCAGTAGGGACATTTTTTAAATTTCTTGTCTATCCTACCAAAAGTCCTCTAAACAATGCCAATCATATCCTGACACACTAGTTGTCTCTGAATATGATTCTGAGATACCTAAGTCTCACAGTCTAATATTTAATATTTGGATCCTCAAACTTGGGGAAGAGGTCCAATATAGTCTATTTGCCAAATTTGTGCTCTTATTTTTTCACTTGCTATCTTTCTGGTTACTCCCTGAGAAATAATTTGTTTCTTTTCCAATTGACATATATAACATTCCTACACTACTTGTTTTAACAGTGAATAATAAGTCAGTCTTGTACCTACTGCTGTGTGAACTGGACTCCTAAAAGGATGGCCATTTGATGCACCCATTTTGCTAGTACTGGATCATCACTTGGTGTCAGGGGATTATAGGGGATGTTTTAGTGGAATGGGGGGTGGGGCAGGACTTTATTGCTTTACCCATGCTTGGATCTGGGTCTCAGGCCTGGCTGGCAGTCACAGAATGAGGAAGAGCATTAGTACACAAGAGCTTGTGTGGAGCAGTGACGCTTGTCACAGATCCAGGGCAGAAGAGAGGCCTTGTGGTCTCTCACAGACCAGAACACAAACCAGGAGAAGAGCAAGCACTGGATTTTATTTCTCTCTTACTCTGGTACAACAGCCCTTTCCTCCTGACCTTCTAAGTTGTCTTGATATGGAACACTGTCTCACTTTGTGTTTGTTGTGGGTTCTACTCTAGAATTTTTTAGATTCATTATTTCAAGGTATTTGGAGGGGTTTGGAGGATAGCTCAGGTTAATCTCTAGCTTTACTCCACCCCCTAATACCATTTCTTAAGGAGGGAAAATAATCTCTTAATGCATATTATATGAAAGGTAAATCAAATTATAAATATATTCAAAGCATAACACAAAAGTAGAAAAATTCAATAGTATTTTTCAATGGATTCTGAATTTTTTATTATTCCAACAAAAAAAGGTTCATACACTACAGAAGACCATCAAAACATTATACGTTAAGTAGGTAAGTATATTTCAATATACTCCATTATGATTGGGAAGCACAGAAGGCAGATTCGGTTAAAATATACTCAGTAAACTAATACACTCTCTGATAAATTAGAAATAAAATCTCTTCCTTCACAAATGTACATGTAGTCTTAGTTAAAAAAGGAAAAAAAATAACAAGATGCAACAAATTTGCAACAACCATATCATGGCAATAATTCACCTGTAAAATTATCTTTATTTTTTAGTGAAATGTTTTAGTGTTATGCTGGAAAGTCACGTTGTAATAACACTACAAAATTTTTTAGGAAAGATGTAGACATAAAATCATTAAAATTTTTTTCTTTGTGATGTTGTAGGATAAAATTGAGCTCGATTTGTGAAAGTTACATGAACATAGGTCCTGTTACAATGTAAAGAACGACTTCGTCATAATTAGTGTTGCCAAAAAAATGGAATTGACAGCTTCCAGAGGTATTAGGTTCATCATTATCAGATGTCTTCTGAGAAATACTGAATGACTCATTATTAGAGATACAACAGAAGAGATACAGATTTGGAGTAAATTTTGTATTAGATAGAGTCTGATATTCACACAATTCTCCTATTCTTGAAGATTATCCCCTTCCCCTCCTTAGAATCTATACACTATACATCAAAAAAGAAAAAAAAAAATCAGGTATAACAGCAAAATGATAACATTTAGATTTTTCTTGCAATTTTTTTTCCAGAAATCACATAATATTTAAATGAAATTTAAAATATAGAAACATGAAGTCAATTCATTGCAAAGTGTAAGTGCCTTAGTTTACAATTATATATTTGAAAGACTTAGTGAAACAATGCATTTAATTCCATTGGCTACATTTACATCTATGAAAATCTCATGCAGTGACCTCTAAAGGGGACCATATATTGCCAGTCAATGCAAGAGAAAAAATACTGAGATCTTCAGACTGAGATCTTGAAATCTAACCTTTCCTATTACAGTGAAACATCTGCTATTAAAAAGATCTCCAGCTTTCAAGAGGCAAATTCAAATATCAAATATGCTTTAAGTAATATTGAGAATTTTGAATAAACATAAGTAAATTTTTATCTAGAGTCTATCAAAGATAAAATAATTCCTAGAAAAAATCTTCATATTTCAAAGTACATTTAACTCTTGTTTTTAAGCAACAAATAGTTTTCATGAAGCTGAAGAGATACTGTATTTTGTAGTTTGTGTTTTCTAAATATATATCATGTAACCAGGTTATGAATGTTCCAAAACATATAAGTAAGAATTGAAGATATTATGTTTTAAAAGAAAACACATTTATCTAGCAAGCATTCAAATGCTTATACAATTTTTATATTATTCAACAAGGGATTTGGATTTCAATTTTTTTAATTGTCATATATGGATTGAAGCTACATATTGCTATATATTTTTATGACATTTTTCTTACCTTTCCTATTTTATTTCAAAATTCAATTTGTCTCTGAAAATATATTTGTAAACATAAATATTTTGCTTCTGTAGATGAGTTATAATTTTTGGATGAGTAGGAATATCTGTATGGCTTACTAGCACTTTCTATTTATATACATAGTGCTTTAGACAAACGTTTTTTTGAAAGTTCAAACTCTTTTTTAAGAAATGTATTACAAAATGTGTTTTTAGTCTTTGTTTAATTATTGAAGATTATCTTATTCATATTTGAAATGAGTTTAACTTCTGTCTTTTGTATTTATAAAGTGTATTTTGTACATAGATGAAGTTGCAGATTGTCTCCCTCCAGCTACTTTGTATTGAGCAAAAATAATATTAATAATAATAACAATAATAATAATATATGTTAGCAGATATCACAAATCAGCATTTGGGGAAAAAAGCAGCAATACATCTAAACTAACCTATAAAATTGAATCTTACTGAATATTACATCTTATTTTCCCTTTTTCTTCTTAACCAGTTCTATGTACACCATCATACGCCACACTGATTAATAATTTTGATGATTTTAATTTTGATGAAATTTAACTCACTTGCTTAAGTCATATTCTGGAGAAGGAACTATTCAGTTATTATGTCTTTTTATATAGTATTTTAAAAAATTGAAGTCAGAATATCTGCATTCTAATCTTACTGCTGCCATTTTATTAACTCTGATATTGTGCAAAATACTGAACATTTTCTCATCTGTAAATTAAGAAGGTTGAAGTATATGATGCCCACAGACACTGTTAACTTTAAATTAATATCTATCTAAGAATAATAATCATTTTAGATTCTTAAGGAGATTATGTAATGAATGTTTCATAGATACATTGCATATTAGGAGCTTCTTGTTCAAAAATGCCTTTTTAAAATTTACCTTATACTTCAAAATCACTTATTGGTGGTAATTGGCTTAAGAAAGTTCACAGCTAGCTTTTAGCACACAGACCACCCTCTTCCTTCCATTCATCCACCTATTGCCATCAATCATAGTGGCATCACAGTTAATTTGAAAAATTCCTTTCACAGTCTTGCCTTAAACAATCCCTGTTTTGTGAAGTTCAATGACCATACCTTCGATTACACAATCACTTGGAATTATTTTACTTTTCAAATCACCTTATGATAACAAACTTCCGTTGTTCTATCTACTTGCTGTATCCCTTGGCTCCTCCTCTCTGATTTACCTTCCTCCTCTTTCATTTCTTCTTCTTAAAGGATTTTCTTTCCTTTATTTCTTCCCTTTATTTTCTATTTTTCTTTCTTTTCTTCCATTCAGTCTCCCATATCTCTTCCCTTCTTTTCTGTCTTTTCTTCATTGCAGCCTGTTTGACTTCCTGTTTTTCTGTCTTTCTCTCTCTGCCACAAATATATACTATATTTATTATATATTTATATAAATACATTTTATATAAATATAACATATTTATTATGTATCTACTTTGCATTGTTGGATTAGCTGCTCTGCTAGGTACTAGCTAAGACTATATGTTTAAATAATCGATAAATAATTAACATGTTCTCATGGAGTTTACTTTCAAATATTAGGATCAAATGCAATTAGAGGACTATAAGAGTTCATTATAATTTTATTAATATTTTTAGAGAGTTACAAAAATAAAGTTCTGTATGAATTTTAGGGGATGATTTTTTTAAATCATCATTGAGATAGTGGATTCTAGAAGACTACATGAAGGTAAGTCAAGTGTTTTTTTGAGGATGAATGAGAATTAAATAGCTGAAATGAGAGGATGATGGCTTTCCAAGAAAGGACACTTTGATAAAATGCATGGAGTAGAGACCATTCATTAACATTTTTAGGAGCAACATGCAATCAATCTGGGCTAGAGGGAAATGGAAGAGAAATCATTAAGCATGTACTATCTTCCAAGAACCATGTTAAGTGCTTAAAAATAGTATCTCATATGTTACTCATGAGAATTCTGGGATGTAACTGCTATTCTTATCCCAAATTTACAACTGAGGAAACTGAGCCAAACAAATATTAAGTGACTTGTCTAGATTTATACAGTTAGGAAATGTTTGAGGCTGGATTTTAACTTAGATCTTCCTGACTCCAGGTCATGAACTTTATCTGTCTGTTGGTCTTATAATAAGTTAACAGAAATAATATGGGATAAGACTAGAATAATGAGAGAGTACTAATTTATGGGAGGCTTTGAATAATAGGCAGAGAAAATTGATCCATACTAAAGAGACACTATAGAGGCACTGAAAGTATACGAGTAGAGGATTTACATGGGTCGATCCATTCTTAAGAAAATCTATTCTGTTCAAATGAATTAGAGGAACAGGAATGCCTCTTAAAAAGCTAACAATATAATTCAGACCGATTGTAATATGATGTTTGTGTTAGGTGAGTGCCAATAGGAGTAGATAAAATGGAACAAATTTAAGAAATGTTTTGATTTGAGAACTCATTTGATAAGAAAGGTAAGAAAGAGAAGCCTGCCATAAGAACAGAGCATGAGTATGTATTTTGAAGGAGAAAGAAATCAAAAGGATTGGAGCAGATTATTAGGAATGAGATAGAGAACTGATAAGTAGCAGAATTGTTGAACCACACTGAGAAACCATTTGAGGTTGTGTAATGCATATTTGTGGTAAGTAAAGTTCACTGGACTTCATGATTCCTTCAATGAATCCACAAAACAAACATATATTCCCCCCTTCCCTATTTCCCCCAAATCTAAAATTCATAATGACTGTACTTATTGTAAATAGAACTGATGACAAAAAAATACGATATAATGCTCATTTTAGAGCTCACTTACTATTTCTTATCGTTGATAAGTTTTTGCTCTCCTTTAACATTGTTGACTTGTCTTTGGTCATCTTTACTCAATTGAATGTCTGTCTCCCCAATTTTCCACAGAAAGAAGATAATGTTCAGTAGAAGGGCAATTGCTAATTTCTTTTCTTTCTGGTGCTTAAAATTTATGCAAATTTACAGAGTAAGCTTTCCAAGGACAAAACAACAATGTTTATTTCTTAGCACCCAGGCTAGAGTGGAAAGTTGAATTAAACTGAAATGTGAATAGGAATTCAATAGAATACTAGAGGTAATAGTTTTATTTTTGTGTAATTTTTTTAATATGTAATTATAATTTACTGTCATTCTATGGTGACTGACCTATTTGCCCTTAGAGTGAATTGTGTAATCCATAATTCATTCTCTTGACCCCATTTCTTTATCTGGGTCATCACAGATATATATATATTCATTGTTAAAGTCACTATTTATAGACCTGAAAGAGTATCTGTATCAGCTCAGAGCTTTGTTTTTCTGTACTATAGCATATGTGATAGAACAAAATAATGCATGTAACCATTCGGAATGATTTATTTGTTTTTATTCAGTATTACTGAAAATTCAAAAGTCATTAATTTTATGGACAAATCATTACTCTTAATCTGAATTTTATTTTATCTATGGCCACCAAATGTTGACCTTACTCAGGAGAAGCACAGCAGTGCTGCGGAAAGAAAACTGTTCTTTGATTTCAAAGAACTTGTGTCAGGTGCTAGGTAGTGCATTTATTAGGTGGATAAGTATATTTATTTAGTTATTTAATAGTTATTTAATCTCACTGAGTATCAGTTTGTTCTCTAAAATTTTAAATATAATATTAACATGTACACCTATAGGTCCTTTACCTGGAAAAATGTACATTTAAAATTATTTTTTAAAACTCAGTTTCAATATAGTTGGCTTTCTTTGTGTTGTCGCTGTTCAGTCATTGTCAGCCATATCTCATCTTTGTTTCCCCATTTTGGGTTTTCTTAGTAAAGATAATGGAGTGGCTTGCTATTTTCTTCTCTAGGTCACTTTCCAGATGAGTGCAATGAGAAAAAAAGGGCAAAGTGACTTCTCCAGGAGCACACTACTATTAAGTGTTTGAGACTAAATTTGAATTCAGGGAAAGCAATCCTTTTGACTCCATGTAAGGAACTCTATTCACTGTGCCACCTAGATCCCCATTTTCTTTGTAATCTTATATATTTTTTTCCACGTATTTTGAAACATTTGGGGACATGGGCTTCCCTTAAGCTTCATTACAATTTCTAAAGTGTAGCTAACAAATGCACAAAATTAAGGACCTCTATCCTATGATATAATTTTGTAGTATAAAAATCATAAATTAATAGTCATTTTATTATGCAAGTTTTCTTCCAGTGAGATAAATTTGATGTCTTTCTCAGAAACAGAAATCCTATATGGTAAACAGAGAATTGGTCTTGGAATCAGGATCTGAGCTGTAATTTTGCCTTACTCACATACTATGTCACTTCCATTTATTGTGGGAAATTTACCTAGATATATTTTTAAAGAGCAATTCAGCAACCAATATCCATGTAATATTTTTGTAAAGTTGTCTATTTAATTGATTTTAGCTAAATAGTGATCATCTTATTATTAACTGGACTGCTAATTTTGTGGTACCTAATGGTAGATGGAGGAAATCATATTTTTTATAAGATGATTAAATTCAGGGCCTTAAAATGAGGACAGTATGATTTAGAAAATGAATTTAAAAAGCAGTATTTTGCCAGGACTGATAATTGGAAGAATATCGTCACAAAAAATTTTAAGGAACAAAGAAGTTATTATGAAGACTAATATCCAAAGAGAGCAAAGTACCTCCTTATAACAAAAAAAAAATGTGGCAAATAGAGAAGGGGAAAGGGGAAACTTCATAATTAAACAGGAAAAATAGAAAGATATCAGGCTGGTTAAATTCAGAATTCTAAAGAGAGCTGAGGAGTCAATAAAGAGTCAGAAGAAAACACACATATATACCCAAGCTATATGTAATCACATGAAAAGAAAATTCACTCCAACTACTGATAAAGAGAGAAATGTAAATTAAAGCAATTCTAAGTTTCAACCTTACATCATTAAATTGACAACTATGATAAAAAATGAAGTGATAAATTCTGGAGGGGCTCTTGGTAGGTAAGAACATTGATATACTGTTAGTGGACCTTTCAAAGGCTTCAATGATTCTGAAAAGCAGTTTGGAATTTTGCACAAAATGTTGCTGAACAGTGCAATCACTTTGATCCAGAGCTACCACCTCTAGAATTATAAACAAAAGAAATAAAAGAAAGATTAATAAATCCTACATTTATAAAATAATTTTTGTAGTCTTTTTGTGTGCCAGCAAAATACTAAGGGATGTCTCTCTATTGGAGGATGACTGACCACATTGTGGTATATGCATGTAATGGAATACTATTGTATTTATACTTTAATATCAATATTATTGCAAATGAACAATCTTGAAGACTTTTAAAATGAAGAATGAAGTAAGAACCATGAGTCTAGTCTCTCTCTATAAAGATAGATTTATATACACATATACATATATGTGCATTATATATTTATACACATATATGTGTATATATATATATATATATATCCATACATGTGTGTGTATATCACTCAAAAACTGAAGAATTTTGAAAGCTCCAAGAACTGTGATGAATAAAATAAACTATTCCATTATTCCAGAAGACTGACAATGAAGCATTGTTATGTACGCTGTGGTGGAGAGGTGATGGTTTCAAACTACAAAATGAGATATTATTTTATTTGAATATAGCCAATGAGAGTATATATGTTGATTTCATACATGCAATTGTTAGAAGAAATTTCATTTCCATGAGATATGAGGCAAGAAGGAAAGGAGGTAGATTCATGTTAAAAAAAAAAAAAACGTAATTAAAGAATAAAAAGTTTAAAATGAAAAAAAAAGGAAGCCAGATTATTGAAAACAAACATTGTGTATAGGCAAAGCATTCCATTGCTTATGAAGTCCTATTTTTCTCTATTCCTTATCCACTTACAGGTTGATGGTTGAAGTCCCACCACCAGATCTACGTGCTTCAAGTGTAATTATTTGATAACTAATTGTAAGTGCTCATGGAAGTTGCTTGCACTTAAATAGCATTTTAAACTCTGTCAGTAATTTAGAATTTATTGTGCACAGGAATCTAAAAATGGACTTTGAAAAGAAATTGTAGAAGAGTGTGCAGTACCAGTCACTTAAAGGAGAGGAAGTTATGGGAACGTTCATGTCCTTCACTAATCTTATAATTACATCCTGTTTTAGCACTGAAATTTTCCAGTTACTCAGATCATTCCTCCATAACATCAGGCAATATATGCTCAGCTATGAAGCATTAACAGGATGTGTATGTGTCTGTGTGTGTATGTGTTTGTATACATGTGTGTGAAGAGAGAGAGACAGAGAGAGAGAGAGACAGAGAGAGAGAGAGAGAACTAGTAACAAAGTGTCTGTTGTTGGACAAAAACAGATTATGGTATATTAGATAGTAGTAATCTGTTGTGCAGTGACAAATGATAAATAATAGGAAAGATTTGTATGGACTGATGAAGAGCCAAGGGTGTGTTGATAAATGTTTAACAACTAGTTTTGCCAGGCAACAGAGGAGAGAGAACATATAACATATGTTTAATTTAAACTATATATTGAACTTATTTTCCAATATTGTCTTAAATCTATACTATCAACAAAGCAATATGTCAAATTCTGGTTCATAGTCTTTGTCAATTTTCTAAGTGTAAATGGATATATTGAAAATTTAACAAGTGGCTTTGAGACGAGTCCAGCATACCCCTGTTAGCTGACTAAAACAAGTAGAACCAGAAGAACAACACACCAATGACTACAACAGCATAAATGAAAGAAAAGTGAAGTATGAGCAACTGAAAAGCAGGTGACAATCCCAGTGAACAGACAAAAACAAACTTATCTTCCACCTCTAAACAGGGAGGCAGGAAAGATTTCAATGTGATGGAAAAAAAAAGAACAAGAGCAAGCAGTAATATAAAGAGACAAATTATTAATATAATTCACTTATAATTTATAATTGCATGTTTCCTTCTTCTTTGATATTTATAATGGGAGATGACAGTGCAATGGAGAGAGAACTAAATTGGCATCAGAATGATCTTTGTTGATCTTTTGTTGAACACTTATTAACTTTATGTCCCTGGTTAGGGCTCCTGAGTTAGTCTTATTTCTTTTTATAAACAGGGAGAAGAGAATAAGATATGGACTCTCTGGGGACACTTAACCTGCTTCCATTTTGTCCAAGTTTGACTTTGAAGAAGAGACAAGTATTTTAGTAGGGAGAGGATCAAGAAAGTCAAAGTTGGAGACAGTCATGTCAATTTTTAATCACACAGAAAAATGAAAATAACTTTTTTGAATACATTAGGCAAGGGAGACATGTATGTTTTACTACATGATTGATGGGAGGGGAAACTTTAATAAGTTGGCGAAAAGACAGAGGCTTTGAATTTCTTTATTTGTATTTTTCTCTCTTGAAAAAGATAATATGTAGAACATTGTGTTTAAGCAATTTGCAAGTTCAGTGGAGGCAAAAAAAATAAAATACAGGAATATATATTTTAAAGGAATGTATTCAAGTCAGCAGGAGCAGATTATACCCATGGGTACTTAAGGACCTAGATGCTTTTATTATCTTTTTTTTTTTTTAAAAATCACAGAGGAGAGAAGTCCTTGGGAACTATAAAAGGGCAAATTGGGGTATCTATCATTAAAAACAGGAGGAGAAAAAAAAGGATGAAGATGGAAATTACAGACCAGTCAGTTTAACTTATCAGCAACGGAACAACTAGAACAAATCAGCACAACATCCATTAAGTATATTCACCCACTGTGTTACATTTGACTTGTTGCTGCCTGAAACTGTGGTAGTGTAATATCATAGAAAGGGCAGAAGATTAGTGTTCAGAAGAGCTATATTCTCATCCCTGATGTGTTAATTACTTATTGCATGACCTTGAACAAGTTATTTAGGCTCTCTGAGACTTAGGTTTATAATTTTTTAATGGAAACAATGCTTGCCTTAATTCTCTCAAAGTATTTTTCCGAGGTACAAATGAGATAATGGAAACAAAAGCCAGTCGAACACCAGAGTGCTCTGTAAATGTGAAGTGCCGCTATATTTTATGTTTCCTTTTCTTACAAAGTCAACTCACCTCTGCTTGGCAATTCAGCGGAAGATTTTAAACCAAGCTCAATTTTATTCATTTATTTGTTTTCAGTTTTCAACAGTCACTTACTTACGTAAGTTTTAAATTTTTCCATCTTCTCTCCCCTCCCTCCCCAAGATGACATGCAATTTTACATAGGTTCTACACATACATTCTTATTAAACACATTATCACATTAATCATGTTGCACAGAGGAATTAAAATGAATGGGAGAAACTGTAGAGAACCCTGAGGGGTTTGAAAGAGCCCTTGATCAAGAGTTCCCATCCTCCAAGGGAGAAGAGTAGCTGGCTTGAGAAGTTAAGTGATATATTGTTCTCAGGTGCACATCCTTGAATTTGGGTGTTGAAGTTCCAGGAATCAGGGCTCCTGCTATACAGGATAAGATTCTGATAAAGAGGCCTTGAAGTCTCCCTTTCTACTTATCACCAGCTGCTCTGTTTCATGCTTCAATCACTACCTTTATGGTTTTTTACTATTTAAGTATCCCGATTCCCTGAATTATTGACTCAGTATGTCCATAATAAAGTCAGCTTGTTCAGACTGCTGTGTTCCGCCTGTGTTTTCATCCTTACTCTGTGAGCCCGTAACCACCTGGACCTGCTGGACTGCACTGGCCACAGCAGGAAACCATGAGAAAAACTAAACCAAACCAAACCAAAACACAAGAGAAAACAATGTGCTTCATTCGTCTTCCAAATCCATGCTTCTTTCTCTGGATATGGATGGCATTTTGCATCGAGTTCCTTGGAAATGTTTTAGGTCTTTGCATTGTTGTGAAGGTTTAAGTCTATGAAAAACAGTCCTCCCAAACTGTGACTACTACTGTGTATAATGTCCTCCTGAGTCTTCACATTTCACTCAGCATCAATTCTTATAAGTCTTTTCCACGTTTTTTTTCAAGTCCAACCTTTTGTTATTTCTTATAGCACAAGAATATTCCATTAGATTCATATACCTCAGTTTCTTCAGCCATTCGCCAGTTGATGGACTTTCCCTCAATTTCCAGTTCTTGGTCACCACAAAAAGAGCTACTATAAATATTTTTGTACATCTGGGACATTTAGATGTATTTATAATCTTTTTGGGATGTAGCTCTAGAGGTGATATTGCTTGTTCAAAGGGTATGCATATTTTTATAGGCCTGTGGGCATAATTCCAAATTGCTCTCAACAATGACTGGATTAGCTCACAGGTAAACCAACAACGAATCAGTGTTCTAATTCCCATACAACTTTTCCAACATTTATCATCTTCTTATTTTGTCATGATAGCAAATCTGATAGGTGGGATGTAGTACCTCAGAGTTGTTTTGATTTACATGTCTCTAAACAATAGTGATTTAGAGCATTTTTTCATATGACTATAGAGAGAGCTTTAATTTCTTTCTCTGAAAACTGCCTGTTCACATCCTTTGACCATTTATCAATTGGGGGATGGTTTTTATTTTTGTAAGTTTGACTCAGTTCTCTATATATTTTACAAATGAAGCCTTTACCATAGACAGTAGTTGTAAAAAAAATATTTCACAGTTTTCTGCTTCCTTCCTAATATTAATTGCATTGACTCTGTGCAAAAATTTTTCAATTTAATATCCATTTTGCATTTCTTAATATTATCTATCTCTTATTTCATCATATATTGCTCCATCCTCCATAAATCGGACAAATAAACTATCCCTTGCTCTTCCAATTTGTTTATATTGTCAGCCTTTATACCTACATTGTATACCCCTTTGGACTGTTACCTTGTAGTCACTGGTCTATGCCCAGTTTCCCCCACACTATTATTGAGTTTTCCCTGCAGTTTTTTTTTTTTTTTTGAAACAGTGAATTCTTATCCCACAAGCTGAAGTCCTTGGGATTATCGAACAGTAGACTGCTACAGTCATTGACTACCCTACCTTATATACCTTACCTATTCCACTGATCTACCCTTCTGTTTATTAGCCAGTACCATGTAGAATCCAATCCCATTTAGTAGACCTTGGATGATGGTATGATAAAGAAAAAAAAAAAAACAACAATAACAACAACAAAAAACACAAAGTAAATTTTGAGTCAGTGGACCTAGATTCAAATTCCAGTTCTGATACATACTTGCTTTGTGACTAAAGTTAAGTAATTTCTTCCCTATAGATTTCATTTTTTTCTCTCATATGTGAAATGAGATGGTACTAAACTAATTGCAGTTCCAAATTGTATTATTAGTTCTCTCTCTTGGTTTGATATAGACCTAATGTTTACCCTGAAACTCTTCTTTTAGAGTCACTGAACTATGATCATTTTATTACTTTGAAATTTTAAAGCACAATATATAGTTTTCAAAATCTTGAACTGGTTTATTAACGTGATCATCCTCCTTCTCATCATCATCATATTAAAATCGTAATATTTATCAAGTGCTTACTATGGTTCAGGCACCATGTTTAGCACTGAGGATACATCGAAGATCAAATTTCTTGGTATAAATGTAGAGACAGTAGATTGAGGAAACAACATGTAAACAAATATATATATATATATATATATATATATATACATATATATATATAAACAAGTTACACATAGGAAAATTGGATATGATCAAGAGAGGGAAAGTTGTAGTATTTCAGCTGCAATTTGAAGAAAATAACAAAATCTAGGAGATAGAGATGAATAGAAGAATCATTTTAGACAGAGTACAGTCAGTGAAAATGCATAGAACAGGAAGATGGAATACCTTTTGTGAGGAACTGTAAAGAGGCCGGTGTCACTGGATCATAGAGTACATTATGGGGAGTAACATATAAGTCTGAAAAGTTAGCAAGTGGTGGGTTTGGAAGTGCTGTCAAAGTCAATTAGAAGATTGGATATTTAATCCTGGAGGAGATAGGTGGATATAGGAGTTTATTGAGTATAGTAATGACATGGTGAGACCTGTACTTGAAGATCATTTTGAAAGCTGGACAAATGATGGACTTGAGCCTTGTGGCAAAGGGATCAATTGGCAGGTGACTATGATAGTCTCCGTAGGAGGAAATAAGAGCCTTCATGGGAATGGTAGCAGTATCAGAGAGAAGAGAGCATGTGTGAGGCATATTAGGAGAGTAAAACAGGCAAATCTTGGGAACAGATTGAATAAAGGTGGTAAGAAAGAATGAGGAGTTAAAGATGATAGTTTCTTTTAATTCTTGTCTATAAATGTATTTCCAACAGCAGAACTATCTAAACAGCAATCAATTGTAATACAATAAGCCTCTACTATGTGCAACAAATTGAATTAGGAGTTCAGCATACACATATACATGTGAGAACCTGTCCTCAAGGAGCTTGCATTTTGTTGATCTTTGATCTCTATTTTTCTGCAATATTTTGTTTAGTTCTACAAAGATGTAACCAGTTTTTGTTTTCTGTATGCCCTTTGGCAATTAAATACACCAAAATATTTATATATGCTGAATTGAGAGATTTTCTAGTGAATCTAAGATATACTTTAAGACCAATTATCTAATATGCAAAATATAACCCATGTTATACTCTCTGTCACGGCAGGATAAAGCATGACAAAAATCACTGGACTAATTAATGCTTGGAGGGTTTAATAAATGTCAAGAATTAGATGGCATAGTTGAGGCAGTAACCCCTCCAAACTCTTCAAACATTCACCTCCAAGCAACTTTAAATAGTCAAATCAAATTCTGAATCAACATCACCAATGAAAAGAAGGGTGAAACGTTTTTTCTAGCTCAAAATATTTTTAAGAGCTTGGAAAGAAAGGTCTGTGACACAAGAGTCAAGGCAGACCTGGAGAATATGTGACAGCAACACCAGAAGACCGACCTTGGAGGTGGCTGCAATAGTGGCAGCTGTGGGAGCTCTTGGCTCATAGACATTCCAAAACACAGAGGAGTACTAGCGTTTGTTAATTAGTCAGGGGGTGGGAGGGAGGGCGGACTTCCTGGGGAAAGACCAGAGGTCAGAGATCAGAAGGGAAGATAAGTGATTAGTCAGTCCTCTTCTCTCTCCCTGGAAAGCATTGAAAACTCATAGACCTCAGAACTGGCTGTGAAAACAGAAACTTGATAAAGTTTGAAGCCAGTGAAAGTTTCTCCCTACCCCGAGATGAGAAGAGCCTAATTTTAGCATAAAGGCTAGAGTCAAGAAAAAAGTGAGTAAAAAAATGAGCATTTGAAGAGCAACAATGCGGATCACATGAAATTTAGCAACTTCTACATTCAAGTATTAGAGGGTTTGGAATATGATGCTCTAGAAAGCAAAGAAGTAAAGGTTACAACCAAGAAGAAACTACCCAGTAAAAATGAGTATAATCTTTCAGGAAATATACTCTATATTTAATGAAATAAAAGAAATTTATTCCTGATAAAAAAGAACAGGAATTTTGACGCAAATGACATTTGAATAGAAAATTTGACATAAAAACGTGACATATAAACAAGACTCAAGAGAAGCATAAAAAAGTAAATGTGAAGTAGAAATCATAAGGAAATTAAAAACATTGAAAGCATTCTTATTTCTATATGGAAAAGTGATTCATGTAGCTTAAAAAATATCATTGATTTAAATAGCTAGAAGGAGTATACATAGTCAGAGGATACAGCTGTGACTCAATTACGTTGGGATAATTTCCAAGAAATGATGGAGTGAGTAAGACGGATGCTGTATGAGAAGGGGTAAGGGAGCACAAGAATAAGGAAAATTATATTACCCAAAAGGGTGCACAAGGAAACACTTTTACAATGACCGAAATTGAGGGTGCAGTGTGGACAGGCAATGTTTGAACTTCACTCTCATTGTAATTGGTTCAAACAGGAAAGGGTAGAATACACACATGCACACACACACACACACACACACACACACATACACACACATACCCTCAGTTAAATAGAAATCCATGTTAACCAATAGAAAAGAAAGAGATGATTGTTGTGTTTGTCTTTCATTTTAAAAGAGTACCATGACATCAGGAAAATATCATGACTTGCAATTGACTTTGATTTGAGTGAGGGAGGACTGTGGAAAGTCAACAACCTCACTTTCTCCTCAAGAGTCAACTGGGTCCAGTGGCCTGATAGTCATCAGGATAACTGGAGATGGCCCAGGATGCAATGGGAGACCCTTATCTTTTTCAGGCTTAGCCCTTTTTAGGTTCTTACTTTGAATGAGGTAACACCCATTTAGTGAATAGGCCTCTTTAATAAGTGAGTCAAGGGATGGCCTCTTTATTGATAAAAAAGAGAAAAAAATCATTAAACCCTCAGGGTTACCAGTCAAAAGAGAAACAGTTATCAAGTTATCAGTAACATTAGCTCTGAGTCAGGAGTGCCAAAAATATAGTCATGAAGTGGAACTTGGGCAGGGCCCTATTGTGGACCAATCTGTGAGCTTCAGAGTATAATGGGAGGTGGGGGGAGAGGAAGAAACAAACAAACAAAGAAAAAAGAAGGAAGGCAGGAATCTAGCCTGGCGAACTTCTGGTCATCAAAACGAACCTCCCTTTGGAGAGGTAAAGAAGTGGGACTACTGCAGTTTAATGTAGCCAAAAGGAGGGTGGATCAAGGAAGAAAGGTGATGGAAGCAAAGCAGATATCTGAGGAAGGACAAGGTTCAAAGAGAATGAGAAAGATGGGGAAGAAAGTAGAATGCAGGGGAATACAGGGGTAGTAATCAAAACTGTGAATGTGAATGGGATGAACTGAACCATAAGGAAAGCAGGCAGCAGAACGTATTGGAAAGCAGAATCCTATAGTATATTGTTTACAAGAAACACACTGGAAAGAAAAAGACACAGAAAGAAAATAATTGATAGGTCACTATATAAATAAGTAAATTAACAAAAAAATAAATTTTGGGGAAAACATAATTTTATAGACTCAGTTGACCAATGGACCATCAAAATAGGTGGAACCTAAAAGCACTGGGAACTTTTTGGCTTTTTATCATTAAGCTACAGAAAGATCTGGGGTACACCTTACTGGTTTAATATTTGTTATTTCGTGATTATTAATATACAAACTGGAGGTGGTTCTGGAGGAGAAGTGAGGCTGGTGACCCACACAGCTCTCTCCCACTCAAAGCAAAGTCAGATGCAAGTCATGTCATCATTTCTCTGACGGCATGGTCTTCTTCATCAACTTCATCCTGTGAGTGGACACAGCTGGCTAAATGAGAATCCAGCTAGCTGGGTAACTCAGCTCCTCTCCTTCGGTCTTCCTCCCCCTCCCCTTCCTTCTCTCCAAAGGAAGGTAAATTTGGATGGCCAAAAGATGTCCAGTTAACTGGGGTTTTACTGGCCAGTCTCCTTCCCTTCCCTTCCCTTCCCTTCCCTTCCCTTCCCTTCCCTTCCCTTCCCTTCCCTTCCCTTCCCTTCCCTTCCCTTCCCTGTCTTCCTTTCCAAAAACCTTAAACCTACTGCACTCCCTAAGTGCTCTTCCTGGACCTCTTAATTTTAGATGATTATCAGTAGTAACTATTGATATTTATCTCCCAGTCTGATGTCTTTTTTTTCTTGGCTTCATTAAAGGGTCCATGGCCTGGCTACTGCTTAAACAGTCCTATTCAATGAATGGTTGGTACCTCATCCCAAGCAACTCCTTTAAAAAACCTTGACCTAAAGGGCCCAAGGTCTCCCAGTGTATCCTGAGTCATCTCTAGTCATCCTGACTAATATTTGGTCACTGGATTGAGATAACTCTGGAGGAGAAGTGAGACTGGGACCCTCATAGCCCTCCCTCACTAAAAACAAAGTCAAGTGTAGGTCATATCATCATTTCTCAGATGACATTGTCTTCTTCAGCAGCAGACAAGCACAATCCAGATACAAGCTGAAACTTTATATTCTTCCCTGATTTCTACATAAGGTGATACTTGCAAGTGATTTTAAAGGAAGCAGCAAGTGAGCAAGGGCTTTTCCAACTGTCACTATAAATGGCAGTAAGTTCATCATTCTGTATACTTTTTTATTCCTTTAGCACTCTTTTGCAATACACAGGTGTTTAAGAAGTAACAGGAGTATCTGTTTACTTCCAAGGGGAGAAAAATTAGTTCAAATGGATTTATGAAGTAGGTTTGATTTAAATCTCTAACCAAATAATTGATTGAAAATCTTAAGTTTCATTTTATTAAATTTGCATTAAGATATTTACTTTTATTAATGCAGTATTTTGGATACAGCAAAAGAAGAGGGTGAGTCTTCAGCAACTGATCTTCAGATGGATTTGAAAAGGTAGATGAAACAAGATTTTTTTTTCCTTTTTTATGTGCTTGTTTGAAATTTTGTTACTAATTTGTTGAATGTTAAGGATTTTAATTAAGATTCTGTTTTATATATTTATTTTATTTTTTGCTTTACATATTTATTCTATTTTTTTCCAGATAACTACTAAGCTTTCAATGAAAACAATTACAAGTATTTGTAAATTCAATTCAACAAACATATTACATTTTTTGCCAGTGACACATAAGCTGCAATTACTCTAGCTCTCTTACAAATGCATATCATAGACAATGAAAGATGATGATCAAATGTTCCATGAAATAATATTTTGCATTGCCCTTAGGCATGAAATGGAAAGAGAAAAATAAAAAAAAAGTCATCAGAATGATAAATTACTAGAAAAGAAGATGAGCTGATCATATAGTAAAAGTGAGAGATAGCCAGAAAATATATATACACTTTGTTGAAGCACATGAAATAAAAAGAGAATTAGAGAAATACCTTCCATCCAGTTGGAGTCATCCAATGGAGGATTTCTTGGAGTTCATGAGCATGAGTGAGAGAGGATGAGAGGTTTCAACCTGCATAGTAGAGAGACTGTAAAATTGCTGAAACTATAGATTGATTCACACAGCAATATAAGTGGAAGTAGTAGTATGCTTGGTTTGGGGAATAAAAAAGACAAATAAGTAATACCCTTTGACCTCCAAAAGCTTGGAAAATTTTATGTGGATACAATAATTTACATACCATAATATGTGTAGGTACATATGTGTCATACATTTATGGGTAAGTCTGTATACCGAATAACAAGATTATGCTTTGCAAGAATGTTTTTATTTTCAACTCCATCTATGACACTATATAAAGGTAATTAAAACCATACATGTGAATCAGCTCATACTATATAATTTAAAGTCTCAGTAAATTACCTAGGGCACTGAGAGATTAGGTCACAGTAGTCATTGATGTGAGAGGCAAGATGTAAACATAGTTCTTATTGACGGTGAGGCTATCCATTATATCCTGCAGACTCATTATAGTAATATTCTATTTTTAATTTGTAAAGCATTTTACATTCAACAAAATAAAATATTTTACATTCAACAAATTTGAAATTAATCCATTTTCCTTCAGTACCTCAACAAGTTGCATTTAGTAAAATCAATAAAATTCCCTAGTTTATTTAATCAATGAAGCAAATCCAAAGACTGCATTTAAAAGTACAAAAGAAGAGGTACTGGCATGAACCCAATCTTCTGCATGCCATGTGTATAATTAAGGTAGTATGTGGCCCCCTCACCCTAGTATTGTTGTTGTATATAGTGATTTCACTAGTGGTGTATTGCCAAAACTGTTGGAAGACATTTTCATTAACTTCTTTCCTGATTCATCCTTTGCTTTCTTGTTTCACATGTTGACAAGAAAAATGGCCCTTGAACCAGACGGGATATTGAATCTGTTACCTTTTATCGCAGGCAGAAAGGAAAGGGAAATCTCTACTCACTGGGAGTGAGCACAGAAAATACTCTTTTATAATTAAATCTTTGGAGAAAAGTTTCTCTGACTTGCTGACTTTTACCTACTTTTTTCTATGCCTATTCTCAAGTCAAAATACAGTCAGGAAAATGAAAGGGGATGGTAAAAATGGAATTTTTTTATTGTCTTCTTCGTGATTAGAGTTATTTTATTTCTCATCATATTTGTAGTTAATTTCCAGTTAATATTAATTGAACTTCTACAATGTATGTATCATTTTTCTCAATGCTACAGTACAATAATTCATAATCCAAAACTAAAAAGACACATTCTCAATTCTATTCATGAAACACATTGATATCACTCCATTAGAATGAAAAGTAAATAAATTTTAAAACAAAACAAATACGTATAGATTCAGAGTAGATTTTATCCCCAGAAATGATGAGTGATAAGTTTGCCATATGATGGTTGATGTCATGTAAACAGAGTATGAATTTCACTTGCAAAATGACTCTCTATCACTTCCGATGTCAAAAACAAAATCCTCTGATAACAATTCACAGCCCTTCGTAACCTAATTCCCCCTCTTCCTTTTTTTTTTCTTCATCTTTACAGGTTACTCACTCTCCTCTACCCCATGAACTTCAGTAACACTGAACCTCGCTATTCTCACACAAAACTCGATCTCCCCACTCCTGAGGACTTTCACTAGCTGCCCCCCATGTCTGGAATGCTCTCCTTTGTCTCCTGGCTTCCCTGGTTTCCCTCACAGTCTCAGCTAAAATGCTTTGAAATAAAACTTTCTGTGAGAAGCTGTTTCTAATGCGTTCTATTGACAGTCCTTTTTCTCTACTCATTATCTCCAATTTAGCCTCTTTATAGGTAGTATGTCTACAGTCATTTACATGCTATTTTTCCCACTAGACTCTGTGCTCTTTGAAGGCAGGGCACTTAATGCCTATGGACTGACTGATATTTCATTTTCATTTCTCTTCTTTCCAGTCCCATTCTGCATGCTGTAGTGGCTGCCTTTCAGTCTTTTGACCACAGCTATTCCTTGGCTAAACTCTATGCATCTCCTTTTTCCTAGATCTATATTTTAACTTCAAAGTGTTTGATATTGAACTTTTGGTTCAGGAAAATAGCTGGTAGTTGAGAGGTAGTTTAGTTTTCATACTATAGATGCTGTTATCCCTCTGTTCCCTGTCACTTTCACCCAATTCACTATCATTCTATCTTGTCTGATATCACTCCATTGTCTTTACCTTTTCCAACTTTTCCCTCAGGTCTCAGGTTCAGACACCAAAAGCTTAGCTTCTGCTTATTCCACTTTTCATGGATGTCCACACGCATTTTCCTAATTATACAACTTTCTCTCTTTTATGCAACATAAGTAGGAGAAAGAAGAACAAGATGTATTGCTATCTTTAAGTTGCCAGAAGTGTAACCAGTAAGGTGCTCATAAAAAGTTTAACAACCAGTTCCCTGAAAAAACAAAACAAAACAAAACAAAACTGGTAGCAAAAATCAGAGCGAACCGGAAAGAGTTTCGATTTGATTCATTAAAAAATTCTATAGCAATAACCAGTTTAATAGATATAATTAAAGCAAAATTGAAAATTCAGATAATTGTACAGATTGATAGTTCAAAATAACTACAGAACATTTAATCTCATGTTAATAATCGATTACCCAATTCAATTTTTCACATCTACATAAAAGGAAAAATGTTAGCCATTCAAAGTTAACACCTTCATACAGTCAACAGAAATCCAAAAAGATCTGTGTTAAAACAGTAGGTGAGGATAGGGAACCATGAAGTAGAATATTCAGGTCAAATTCAACAGAGGAAGGGAAACAATAGAATTTGGGACAGAATTCATTGAGCTCACATTTTACCCCTTCATATGTACCCTAGAATCAATAGCCTTATATTGGTTTTTATTTTCCTCTAAATTTTTTCCATCTCAGAATTAAAACAATACAAATCTAAGAAGGAAAGGGGAAAAAAAAACCAAAGCAAACTAAAAAAAAAAGAGGAATACCTGGTGGCGGTCACATGAGAACAAGCTGTCCAAACTAATATAGTTTAAGTTAGAATTAGGAATTACCTAGGAAAGGCTGAAATATCACTCACTTGATATATACAAAATATAATTGTAAGTACATGAAACTTATTCCTAAATAAGTGAAAACAAATCAGTCTCATTATTTTATGATTAAACCCCATTCATTGTTATTGAAAACAAAAAAAAAAGTATGATGAAGTATTGAAGTGTGTTGATAATAGTTTCGACTTCCATAAGAATTGTCTCACTCAAAATGATGGATTGAAAGAATTAACTTTTGGGGCAAGGTCTGTTATCTTCAGACTTGATGAATCTTTGTCTTTGGACACCTTTTGTTTTAATGAGGGTGGTGTCATCACCTTTGCTTAAGAGATGGAAATGTAATCATATTGAGGTCAAATTATTTCCCTTGCATTAGGAAGAAGTAGAGGCGGCACCAGAACTGGAAATCTCAGAGTTAATTGTATTAGCTCCTTCATTATTTAGCCTACAGTGGTCAAACCAAGATGAGATGAAATTATATATCTACACTTACTCATATAAAGATATATGTACATGTATGTGTATATTTAGATTTATGTTTATTTTTGCATATATGTGTGATAGTATTTTAATTCATTCTGAGGAAGGAAATGTTGATAACTGATACATTAATCTTCCTATAGATGCTTATTAATTCCCCAATTAATACTGAACTACTCAAACTTATTGAAACTAATTAGCATACACTTTCACTGACTGAGGAACTGAAGGAATTTTAGTTGTTAGAAGTGAGGGTTAATGATTTTTTAGGATAAAACATAAAATGGCAGATTTGGAAGTAACCTCAAGAATCATCTAATAAAAACCTTGAATGATTCTATTCTGTTCTAATCTCTAAAATATTAAAGCCTCTGCTGAATGCCAGGGACTGAAGATATAAATATAAAAAATGAAACAACCCCTTTTCATTAGGATCTAGCATTCTTCCGTGGAGTTACAAGATGAGCACAGATAATTCAATGCAAACGACATTAAAAACAATCACACGATCATTTTAGAACAGGCACTAAAAGTTAGAGGAATCAGATCACGATTTCCTATAGGAGATATCACTTGAGTTATACCTTCACAAAAGCTAGTAGTACTAAGAGGTCTGGAAGGAAAGTATTACCTAAAGGGGAAAAGTCTGTGCAAAGAAACAGAAACAGGAGATTATATGTCATGTACAAGTAATATTAAATAGACCACTGAAAAGAATACAGATTTTGGGAAGGTAAATAATGATAATAATAATAGTCTAATAATAATAATAATAAATAATAATCTAAATATTAATAATTAATAAATATATTAATAAATAGTCTAAAAGACAGATTGAAACCAGATTGTGGTTTTACATGGCAAACAAAGGAATTTACATTTTATCCTATGACAACAGGGAGTCAGTGTATCTTCTTTCTAAAGGAATGAAGAGTTTTCACCTCTGCTTTAGGAATGCATCTTTGGCTACTATGTAGAGAATAGATTAGAGAAGGTAAAAATTAAAGACTTCCAATTGTACAGGATAAAGATAGTGAAGGCCCTAAATATGGTGGTAACCATGCAAACAGAGGGAAAATATAGTCTATTAGGGAGGTAGTAGCTACAAAATTTGACAACTGTCTTGATTATGGTTTTGTTTCAGGAAAGTGAAATAAACGAACTCCCTTAGGTTGTATGGTAGTCTATATGGAAGTACAGTGGTACCCTTGATAGAAATATCAAGGAGGAGGGATGGTTTTACAGAAAAAAAATGAGATCAATTTTGGCATATTATATTTGAGATATTTATGGTATATCTGGAGGGAAATATCCAGTAAGTGGTCAGCATTCTGATAGTAGAACTGTGGAAAGAAATGAGCCCTTAATATATGGAACTCAGTACGATCTATATAGATATAATATTTAAAATATGGGGAGGTGATAAAATACAAAGAGAACATAGAACGAAGAGGGCTTAGGCCTGAAGGGTCTCAAGGTACACCTATATATTGGGAAAAGAATCAGAATGATCATCCAGCCAAAGATAGGGAGAAGGATCAGTTAGATAGGGGGATGACTATTACAGAACAGTTTCATGGAAATCAAAAATATATTTTCTGATCGTTAATTAGTACCTCTATATAGATACTTTAGCAGCATTAATTCTGTATTACTATTACAGAACAGTTTCATGGAAATCAAAAATATATTTTCTGATCGTTAATTAGTACCTCTATATAGATACTTTAGCAGCATTAATTCTGTATTATCCAGAAAACATGGCAAAGTAAATTTTAAATATTTTGTAAAAGTTTAAAATATATCGATTAGAATTCTTCTCTTTCCCTTGTGGCCTAGAAATCATTACTAACTCATGCAAAAATTAGGATTCAGAATATCCTGGGAGGGTGAGATTAGGGGAAAAGGAGACATACTCTTTCCTTAAGTGCACACACAAACAGATACTACACATAATGATTATCCACAATTGCCCATATACATATATATAGACATGCAGATGTGTATACAAATGCACTCATATATAGGATGCCTATATTCATGAACTATATAATTATTATCTATTTATTTTTATATGTACAATCAAAACAGTGCAAATATTTCCTGGAAATATTTTGGTATTTTCCATTTTGCTACAGTTGTCTTGGTAATACTTAGTTCCCTAATCATAAAATTAATTAATAAATAATGGGAAAAATTAAACTGAAGGAAGAAAGTTGTTGACTAATATCATTATTATTGCCTCCCAAAATATTAAAGCACCACTCTCATGTATAAATGCTTTTCTAGCAGCTTCTTTAGTATTTGAGCACTTAGAACCCAGTATTATAATGGAGGGAAGAGGTGAAAATAAGGTTAATATTTAAATTACCAAATATTTAATAGAATCTTTTGCATTCAAAACACTATGCTAGTGTAAGAGGGGGCTGGTTAATAAGCTTATTCTTTTTCAACATGTATAGAATGCTTTGTTAATGTGGTGCTTATGTAGATTTTACGTCATTTTCAGTCATTTTCTGCCCACTAACTGTGCAGTGAAGAGGCAACATTTTCGGCTTTGATGGAACTGGAATTGGGATGTATTCAAAAGATTCTAGCCAGGCATAATGAGATTCTCTTGTTTCTGGTTTTTTCTACCTGGACTGGCTTTGGAGAAGGATGAGTTACTATGGCCCACCTTGTTGGGGAGGGACCTTAGAACTATTTCCATTGAGAATTGCCATGAAGCGGAGAGCAGATGGTCCTGCTGTGTCTTCTGATTCTACTGTGTCTATTATGGTCTACTTTTTTTGGTGAGGGAGATTAGAGCTGAACATAATCTCCTGAGCTTCAAAAAGGCAGGATAATGAGCAACCAGAGGTTTGAGAGCTGGAGTTTCTGTGAGCAATTTCTAAAGACAGAAAGTAAGGAGAAAAGGTTGAAGCTACTTGCTTGATCCAGACTGGCAGTAGCGGAGATGGGGACTGAAGTATTGTTCAGCTATTCTGCATTTAGAATTGAACTTGATGTGACAAATATTATATAGAAATTGCCTAGATGTGAGGCAGGAATTTAAAGGTTGTAACTTTTTGTGACAAGCCTGAATAAACACTTTTATTCATGAAATTAGTCATTGGTGTGGAGTATTTATTGGTAATAATGATGGAAGTAATAATAAGTATTGCAACCTTAATAAAGCCATTTTCTTTATAAGAAGATTTAAATACTGTATTATACAGAGTCTAATAATAAATGGTTGCTGGCTTACTTCAAGTGACATAGATCATTTGTTTTGTTTTGCCTAGGGGAAAGGAAAGTAAGAGGCAAACTCAGGCTGCTCCGTGAAAAGATATGCTACTTCTGTTTGAACAGTTTGAAGGGGACTTTCTACGATATTTTTCTAGCTAGAGACTCAGAGCCTCTACACAATCTAAGACATAAAACCCTAAGAGCAGGCTGGACAGTTTGTGTGACTGCAGTTGTCTAGGGTAGGACATTCCTGGCATCACACAGGGATCTAAAATGGAGAATTGAGCTAAAAATCAATTTTTACTCAAAACATAAATGGGCTGATGAATGAAAAGTTTTTATCTTTAACCATAATGATAAAAAAGGTTTGTAAGTGATGGTGCATAATATAACAACTTGTTCATTTTATATACAATCATAGCTGAAATCTTAAACAAAATCTTAGATGTTTTTGAAGCCAAATTTCCCATTCCCTCCATCGTATTATACTGGAACCAAAGGAATGTCATTGAGAAGAGTTTATTATGAGAGTCAGTGGGATTTCCTTTCCAGAAATCATCAGTTAGGTCCCTTGTGGGCAATGGTTTCTCTATGTACAGATGTGAAGAACTCTAGGTTCTTGGAAGACTCCCCTGGTGATTCTACTTCATCAAGTTTGAGTAGGAAGAGAGAAACACAAAGGAGAGCAATTTCCTTCAGTTAGAACCATTGAATGACAGAAATATAAGAGGAAGGAGAAGCTGTAGATATCAAATGTACCCTACTCCCTTAGCTGATGACCACACTGGACCGTGTGATTTGTCCAGATTTCTGAAACAGTGAGAATTACTAAAACTCAACATAGCGCATTTTCTCCATGTTGTCCTTGGACTTTATCTGGGAAAGAGGCTTATGTGGAAATGTTTGATAACAAATAAACTGTTAGTGGAGGTATAAAGAGTGTTCTTGCCTCAAACTCACTGGATTATTTCTGTCTAGAAGCACAGAAATAACGCAGTGAGTTTAACATCTCCCAAAGTTGTACCATGGGAAAAGGTAGTTTCCTGGAAATTATGTTGTATCCCTGAAGGAGATGCTAAGAACTTTCATTTATGTCATGTAGCTATTTAGGAAAATACATTTCACTTGCTTTTCAATAATCAGCTACCCAGCTAAGTCTTTCAGAGGAATTGTACTACATTGCTACACAAAGGGCTGACACTAAAAATGAAACAGGAGAATAAGCAGAACATTTATTCAGGGCAAAGATGGAGCCCCGAAAAGAGCCATCTTAGCTCAGGGGAAAATGTGAAGACTAAAAGAAGACCTTTTGAATGCTATAAAAAGGATGGCCAAAGATTGAGAAATACAGGGAAACTAAAAAAATCTACTTGTTCCAAATACCTCATTTTCTTTTCTTTCTTTTTTAAAATTCATTTTAGTCATTCATTACTTTTAAATTCTGAGTGTGAAATTCTTTCTGTCTATTCAACCCCTCCCCAATCTATTGAGCAAATAAGCAATATGATATCAATTATATATTTGAAATCATGCAAAATATATTAGCCATGTTGAAAAAAGGAAGAAAAATCAAGAAAATGAAAAAAAAATTCAATTTGCATTCAAAGTTCTTCAGTTCTCTCTCTGGAGGATATCCTTTTTCATTCTGAGTCCTTAAGAATATCTTACTTCTTTGTCTTGATTAGAGTTAGCTAGGGCTTTCACCATTGATCATTGTTATGATGTTGCTATTACTGTGTACAATGATCTTTTGGATCACTCTGCCTCAATTCATCTGAGACTTCCCAGGTTTTTCTGAAACCATACCTGTCATCATTTCTTAAAGTGCAATAGTATTTCATATAATAATGAGGCACAACTTATTCATCTATTGCCCAAATGATGAGCATCCTCTCAAATTCTAACTCCTTGCTACCAAAAAAGAAAGAGAACTGCTGTATTTTTGTACACATAAATGCTTTTTTCCCTTTGATTTCTTTGAGATATGGACCTCCTCTTGGGGTACAGGTCATGTGCAATTTTATAACCTTGGTGACATAGTTTCAAACTGTTTCCCATAATGGTTGGATCAGTTGCAACTTCACCTACAGTACCTCAATGTCTCAATTCTCTACATGCTTTCCAGTTTTTGTCATTTTTCTTTTCTTTCATTTTAGCCAATTTGATAAGTTTGAGATTGTTTTAATTGGTTTTTTTCTCTAATCCATAGTGATTTACACCATTTTCATATGATTATAGAGAGTTTTAATTTCTTCTGAAAACTGCCTCACCATATCCTTTGACCATTTTTCAACTGGAGAGTAGTTCTTATTTTTTTAAAATATTTTTTCTTATATATTTGAGAAATGAGGTATTTATCAGAGAATCTTGCTGTAATTTGCTGCCAGTTTCCTGCTTATCTTTGATGGCATTCATTTTGTTCAAATGGTCAAAATTTCATGTAACCAAAAATATCTATTACTCTCCCCACGATCCTCTTTCTCTGTTGTTTGGTCCTTAGCACCTGTTTATGTATAGATCCAAAGAGATAAAGTTTACTGTGTTCACCTAATTCACTTATGATGTCACCATTTAAATTGCGTACTCATTTTGAACTCAGTATATCTTTGAATATAGGGTGAGATGTTGTTCTATTTCTAGTTTACACCAAATTGCTTTCCAGTTTTTCCAGATTGGTAATGAAGATGACCTGGGGTAAAATTCTGCTGCAGGCTCATGTAGATTGTTTTTCTCTAGTCAACTCAACTTCTGAGAGTGAGAGGGGACTGACTAAAACTACAAGATGCATACAAAGTATCAACCTGAATTGCTAAGGAAAATTTCCTCTACTGGGACATTTCTTAAACCAATGAAATTAGAAGTCCAATTCTTATCCCTATTTTTAATTACCTAGATCTCAGCTAATACCTGTCTAAAATGAACTTCTTTTGAGATATCACACACTAAATAGTTTCAGTTTTTATGACTTTTTGGCTTTAGTTATAACATTAAATATGGTCAACTTCAAACAAAATTGAATGTGAAATCTATCTTCTTTTAAAAAAATAGTTAATATTTTAATACTTGTCTGTGTAGCACAGAGCTTTTTTTGTCAAAAAAAAGCAATGATAGGAATATAATTTTGAAGATTATAAACCAAGCCACTCTCTATACGTTTAGAATCTAAAGAAATAATTTACAGATAAATACTATTGACATTGGTTGAAACACTGTCAACATACATTTTTCTGATAATTAATTTTAAAATTTCTAGCAGCAATATGTTGCAAATATAAAGAATTTTCAAGGGAGCATTTATTTAAATTTTATTTACTTTCATCCGCCTCATTAGCTTGCCTTTCTCCTAAATTGCTTCCTAAATTACTGAACATTAGGTTGGTATGTCTATCCATATCCTTTGAATCTTTCTCAAACTACTAATTATGTATGACTGTAGTTATCTCTCTGTCTCAAAAACCTGTATTTATCTTCATGCTCCAAAATACTAAAAACAATACTTCTGGGTTACACCAAGTATCCCTTATACCTTGAGAATAAATTAATGCATAGACATTCAAATGGTATTACGCTTTCACTTTATTTTAACATTAAAGTAATTTTTTACTGTTTTCTTGCTATAGTACAACAAAAATTTCCTATTCTTCTATGGGAGACTTTCCTTCATTCTGACCAGCAATCAAGTTATCCAAGAAAACCAAGCTTATGCCTTCATCCTAAGAATAGTTCCTTCACAACTGTCAAAATAAGCAATTCCTGGTGGTGTTTCCACCATGAATGATTGGAAGCCAGGAGCAGGAGCTTCATGATGAAGTTTTGAAAAAAACCAAAAACAAACAGAGTATTAAGATTAACCTAAAGTTCAGAACCAGGGAACCTGAAGAAATCAATTGTCTAGTAGACAAAGAAGGGAAAACTTGAGTGAAGTTAACATGCAAGCACCTTGCCAAAAATGATTGTTTCATTCTTTCATTTGTGTACCCAGAATATATTACAGTATCTGAAATAGTACATTGATGAAGTCAGAGGTTATATGGAAACTAAAGGTAAGGATCCAAAGCATACATATGTATGTATATGTGGGAATATTCCATGTGCACGTATGTATACACTATTTATGTCTTTATGTATGTATCTCTAGAGATACACACACACACACATATATATACATATATATATATATATATATATACACAGATATCAGGAGAAAAATAAAATGGATTAGTTAGTGATCAGATAGATTATATATGGGTATGTTCGCATTTTTCTTTCGTAGTGTATTAAGATTCAATGACTGGATTCTTGTACGTACAATACTGAGGCTCAACATGTATAAACATCAATGAATCACCTAACAAATTCTGATTTATATGTGTCATGTCAGTAGGGAAGTTGATAACTTGATGCACAAAAGCATATTTGTATCTCATGATGTCAAATTCAAATGTTTTTACAAAACACAAGTCAGCACTCCCTTACCAAAGAAACTTCAGTGACTCCCTGTTGCCTCTGGTATGAAACTCAAACTTAGGGCTTGACATGTAATGCTGTGCATAATATAGCCCTAGATTATGTTCCAGACTTTTTCGTGTTTTTCTCCTTCATGCTTTCTAAGTTCCAGCCAAAGTGGTGCCCTCTTTGTCATTCCCTAGACTCAGCATTTTTTTTCTGCTTTCTTCCCTTTCCATAGTCTCTTTACTAAGTTCACATTGAGGTCCCTTCCAACCAATACCTCTTAGAATCTTCTGCTTTACTCAAGGCTAAACCATTTCTGTCTTTTTAGTTACTCTCTCTCTCTTCTAATAATCATATAGGTAAGTATCTGTAGGTAAAGAAGGTCCATTTTCTCAATAGAATGTAAACTTCTTGACCTTAAGAGCATTTTTTTCTTTGTTTTTCCTACTTAACACCTAGCCCATACATTTGACTGTTTTTTTTTTTTTGAACTTTCTAGTTCATTAGTGTTGGAATAATGAAGCACTTTCTACCAAATTATATTGATGACTATTTTTCAATTTAGATTCTTATAGAACAACCTAATCCATTCTGTGTGTGTGAGTGTGTGTGTCTCTCTCTCTGTGGGTCTCTCCGTCTGTCCCTATCTCTTTCTGTCTCTCTGTCTGTCTGTCTTTATCTCTGTCTGTCTGTCTCTGTCTGTCTCTCTCTCTCCAGATGGATTGATATAGATATATACTTTTTTTTCATTCAAACTGCTGTTTGTAGCCTAAAGGGGTGGAACTTAGAGGAGATTAGCTTTAAAAAATTGAATTTTACCAGTAAAATTGAAATGTATATTTCATTCATTTGAATGTTCAATCTAGTGAGTATTAGTACTTATAAACTTAGAATTCTTATGCAACTGAGTAAAACAACCCATGAGATGTATCAGCACTGAGGTGTTGTGAGTTGTCCAGATGGTTGTAGAAACACTTTAGAAACAATACATTTAGAAAAAATAAGGATGACTCTCTAAATTATAGACAAGATCTTTCCTAACTGGAAACATATAAATGTACAATTTTATGCACATTTATATTATAAGGAACATATGCAAATATACATATGTTTCTATACATGTATATATGAATTTACATAGGTATACATAGGTAATTAGGGATATGTGTCTATGTTTTATTTGAAAACAATCAGGGAATAGGGGGCACCACAGAAAAGATTAACTTTATTTTCCAAACAACATTTGTGTTGCAACTGAATCTTTCTACATAAGAGTAGATACATTCACAAAGAAAAATAATGGTTTGCACAAGTTCACATAATAGCCCCAAACCAAGTTCCTTTTTTGTATTCCCACTGCTCTGTTTTTCTTTTCAAAAGTCTAGGATGACATTTAAATAATTATTGTTAAGGATGTTTAGAACTCCAGAAAGAGTTATGAAATTGAGATGAATAGTGAGTCTGCCTTTCTGTAGCTTCACCATGTGTGTCTTTTCAAAACTTTTATACGAAGTTAATGTTCAGATGATCTTTCACACGCATACATCTGCACACATGCACAAAACCCATAACTACTTTATTTATAACCATTTTATCACTTACCTACTATTCTGTAGTCTAAACTTTTGAAGAGAGGATATTTATAGTCATTTTCTTTTTCGTCTACAAACTTTGCTTCCATTTCTCCTGACTCTGACAATGCTACTTCTGGGTAAAAAGTGCACACTCAAAGCTTGTGCTGAGAATTTCATCAACTTCATTTTTTTCGTGTGTGTGTGTGTGTATTTGTGTGTGATATCTCTTATGGGGTTTTTGTAGCAATTGCTTATAGTATTTTGTCAGCCCCTAGGCACAGCAAGTTTAATCAACTTTACTTGTTTTTTCCTTTTTTTTAAGAGGCAAAATATATTGTTCTTCTCCTGAAGAAAGTCTTCCTAGAATCATCCTATATCTTTCTCAATGAGCACCCAAAAAACAGGGTGTGCTTGCCTCCATTTCATAATTCCACAAATTAGACAATTATGATTTCAAAATAAATCTTTTCCTATGTAATGCACTTGGAAATGAAAATGTATTCTCGTGTGTGCATATTTATGTGTGTTTGAGTGGATTTGAATGCATGTGACTCAATTATGAGTGTGAAGTAAAATTATTCAGTTGCCAAATATAGGATTTGAACATACTATGAGTTCTTTCCGACTCCTAGCATAGCACTTTATAGGGGTAGACATCTTCTCTGTCTATCTTTGTCTTTGTATATGTCTTTGTTTCTGTCTCTGTCTATCTATCTATTACATATGTATATATTAACTGTGCTTTATATCTGTTAATTTTGTTTGACTATGAATTTGTGTGTTTAATAATTTCCAAGGTTCTTGGTTAATTATTTAATCTTAATTTTCCAATTAAATCAATTATTTATTTGAGTGATGATCATATATATGTGTGTGTGTGCGTACATACAACATATATTGAAATGTGTGTTCTATTTCTAGTTAGTTGTTATGGTTCAAATTAAGTTATGTGATTTTAGACCTTCTTTTCTAAGTTGGGATAGCACTAGGAGCCAAATAAGGGGTACATATTATTTTGTGTACCCCACATTAAACCTAATAATTCATGTAACTTAACTTATTGAAGCTTAGGCTACATAAGGGAACTTATTTAAATTATATAGCAAGGGAAGTTCAAGGACAAGAAGGATTCTACATGAAGGATACTGCTTCTACCCTTCTAAAATGTAAATTTGGATAATGTGAATACCAATACAGTAATTGGTATGAGTTAGGGCTAGGATAAAACTAACAATTTGAGTTACTCTCTCTTGTTGACTCTCATCTTTCATATCCTATTCAAATAGGTGAAAGATCTGTGATTTTATCTATGTAGAGAAACTTCTTGGACAAAGCTGATTGTAATACATGTTTGAGTTTAAGTAGTTAAGTATTAAGTGTCTCAAGTGTCAAAGGCAAAATTGAATTCACTCCAAGATTTTTCTGAGTCCCACTATACCAGTATGGCATGATCCTATTCTCTATTTGCTCTGTCTATATGAATATATAGAATATATATGAACATATATATAGAATATATATGAACATATATATAGAATATATATGAACATATATATGTGTCTATATGAATACACATGCAGAAACACACACACATATTTATTCATGCTCATGTATGCATGCATGCATGCATTTCCAGATCTGTGATTTCTTAATTATACAAAGTACTGCCTCTCAACTACCTCAGTGTATGACTTCAGATCCTTATAAATCTCCCTCTGCACCTTAGAAGTAAGGCTGCCTGAAATTTGGGTTTTGTTCCCTATCTCTCTGTATCATGAACATTTCTGCACAGTCACTCATTGCTTAACCTCTCCATGCCAAGATGGTGAGATAACTTTCTTCTGGATCTAACCTGATTTCTTATCACCCTCCTAGAAATGAATTTCTCTTTCAACAAAACAATGAATAATTTGCAACCTAATCTTGGAGTGTCTTAAAGTATTGATAAATTAAATGCATACACAAGATCATACAACTAATCCATATGTGGAAGGTGGTCTTGAGTTCATGTTCTTCAGACTCTACAGGGAGCTCTAGCCAATACACTATTTTTCTTTATTTTTCTTGCACATTGCTTGAAAAATTAATAATGATGTTTTCCAATCTCTACATGAAGGGAGTTTTAAGGTAGATAACTACTTCAGAAGGACCATTATCTCTATCTTTTTTGTATAACAAATTGCAAAAAAAGGTACCTGAAAATCTTAACTTGTGATGACACTACAAAGATTCTTTTATCACCTGTACCTAAATTCTTTTTTCAATTTTTATGTCCAATCTCTTACATTTTGTTCCTGGAATCACCTAATAGATATTGAAGTCTTTTGAGAACTAATATATTAACAAATATTCTTAGAAACTTGTTGATAATGCATGAAGACTCAGGTATCTATCTATCTATCTATCAATCAATCAATAAATTTATCCATATCTATATATCTATATCTATCTATATGTATATTAGGTTTGCTTGGCAAAAAGCAACAGATTTCTGAAACAATTTATAGAAGATAAATAATATCTTTAAAAAGTAAAAATCATTAGAGGAAGGTGAGGGACAAAGTAGGAATTAAAAAGAGAATTTTTTTAGAGAATGAATATCATATCGCAGGGAGTTTTTGTTATTGGAATATAAAACATCTCTTTTCAAGAGAAACAAAGAGGAAGATGATCAGTTATATTCATTATTTTTAAATATTCCATTTGACTTAAGACATCAGAGATGAGGTAATGATTTAAGGAAAGCCACAGAAATCTCTATCCAAGGAGGTGGTTCTCTCATATTGAACTCCTGGACTCCATACCTAGAATCTATTTCCTATTTCTAATAATAGACAGATGTGGAATTAGTACATTGTCTCATATTTAAATTTATATTAAAACATCTAAAATATATGGTAAATGTACATAGATCTATTTATGTAGAATATTACATATTCCACCATACTTGCGTCATACACACATTGTGTGATTGTATCAAAAACCAATGTTTGTTATAACTTCTCTAGAATATATACTCAATGACTAGGTTAAAGCTAGTTAGATCTAGAAAGGGAAAAGATAGAGGAAACCATGACTATGGAAATGATGCTCCTTTGAGATGAATGTAAATCTGAGTTCTGAATGGGGAAGTTTTATAATAAGGAGGAATCAGTGATAATATTTTGTGCACATGAGAATCAGATGTTCTAGAGTACATAAAGTTAAAGTAAGTAAGGTAGTATTTCATTTTGCTTCAGATTAGAGGTATGGTGTATCATCACATCGTCATCGTCTCCATCATCATGATCACAATTGTAGTAGTTGTAACATTTATGCTAAAACGTTTGATGTTTTATCAGGCTTTAAGTGTTTTTAAGGTATTTTTACATATGCTCTCTCATTTGTTACTTACAAACACATAAGGCTGATAGTAGCATTGTTATAATGAATGAGAACATGATACCCAAACATTTAATGATTTTCCTAGGGATTCAGAGCTCAAATGACACTTGAGGTTTGAACCTAGATCTTCTGATTCTAATGCATTCTATTCAATCTCTTATCAAATCCTCTTATTTCTACCAATGTGACTTATCTTGTACACATGCTTTTCTCACTTCTGATATGGACACCACCATGCCGTAGATGCCTTGTCCTGTTTTTTGTAGGTTATTGCAATAGTTTTTTGTTTTTTGTTTTTTTTTTTAGTTTGTCTCTGCCTCAGGCCTCTTCCCAATCATTACATCCACCACTTCTGGAAAATCATATTTCCAAAACACAAATATAACCATTTCTTCCCCCTATACAGTGAACTGCAATGGTTGTATATCACTCCTAGGATCAAATATGAAAACAGCAATTACCAGTATTTAAATAGAAGTTTAAATTTGCAAAGAATTTTATAAATATTATCTTATCAGATCCACACAACAACTGTTGGAGTTTGGCACCAATATTATTCCCATTTTACAGATGAAGAAAACTCAGGATTGAGAGACATGTCTAGTTAGTGTCTCAGGCTGAATTTGAACTCAGGTCTTCCTGATTCCAGGTCCATGGCTCTATCACAATAACCACTTAGATATTTCATAACCAATATAGAATCCTCTGTTTTATGTTCTACATTTTTCGCAATCTTCCTACATGACCCTTTTACTTTTCCAGTCTTTTTACATCATACTTACCCCTCTATACTTTCTATTCTAGTGAAACTACACCCCCCTTCCTATTTATTACTTGAACTAGATATTTAAATCTGTGCTCTCTGGATATTTTCATTGACTTGTTCCCCATGCTTAGAATTTTCTTTGTCATTTAAACTCCTGTTTTCCCTGTCTTGCTTCAGGTTCAAAATAAAATCCTATCTTCCGCAGAAATTCTTTACTTATGTCCCTTAATGCAGCATTCCTTCTTACTAAGATTTACACACACACACACACACACACACACACACACACACACACACACACACACACAGAATAATTTTCCTGTTGTCTCCTCCATTAGACAATGAAGTCCCTGAGAGTAAAGAAAGCTTTTTTTCCTTTCTTTGTAATTCTTGTGCTGCTTTTTACTCATGTAATGAGGAAGTGACCTCAGCATTTTAAGTCTTTAATCCCTTGTACCAGTTAAATCTTAAAGAATGTTGAAATACCTATTCAGGAAAATAAAGAAAGATAGAAAAACAGCCTAATTTAATGGGTGGGAGAGGAATGGTTAGGATATTACTCTTACCCAGCATAAAATTATGCATGAACAAATGTTTAATAAATATTATGATATTGATTAGAGATGATTCTGGTCAGCAATATTTATAAAAACAGAACAAAACAAAACAAAAACTGAAGCAATATCTTCCGTTTGAATCAGTGCCTCAGATTGTTCTTTCCCTCCTTCCTGTTCCTCCCCACATACAATTTACATACCAGTTCTAAAGTCAATTGGAGACCTATATGCACCAGACTGTGCTTAGGGGAATTATATTTTGTAATTCTGTGTGGACTCGGCAATATTTTCTGTAAAGATTTTATTACTGCTAATGGTAAGAAATACTTTATTTCAAACATCAAAAGTAAAATGTTGCTCATTTCACAGATATGTAATGGCATGGGATTACCTCAGGAAATACATGTTACCATTTATATACTCTTCAATCATGTGTTTTCCCTTATTCATTTCTGAAAACTTTTGAAATCATAGGTAAAAACAATCCTGAAAGATGATAACCTTAAATATTTGCATATTTAATTTTTCTCTTTCTAATAACAGTAAATTATATTGCTTAATATATCAGTACATTCCCCAAAGTGAACTGAAAAATTCAATCCCTAAGCAACTTATGGTTTTCTTGGGCACCAGAGAGCTTGGAGTGCTGAAGCACTTCAAGTTCTGTGCTCAAACATTTTATTTTTGATAGTCTTTAGTCTTGGGGTAGCCTACCTTGAATGAGGTTGGAATCTCTTTTTTCATATTCATTCATCCTGGCACTTGGGGGAGGAGGGAGGAAGATTGTAATAATTCCTTCATGCATGGGACCTTGCCCACAGGAGACAAGAGAGAACTGCATGACAAGGAATTTGGCTTGCAATATGGGACAGGTAATTTATTCTTACAGAAATACACATGCAAAACTAAATAGTGGTAACAAATCTGTATTCAATAATATAAATCCTGAGACAATCTGCTGGGAGGTATCATAGGACAGACATGATTAAATTGACCTGATATCTCAAGTTTCAAGTTAGGATCAAGAAATATATACTTAGTCCATCTTAAAGTTAATAAAGGGAAGTTTACTTAATCATACCAGGGGAAGAAAATTTAGTGTGAGGAAAAGTGATTCCACTGAGGATACAGCATTGATTAAATTGAGCACAGATTCCTTGACTCTATGTAGCCAATTGTCACCCATCAGTTAAACCATTGCTCAGTGTTGGAGATCATCAACTAGTTTCTTGGTTTGTTGCTATTATTGTTGCTATTATTAATTATTATTGATTATGGAAGTATTTTGCAAAATTACATATAGTCTATATTGATTTGCTTGCCTTGTCAGTGGGGCTGGGTGGGGAGGGAGGAAGGAAGAGAAGTTGGAATTCAAAGTTTTAGTAATAAATTTTGAGAACTGTGTTTGTATATAACTGGGAAATAAGAAATATAGGTAATGGTGTGTTAAATTGGGGATAAGGTAAGGAAGGAGTGTGAGAATGGAGAGGACATAGGTGGAAGGGGCAATCAGAATGTATGGCGTTTTGGAGGTGGTGGGGAGAGATGGGAAAAATTTTGGAACTCAAACTTTTGTGGAAATGAATGTTGAAAACATAAAATAAATAAAGAAATTTAAAAAAAAAACGATCTATAAAGTGAAGGAGAGCAAATGATCTCTGACTCCTCCCAGTTCTAAGATCCTATAATATTTATACAAAAGAAATAAATAAATAACGACATGCAATTGTTGAACAAGGAAAAAATTCAGCCTAGATATAAATATTTCTCTTATTGGTTTGACTGAGTATTCCTCAATACCCTCAACCCCAATGACAAAATGAAAGTTTTATCAACAAAATTCTTTCTTTGGTATAGATATTAAAGTCAGGAAAATTTTCCTAACAATGTTAAAATATTCACAGTCTATGATAGCAAAAGAATTGGAGTCATGCTTTCCCCATGCATCTGTGTTTTACTTTCTCACATTAACATGGATATTTTGATTAATTTGCCCAATAAGAAAAATCTTTCCTTCATTATCTTAGGAAAGTAGAGTCTTCGGAATTTGATATAAGGTAAGTAATTTCCAACAACTTTAAGTGTTGGCTGAGGAACCTTAAAAGGAAACTTGAAATAGAGCTTCTTGGCTATGAGGAATGAGGCGAAGGCACTAGGGTTATGAGTCAAGACAGATTGAAGGCCCCAGGCAGATATCCAAAGTAGGGTAATATACAAAAAAGAAACAAAACTAAAGAGGGAAGGGAATGCAAATGGAAAATGGCAACTGAAGGGAAATACACACATATGCACACAAACACACACACACACAAATCCCCACTATCAATCCTAATAGAATAATAAACATAAAGGTTTTGAGATCAATTATTAAATTTGAAATGAGTTTTTTTGGCACTGGAATGCTCTGTATTAGTAGGAGTATCAGAAGGTGGGTTCACAAAAAATGGAAATTTCTTTTGGTGAAGTATTCATGCAGAATGAGGTGCAAGTCTGTAATGGTAATTTAAATGGAAAATCTTCCATATTCATTGATAGGTCCATGTAACCTGGCTCGGTCACGTGGAACCCTGAGTTACAAGAGTCTGAGTCACACAGAGCCTGTGGTGGGAGAAGTGGGTGAATGGGTGGAAAAAGAAGAGGCTGAGATAGAGCAGAACTGAGAGGAAGGCAGTCTTGAGAGCAGTCCGAGTCAGGAGGGATGCAGGCTCATGGGTAGCCTGAGTGATTCAGTTATTGTTGTGATTTTGTTTAAGAGCGTTTGCTTGTGATGAGCGTAATGGATCTGGTTTGTGGGAAGCCTGGCAGGCGGAAGGATTGGGGCTGGTGTTCTTCTCTGCATTATTATCGGGTATAGATTTTTGTTACTGTGATGGATTTGGGTCTGAATAAATGTTCCAGTTCTGACTTTCACGCGGAGAGTCTGTGGTATTTCGTGATTGAAAATTGTGTTGTAATATTCATGGCTGCTGTCAGTAATGCATTGGTGCTACAAGTGTCAACTGCAGACTTTGCTATCATTAGTTAAAAACACTTTCCGATAGTCTCTGTTTACCAAAGACTTGTTCCTTGGTTCAGCAAATGGAGCAAATATTTGTAGGACAAGAGGGTGCATTTCCTCATCTATCCTCATTCTTCAGATAGAATTCACGACTTTTCATTTTAGATTTTCTGTCCAAGTACAGCATCAAAATTATGAATTATTTTGAGATAATACCCCAGAAGTTTGAGCTCATAGCTTATCGATAACCATATGTAGGTGGTTTTTAGACTCTGCCTAACATATCTTGTCAGGGGAACTATGATCCTATTGTAATTTATAGTCTAATCCGGTCTCTGCCATACTGCGGCACTGTCTCTCTTACCCTTTTTTACAATAAATTTGTATTGATTTCTTCATTTTTTTGTATACTATTATAGTTTTTCCCAGTATTACACACTTCCCAAGAGTTATTATTGCTAGCAAATATTATTTTAAAAAAAAGTAAAAATCAGCAAAATCAGTCATTACATTGAAATCTCTCTCCTGGTTTTGATATGAATGTGAAATATTAATGGGCTACAAAAATAATTTTAAAGGACGGTTATTCATTTTATATGTGTCCTTAATTATAATTGGCATATTTTATTTTTTTATCTTAAAACATCTTTTAAGAAAACATTTGATTTAATGATATTAAAATTCTACAACTTCCTTTTAAATTGAACTTCAGTTTTGCTAAAATGGATTCTTTATAACTAATAGATCTTGCTGCCAAAAATATTGGAAGAGCAGTTATTTTGTTCTTATAGTCTTATCTTGTCATCTCACTTTTTCAAAAACTGATACTCATGTTAAAAGATTGATGTCTTTGCATATTACCATATTAATAATGAATATTCAAATACATAGCCATGAAATATATAATTAGGCATTAAGTCAAACTTAGATATTAGACTCACTTATAATCTCTCTAGAATATTTAGTAGTATAACCCAATCAGATTCAGACAGGTGGTTATTTGAATTTCACAAAAATCACTTCATTTAATTGATAGAGTTTGCTTACAACTGAAAATAAATAAGACACCTGGCAATTTGCTTTGGATGTTAGTTATATATTATATATTTCCATAAGTAATAATTACAACATGTCACAATCTATTAGTTGTTTTAAGTAGAACATTTTCAACCATTGAAGATAGAATTTGCTTAATTTTAACATGATTGGCATTAATATATACCACATTAGACTCAGACCTCAGGCTCATGATTGTATGTTTTTCTTCAAGAGAATTTGGACATGGTATGGAAGTTTTCTTCCCTCATGCCTTACTTCAAGGAAAATAATGCAATTTTCTATTTTATCTTTTGATCCAATTTTCATTGCCTTACAGAGCTTAAAATGATATCATAATAGTTTGCTATTTAGTATTTAAATAAAATAACAAGGTTTACTTATATTCTGAAATTTCATCTTATTTTAGATTTTACTAGAAGAAAAAGAGAGGACAAATGTAGTTTTGATTAATATGTTTTTATATGGGTTAGGGAACCTGCAGCCACAAAGCTACATGTGACCTTGAGGCTGCAGGTTCCCTACCCCTGTTCTGAGATGAGTTATATACTTGTCATTCATGAAACTGGAGGAAGAGATGAGCTAGTGGACAGAGAAAAAGTATATTTTATTTCAGATAATTCATGTCATGGAAGAACAAATATAGATGAAAATGTGACAGGAACAGTTAGACCATTTTTTTTCTTTTTTTAACCCAAAATATACTGTGTATATGGGAAACATCCAGAGAAAATAAACTTACATTATAAATCTGTTTTATATTTGGAGGGAATATCATGTTGTATACTTGTATAGTATATTTGTTGTATAGTATATTTGTGGGTTCATGTGCAATCATTTTTTAATTGTGTTATATAAATGCTTGTTTTGTTCTCTGAATTGAAAATAAGATAAAGTAAAATAATGAAAATATCATAGGAAAATTATAATCAAGCAAAGATGGGAGTGTACCAAAACTCCACAAAATAAAAAAAAAGACTGATGAAGCAAACAATATGGGTTCGAGACTTTTCTTATTAACAACTCATGGCGTAATCTTGCACAACTAGTGTAATAGTTCTTGATGTCAGTTTTTTCACCTGTAAAATGATGAAGTAAGCCATCTGACCTTTAGAATCCCTGCCAGTTGTGAGCTTCTTCTCAATTCTATATAAAACTGAGCTCATCAAAATCTGTGTGCGCATGTGATGATGATAATGATGATGGTGATGATGATGAGGAGGAGGAGGATGTTGCCTCTGGCAGTTTGATGCTGCTTTAGGACCATTTGTCAGAATATTGTTTTTAAATGCTTAAGATAAAATGAATAGACTTACAAAGGAAACCAATTATATCAAAATCCAGATTTTAATATTAGAAAGCAATGTTTATGGAATATAGGTTAAGAACCTGTGATGTTGAAGAACCATAAATAGAAATCTCCTATAAACCTAGATGAGAATTCAACAATAACAAATTTGATAAAGACATCACACAGAATATAGATAGTATGACAGGAGAGAGGCTTTTAGAGTTTCCTTCAAGTGTACAGACTAGGAGGGCCAGCATTAGCAGAAAGCTGAATGAAGGTATTAAGAAAATGCTTGATAAAGCAGAGGCCTCAGAAACTTGCCTACTAAAGACAGTATAACAGAGACATACTGAGAGGCCAAAGAACAAACATATTCCAAAAAATAAGATACTCTTGAGAAGGCCCAAACTCTAGCAAATGGAAGGAAAAAAGAAAAAACGAAAAACAGGAAATCTAGACTTCAGATATTGTAAATGGAAGGAGAAGATGTGAATCTTAACAGATTTTATCATACGTTCTAGAATTCTATGAAACAAAACAAAATTGGAGAGTTAAATGCTGGATATGAAACCTATTTAGAGTCACAATTGTGATATTGCTCACCTGGTTGAATAGTTCCCCCTAGCTTGTAGTTATGAAACCCCCAACAGCCTTCTGAAGTACCTGCTGTAATTTACAAGAGACACATTGACAGGAGCAACTCCTTCAATTAGCATATTGTCACAAGTGGTTTATGAAATATGCATCCCCATCACAATTTACTTGAGAATGGTGCCTCTGGGGAAATCAGCAGCTGTCAGAGAGAAGACAGAGTCAGGAGCCATAAGGATGGAAAAAAGAGCAAATGACTTTCACGATGGAGCTCTATCAACTGCAGGAAGTATGTAGAAGGTAGAAAATAATCCAATTAGAAACACCTGGTGTAGGAATGTGGTAAATGGGAGAAAAATAAATAAATACAGATATCAAAACAGGAAGAAACATATTTGAGTCTAGAGGAGAGATGGATAATGTCATGCCCTATCTTCATCACGGGAGTTGTCTATCTTCATTGGCTCTAAATAGTAACTTGCAAATCTGTCCATAAGCAATGTAAGCTTAAGTTTTTTAAACAAAGCTATTGGAATATAATTTATTTTTATATTATTAGCATTGTACAGTAGGGAAAAAAGACACCAAATCTAGAGCCACAAGTTCTAATTTCAACATTTCCTCATAAAACTTGCGTGATCTTGAGAAAATCATTGCATGTCTATGTACTTCAGTTTCTTCATATACAAAATGAGTAAGATGGCCTTGACTATCATCAAGCTTCCTTCCAAATCTAAAATGGCCCTGTGACATATGTCTTGAATGGAGCAAGGTAAAGATTTTTATTTTCTTCCTTTAATAGGGAACTCACTTGCTATCTTCTTATATTAAAGGTAAATCAGAGCACTTGTTTCTAATATCACTTCATACATTTGGATAGAATGGTGAATGGTATATATTCTTAAGAAATATCTGGCTCCCTGTCTGAATTTTGCTCTACAGAAGTCGACTTTGACTTCTTGATGCTTGTTTTGGAAATAATATTCAAAATACAAGAAATATTTCTAATAAATTAGACGAAATATGCCTAAAATGAGCCTTTGTCTCAACAGATGCTGGCTTAGTATAGAGGTCACTTTTGTATTATTCCTTTCCCCCTGAAACTGCTTCATAGACATTCCCTACTTAGGTTCTCATCCTTTTAAGTCATTACTTCTATATTTGGGTTCCTGAATTCTATTGCTACTGCTCTGTGATTATATTTCCCAGGATCTGAGTTCTCTACTGTCTGATTTTCTAGGTTTCACTTAGTTAATGAAGCCTCACTAGCACTTACTTGCAATTCTGTCCTTGTGCTTACTTCCCAGAATATGGAATCATCTCCCCTATATAGACATGGTATTACTGTACCCTTCCTTGTAATATCTAGTAACTAAATACTCTCCAATATTTTCTTGTTTGTTTACACCCCAATAGCTGTAAGATTCTTCATGCTTCCTATCATTTCTTATCCAATCTCTCCCTGCTACTCCTGGACCCCATCCCCAAACAAAATACTCTGACAGCATATATTGTATTTATCCAAACCAGTGTTTTCACTCATGTAGACAACTCTGAATGAGGAAAGTGCCTCTGCCAATGAAATTCAGAAAGTGTCCTGAAAATTAAAGTGTTGAGAATTTCAGAGGATTACAAAGTCAATATGTACAGGAGAGAGGATATAAAGACAGGTCATCTTGAAATCATTACTTTACCCACCATTCAATACTGAACCTATGCATAAATGAGAGAGAAAGAATGGTCATGATAGAAATAGAGATCTAGCTAAGTTAGCTTGGTCAGGTCTGATAAATTAGCTAGATTTGTTTTTACCAATATTTAGGATTATCCAAGGTGTATTGCTCAGGAGAAATAATTCCTGTCCTTGGGCAGGTAATTGGCTTTACATAAATCCATAGCAATCAGAGTCTTTTTGTTTCTATAAGGTTTCTAAAACAGGAGATAATTAATCCAAGCTAGACACAGGTTTAAGCCCTATGTCTAAAATTTTAAAATATGAAGAAACTTGTTTTACTTTGTTAATCTTTACTATGAGTTGTGTAATAGAATAAGTTTACTGCTTTTAAAAAGGGGAACAAAATGCAGGATTTCCACCTGGTGGTAGATGTCTGAGTGAATTAAATACACCTGGAAGCACATTGTTGAGGTGTGTATGTTCGTTAAATAAAACATCTACAAATAACTTTTTAAAGAAATACTGATTTTTAAGGAGATAAAGAGAAGAGCAGCAAAAATATTAAACTATAGAGGATTCTAGAAGCCTCTCTGTATTTTGGTAATAGCTCATACTTTGCGAATATCTATTATTTCCCTTTCCATTGCCCTTGTGGTGACACAAAAATGTATATCTTTATACAGGCCCAAACGTCGTGCTTCACAAACATATAGAACCACTGTATTAATAAGAATAGTTATTGAGTCTGAGACTTTTCTTTTAAAAGGATATGCCAGAAGAATTTTCTCTACCAATGCATGTCATAAACTGTTACATAACTTATAATCTTAGAGAGTTGCTTAAAACACTGGCTAGCTAATGGGGGGAAACACACAAAAGAAGATGAAAAGTAGGGGAGTAGAATGGGGGATGGAGGGGCTCAGCAAAGGGATTGGGATGGAATGGTTTTGAAGTCCATATGTTAGGAGCAGAGTTGAAAGGATAAAACTGTTTTGAGTCATCAGAAGGGAGGACATCTACCGCCTAATTGTTTTTGCTCCGCTTATATGATGAAGTGTCAATTGAATTTAAATGCAGTTTTTTCTCTGTTCTTTTCATAAAATATGTAATCATCTTCCGAACCTAAACATAAACTATCTGTGCAGCTATCCTTGTAATAGACTGAGGGTAGATCTCACCAATGGGGAGAAATGCATAGACTTTGCAGTGGGATAGTCCAGGTTGAATAAGCCACATGGATGATTGAATGTTCAGTTATGGAAGAAAGTTCCAGGATTGTTGTGCGTAATTATAGGTGTGCATATTCTCTTGATATGATTTAATTTAATTTAATTCTTTGAGGCCTAGAAATGTTTGCTTTTTTTTTGTCTTTGTTTCCTAGCCCTTAATCAAGTGCCAAAAATATCATTAGCATTTAGTAAATAAATGCTCATTGATGGAAAATTTCCAAATTCAGGGGATGATTCAAACATTGGAATGAGACATTATTCAGAACGTAAGTTCATTAAGGTTGGAAACCACTATGGCTTTGTATTTTGAGTACTTAGATAAGGGTTTCATGTAAAGGAAGCATTTTTTTACAATTATACTGAAATATACGATAGCTCAACGGCCTTTTCCCCTGACTGTATATAACTTACAGAAGTTTCCATAGCAAAACTTTTTTCAAGAACAGAATCAATTAAAAAAATATATATTTTCATAGCACTTTGTATATGCATGAAACTATTACTGCACATACATTGTGAGAAGACAAAATTGCCCCTAGGACCTGATTAGTCTCTGGTTCCTGGATGCAGTTCCTTCTCTGCCTTCTCAGTCAACTTGGGGTGGACCACTCCTGGGACCTGAATCTAACCAGCTACCCTTATCCAATTTCCGTTTTGTGGAGGAGACTAAAAAGATTCAACCACAAAGAGTTTGGACCTCTCAGAATTGGTGGATGCCTTAGGCTGCTCAGTTTCCAAAACCCTGGTAACATAATGTTGAGAGATATTTCCAGATGGTGGGGAGTAGGTGGACATATGGGATTGTATCTAGAAAAACAAGTATCATTGTATGTTTGTTGAAGACGCTTGCTGTTACAATAAAGAAAATTTCCTTTGTTAAATAATCAATAACTTAACAATGCTTCATTTTGTCCCCAAATCAAACATGAACTAAGAGTGCACTGGTAATACACACACACACATATGTGTGTACATGTCCACTGCCAATTATATACACATATACATATGTACATATATGTCAAGTAACTATGATCCTCTATTACTCTCTATACTACAGAAGAGGTGTGTAATATTCAATAAAATACTATATTTGATAACATTTCCCCATTTTTAAAGTGGTAATAACACTCGCATTACCTATGTCACATGGCTAAGTGAGGCACATGGCAGCTAGGTGGAAAAGTCGATAGAAAGCTGGCCTTGGAGTCAGTAAGACTAGTTCAGCTATATTTAGCAGCAGTATCACTTATCTAAATTTTTTCTCATAAGCACCTCCTTTACAAGGTTTTTTGTGAAATTCAAATTTATTATCAAAACTTTCATATAAATACTAATTATTGTTAGCATATGCTGTAGGATTTCATTCCTCATAATATTTCAACTTACTGGAGTGGCAACATTAAGGCATTTCTATGATGCAGAGTTCTCAAATACATTGCCAGTCTATTGAGTTAGTTAATATATCTAATGGCTCAAACTTCCTTTAAGTTTTATATTCAGAATACTTTTTATTTTTCAAAATATATGTCTGTATCTTTCTATGAAGCGTAAAACTAAAGAAACAAGGTATTCTACAAATATGAGCGTTCACTTTCATGAAGTTAGTAAAGGAGATAGCTACAACTTTACTTCAAGGTTGTCATTTGGGTAATAATTGGAATAATTAATCAATTAATTACTAACTCTTAAATATATCTACCAGGAGACATGGTAGAGCTGCAACTGCTAAATATAACAGGAGTCCGTGTATACAATGAGATAGTAAAATAAAATTTGCTTCCCTTTTTGACTGCCCTTTCTAGAGAAGGGCAAGCATCATAGATAAACACAGAATAAGAGAAAAATTTCTGCTGAATAGAACACTTATTTCTTTTCATGTAAACACGATGCTTTAATGTATATCTAATAATACCTAATCAATCAATGAATGAATAATGAAGCTTTTAAAGTTTTAGATCCTGACAGGGCTGCTACTTTGCTATGAGGAGAAATGTATGCCTATAAACCACTGAAAAGTGCTGTTCATTTTTTAGATGAGGTAAGGAGACATTTTTTGTACTTTTCAGTGTTTCCATTAAAATAATGGCATTTTTTGGGGGGAGAGGAGAGATTTTCAAGTCAATCAAGTATATGATGAGCTTGCAGAAATGATTTTCATTGGGAAAAACAAGTGCTGAGGCTACATTTTAGGAAGAACAAATTAAACTGCAAAGTTTAAATGATAGAATTCCCTGTAGTGTTTTACTAAATGAGCATTGCTAAATTTAGCCCTTATAGAACCCTAATTTTGAATTGCACAGGACAACAAGTGTTATAACCTTTTGCAACCAGATTCACATAGGAATGAATTAACAGAGTAACATAACACAGATTACAAACTTTAGACCTGAGATGATTTCAGAGATGACAGCTTTTGATCTGAAGGATATCTCAAAGACTATCTAAAGACTCATAGGAGCATAGAGCTACCTCTTACAAAGATATGAGGCTATCTAGCCCAAAATTTATAGATGAGAGAAATAGGACTTAGAGAAGTTTAGTGACTTTTTTAAAATCACTGTGTTATTGAGAGGCTGAGCTGGAAGTTGAACCAGATTTCTTCTGTCTATAAATGTAGAATTATTTCCACTCTTAATATGCTATATCCTTTATGAAGTATTGTTAAGTAAGAGAGAAAATCTGTAGTACCAAATGCTACTGATGAACCAAGAAGATAAAGGAGCATAAGCATAGAATTTACCCTTTAGGAAATTATTAGCGATCTTAGATACAGAATATTAAACTGATCAATAAATCAATAAAAAATAATTTATCAGACATCTATTTTATGCTAGATTCAAATAAGAAGAGAAATAAGATTTTAAGAGTTTGGAGAATGGGTGACTAGTGAGGAAGTAGAGGCAATGAGTGGAGATGCCACTTTCTAGGAAAAAGAAAAGATTAGACAAACTCACATATATCAGACAATGGAAAGAATGAAAAGCATTTAAGCTATTTAGTGGTGGACTCTGGTTGGGATAACTCCCTGAGTAGTACAAATAACATTGCACTTGCAATCAGAGGAGATGGATTAAGCCATGTATTCCTACACATCCTTTATGGGATTTGGGGTAAATCATTTTGTTTCTGTTGTCCATGGTTTCGTCACCACACCAGAACATGAGTACAATGCACATGCTGATTGACTAACAAAGATTGCTTCTCAACATATTGTCCCTACTCTGGCACCAACTGATGGTCCAGTACTAGCAAAATGGGTTCATCAAATGACTGGCCATTTAGGAGTCCAGGTAACACACAACTGACCAAAAGACTGAGGTATTAATATCTCTTATTCATTGTTTAAAACAAATAGCTGAAGGATGTTATATATGTCAGTTGGAAAAAGAATGAACTGTTCCTCTGGTAGTAACTGGAGAGATAGCAAGGGGAAAAGTATGAGCCCAAATTTGGCAAATAGGTTGTAATGGACCCCTACTCCAAGATAAAGGATGCAAATCTATATGTACTTGTGTTGACACCTATTTAGTTATTCTAGTGGCTTGTCCCTATAAGAATGAGAGGCAGAAAAATACCTAGCCTATACTATGGAACCCCAAAGCAGATTCAGTGTGATTATGGGTCACATTTCAAAGGTAATAAAATGAAGACATATTGTATATTAAACAACATCGAATGGATATATCATAGTCCATATTATCCATAAGCACCTGGGTTAATTGAAAGAATGAATGGATTATTGAAAGAACAGTTAAAGAAATTAAGTTCTAATAATTCTTATCAACATTGGAAAGATAATTTGTTTATTGTTTTACGTAATTTAAATAATAGACTGTTGGGAGGCAGTACACCTCTAGCCAGAATGGTGAACCCAGTTCTTCAAATTAGAAAACAACAAACACATAAAATCCCAAATGTTGAGTACTGGACTGTGAGGCCAGATGTTTCAGCACCATATCCAGGAACAACTGATTCGACAGGATATGATTTACATTGTTTAGAGGATTTTGGCTTGGATAGAAAAGAAATAAGAACAAATTCTACTGGAATATGTATGAGAATCCCAAGAAATAATTTTGTATGGATATTACCTAAGTCAAAATTAGCAACTTAAGGAATACATGTATTGACTGGAGTGATAGATTTAAATTATCAAGGAGAAATTAATGTAACATTCCAAAATTTAGGTAAATGACCCATACAGTTTTGTGAAAATGATAGAATAGTTCAAGTGATGACTATTCCCTGTGAAATAAGACCACTTGTGAAAACTTACCCTCCTTCTGAAATAAATAACAGAGTATCCAAAGGATTGGGTTCTACTGATAGAATAAAATCGGGAGCTAAATTATGGATATAATGGAAGCTAGATGATGTTCCAAAAGCTGCAGAAATTATAGCACATGGGAAAGATAATAGCGTAATTGTTTTTTTCAGGAAAGGATGATTACCAAATTGTATCCTTAATTCATATATTCTACCATAGATGAGGCTGCGATAATGAGTCTATGTACTCCAGAACCACAGCCAACCCTATGTCTACTCTGCTTCTGGCTATTGTTTCCTTGTTTTGTTTGCTCACTTTTTTTTTAATTTTCATCTGTTAACATTGTTTTCTAGATTTGTATCTTATTGACTTAGTATCTTCCACCTACAGATGCCTGATCACTTAAAATGGATGTCAACTCCTATCCATGATGGTGATATGTCATCTCTATATCTGAACTTGACCAAACCAAAGAACTCCTCTCTCAAATGGGAACTCCTGGGGCAGGGGCAGCTCTCTGTCCAATCTCAGCAGGAAGTAGTTGTGGATAAAGAGACTTTTACCTCTTATCCCAAAATTTTGGGCCCCATTTGTTGAGGGGGAATGATAAGCTGCTTGCAATACCAGTTGCCCCACTGACCTGTGTAATGAGTATGAAAGATCTTGGGGCCAAATGTAATAGTAATTTAAATGGAAAGATCTTTGTTGTTAATTAATAGGAACAAATGATCTGCTTAAATTGCCTGGAAGCCTGGGTCACATATGGTGGGAGGAGATTGCTGAAGAGGCAGAACAAGAAGGGTGGAGTAGAACCAGGAGGAAATGAGGGAGTGGGGTCAGATCAGAGGGGAAAGAACACAGGCCAAATGACACAGGCCAACTGACACATTGTGACAGTTGACAGTGAGAAAGCCTTCAATGAGAGAGGAGAGGTTTGAGAATGGTTCTGCCCTCTGCTGTGATCATGTTTATTAACTTCTTCGTCATCATGACAGATTTTTCTTTCTGATTTTGGGATTTGACTTTCTGGTGTTTTAATAAATACTTTTCTCCTGCCTTCTATATGGAGAGTCTTTTATATTTTGAAAATGAGAACTGCACTGGTTAATTCATAGTCACCCCCAGGGCCGTGAATATTGCCTTGGTGATACAACATTCTAAAAGGGAAGGCAAAACATAAAGAGGAATAGATAAATGACTTGGAGACTGGAGCTTTGGCAACACAAATCTTAACCTCATCTAGCAAAGAGACAGTCTTGTTGTTAAGACTCTCCCTGGAGTCCTAGGGTACAGACTTTGAGGTTCCACTTAAAGAAATCTGCATGGATACCAAAAAAAACATTTCCTGTTGTCAGCACTGTAAGCATAAGCATGCTAAAAGATAATTTTGAGGAAAAGACTTATATGAACTGATGCTGAGTGAAAGGAGTACAACACACACAGCAGCAACCACAGTGTGGGAGGAATTTTTCTGGTAGAGTAGGTCCTTCATAGCAATGCAAGGATCTAAAAAATTCCCAAAGGATTTTTGTGGCAAAATGGCTTCCACTTCCATTGAAAGAACTATAGAACTGGATGACAGAATGAATCAGAGCATTTTATTTGGTGTTTTGTTTTGTTTTATGGTTTCTCCCATTAATTTTAATTCTTCTATTCAACATGACCAAGGTGAAATTATATTCATTAGGAATGTACGTGTACAACCTATATAAGATAGCATGCCATCTCAGGAAGGGAGTAGGAAGGGAGGACGGATGGAGGATGAAGAAGGGGAAAAAATCTAAGATATATGGAAGTGATTGTAGAACACTGAAAATAAATAAAATACTTATAAAAAAATTTGAGGAGGAAGAACATTTTGATAATTAGCAGCATTGTTCAGGCTTCATGTAGAAGGTAGCACTTGAGTTAATTCTTGAAAGAAGAGAGAAATTATGAAAGGCAGAAAAGAAACGAGAGTGCATTCCATGAATGAGGTATGGCATTGTGAAAGTAAATAGAAGTAGAAGACAGAGTAGTGACCTATCTCATTGATGGGGATTTTCTTATCTGAAAGTTCTCTATACCAATAAAATGGCAGATTCAATTCCTATTCCTAATTCTGACTCAAATTCAGGAGTTCTTTACACTATAGTGACCTAAATCGGTATGAAGATGGAGAGAGGGATCTCATCCTGTTAACATTCAAATTTATGTTGTACCTAGTACTTAAATGCATCCTTTTTTTAACAAAGGGATTAAAGACAAAACGATAAGTGGTGGTGTCAAAATGAATCGACAGGAATTTAACAGTACCAAGATTACTACTTTTTTCATCCCATCCAAAAAAATCCAAATTTACACAAATACACAAGACAAATCATACTTCTCATCCAGGCAGCCTATTCTACAAAAGAAGGAGTATAAAATAAACTGACAGCTTTGGAATTTTAATAGCATATTCCCTCTCTGTGTTCCTGTGGTCATGTAAACAGCAAAGATCTCAAGTTCCTAAAATAAATTAACCACCCTCGTTCCTTCACACACAGTAAAACAGCCTTCATAATTCCATCAGTAAATAAACCTTTATTTCACAAATAAACTCTGAAGTTGTTTAAATATAAAAGAAGAGCTATCTAGGAGGCAATGTTGAATAAAGGAACAAGAACTACATATATTTGGAATTAAACTCCTGTAGAGCTCATCAAATTTTAAAAGGACTGTAATAGAAGATTCTCTGTTGTTCATATCCACAGGACTAAGTATTCAACAGGGTTTGAAGCAGTTGAACTTTACATAGGCTCATATTAATGGGATTTCTGAAAATTATAGGCATATCCTCTTGTAATGAAGGGAAAGTACAATTTATTTCAAGAAAATAAAGTATATGTGAGTGCTAGGAACCTGTGATTTGGCTTTATCTATGGTTCATAACCCTTTTTTGTGTCATAGATCCATTTGACAATCCAGGGAAGTTTCCCTTACTCTTTCTCAGTATGTATAATTTTTATATAATAATTAAATAAGATGTTGAATGCCAGTCATAAATTAATGAAAATAAAGATATATATACTTAATATGTATACATATGCACATATACATATATATATGTGTATATATATAAATATATATCTTTATTTTCATTAATTTATGACTGGTATTCAACATCTTATTTAATCCAAATTCAAAAACTCCCTAAAATCTATCCATGTTCACATTAGTTATCTGTTAAGCCTTAGGTAAGTACTCTGGTTTCTGAGATTCATTTTGCTCACAAACTCTTGTGTTCTTGACAAGTTCTTCTGGTAGAAGACAGGACCTCCTTTTACAATTATCAGGCTTCTGAAAAGATCTGGGAACATAAACTGAATTTCTTCCACTCTACCCCCTCTCTGTGGATTATCTAAATGCTGAATGTGAAAAATGAAACTATCACAGGAAAAGTAAAGCATCTAGTCATTTATCATTCATGAAAAATAATCAATATTTTCTTGTATTTTTTTTAACCAACCCCTTTCTACTTCCTCTTTGGCATTCTAAATGTTTTCCCCTTTACTGGCTCCTTTTCTTATGTCCTCAAATAGACAACAATCTCCCTCTTCCTTATTGTTGGTGGAGGAAGGAGAAGAGACAATGCTTCTTAAAGTTTCTTGCTTTTATCAAGGATGAGTTCATATGCTACCTGTTTCTTATAGGAGAATATGCTCACTTACTTTTTCATTTCACATGTAAATCCCCAATACCTGTGACAATGCTTTATATTTAACATGTTCATAATAAATATTCATTGTTTTGAGTAGGGTTCTGTTCCCTTTAAGGCTACCGTTATAATTTTTTTTTTGTCTCCTAATTCCTAGAGATCTTCTTGAATATGTTACACCTATGAAGCCTCATTTTCCTCTTAATTTCCTATAATTTGTCTGCTATACATTTGGCAAAGTATCTTATGTTTTCTATGAAAATTTCGCTTTTAAAAGTCACCAATTAACGCCTAAATGTCTCACATGTGGCTATGTCTTAGATTTTGAAGGAATCTCAGAAACTATCAAGTCACCCTGTATCCAAATAACCCTAAAACCCTAAAGTCTTCCTAAATTTTCTACAATATTTAAGTGCTCACATTTTCCCCTTCAGAATTCCTCCCTCTCGGTTTGAGGGGGGCGGAGCCAAGATGGAGGAGTGAGAGCAGCTACTCACCTGAGCTCTGAGACAAATTTCTCCAGGTACCTCTGAAAGGAGAATCTGACCAAATTTTGGAGGTGCGGAATCGAGTGGGAGACAGACGGTGACAGATTCAGAGCTCAGGTGGGGCTGGAAGGTCCACGGGAAGGATCTGATCCGCGGGGGTGAGCCCACAGCGCACAGCGCAGCGTGGCCAGCGCAGCACGGCCAGTGCAGCGGAGCGGAGGAGATCCGAGAAACCTGAGTGTCGGGCGGAACCAGAGGAGCGGCACCCGGGGCGGGAGACAAGCCCAACCGAGTCAGTGAGAGCCTCAGAGCGCCGGAGATCAGCGCAGCAGCTCCTGGGACCTTCAGCCCGAAGATCAAACTCCGGTGAGTCACTTACTTGAACTTCCGGGAGCCAGGATGGCGGTGTAATCAGCTAATGCTCTCTCCTTCCCCCTTGATGACCGTGAAAGAACCATAAAATATCTCCCCAGAAAAATCCCAGATCAGTAGAATTAGAAGAAGGAGACCAATAGTCTCATAACACCTGAGACGAGGAAAATAGCTAAGGGGGACTCCTCATACGGTGGCAGAGGCAAACCAGAAGAACAGAGGACCCAGGGCAGGGAAAATTCGCACTAGGACCCAGGCAAGCGTCAGCACCAGAAGAGGAGCCCCAGGAGGGTTGGGAACACGCATTAGCATCTAGGCGTGCCTCAGCTGTCCAGGGGAATCAGAAAGACAATAGGGCAGCTGGGATTACCAGCCCCTGAGCTTGCCTTTGCCTCAATTTAGCTAAGGAAATCTCCTGGGACCAGAGCACCCCTCCCCCACACTTAACAAGCTAAACCCAGGGCTGATCAGGGAAACACCAAACAAATACCTGCTTTTAGCTTTTTCACACATCAGCTCAGCAAAAAGTTCTCCAGCTTCTGACTGAAAGAACCAGAAGCCACAACACTCAATCAAAATCATGAATAGGAAAAAGAAGAGGGCCGAAAGAACCATAGAATCTTTCTATGGGGATAAGGACCAAGACACAAGCCCCAAAGAGGTCACAGCTGAGACTGTACTTCCATCTGAAACTTCAGAAGGGACTATGAACTACTCGCAAGTACAAGCAGCTCTCCTGGAACAGCTGAAGAAGGAAATAGAAGATAAACTGGCCAATGATTTTAAAATTATTAAGAAAGAATTCACTGATGAGAACATTTCCCTGAAAAGGAAAATTGAACAAATGGAAAAAGAAGTTCAAAAATTAACTGGAGAAAATAAATTCCTGAAAGGCCAAATGGAAAAGGAAGTACAAAAATTAAATGGAGAAAATAGCTTATTAAAAGGAAAAATTGGGCAGATGGAAAAAGAGATACAAAAGTTAACAGAAGAAAACAATGTGATGAAGATTAGAATTGGGCAAGTAGAAACTAACGACTCAATGAGACAGCAAGAATCAGTCAAACAAAATCTAAAGAATGAAAAGATAGAAGAAAATGTAAAATATCTAATTGGAAAAACAACTGACCTGGAAAATAGATCCAGAAGGGAAAACTTAAGAATTATTGGCCTGCCAGAAACCCAGGATGGAGAAAAGAGCCTGGACAATATCTTCCAGGAAATCATCAAGGAAAACTGCCCAGAAGTACTAGATTCAGAGGGCAAAATAGTCATCGAAAGAATCCACCGTTCCCCTCCTGAAAGGGACCCCAAACTCAAAACCCCAAGAAATATAGTTGCCAAATTCCAGAGCTATCAAGTGAAGGAGAAAATATTACAAGCAGCCAGAAAGAAACAATTTAAATATCAAGGAGATACAATCAGGATTACACAGGACCTTGCAGGTTCTACATTAAAAGATCGAAAGAATTGGAACCCAATATTCCGTAAGGCAAAAGAGCTGGGACTGCAACCAAGGATCAACTACCCAGCAAAGTTCAGCATAACATTTCAGGCAAGGAGAAAGAATTCCTCCCTCTCTTTTCATGATTTTAAATTAAATTAGATGTCCTCTATCTTGCTCTTTATCATTACCTCCCTATTTTTTGTAGATATTTAAAGCACAGTCCTTGTTCATTTAGCTTTCTATTTCTTCTTTATTAATTCCTTCTCTTGAATATCTATTAAACTTTTGTGGGTATTGTGAATCATATTTTATTTTGAATTCTCTCAAAGGCCTGGAATCAAACACTTGTACCAATATAATCACTTAATTGTGCACTTGGAAAGTCAAGATTTCAATTTATTGATTATAATAACGGCTAATATTGGCAAAGCACTTTAAATTTTTTATCTCATTTGACTTTCCTAACAATGTTGCAAATACGTACTATTATAATCCTTATTTTACATTTGAGAAAACTTAGATCGAGATATGAAAATTATTTACTCTGAGTCATATACCTAGTAAGTATCTAAAGCAAGGTTCAAATTCAGATCTTCCTGATGCCAAGGTTCATGTTCAATATATCAATTAACTACTTTTATCTGCAAACAAAACAAAAACAAATGTAACAGTAAAGAAAAATTCTAAGTCTAGAATATTTAACTGACTTGCTAAAGGCCACTCAGTGACAGTGCAAATTCAAAAAAAAAAAAATTAAAAGTCAAGTCTCTAAAACCCTGAGTGCAATTGCTTTTCCCCCACTATACCAACCAAATACTATGCTTCGCATATACCAGACATTGACTAAATATGTCATGAAGAAATTAATGACTGAAATTCTAAATAGAGGTATTTCTCTTAACTTATCACCTCTCTGAATTTAGTGTCTATCTGCTATTTGGTCAAAACTAGCAAAAGAGAAAGACAAATATATACATTTTTATAATGTCATAATACAAATGAACCTATACTTATTTAATAAAAAAAATTTCTCTCAAAAATTAAATCCCAGGAAATAACAATACAACCAAGTGTTTCTTTTTAAATAATAATTTATATTTATGTGAGATGTATTTCTTTAGGACTTCAGTAAATATGATTTTGCTCATATGGATATTCCGTCACCTGGCTCAAATCACAGTATGCCTAGGACTTTTCACCCTGGGTCATTCTCATTGATGTCTTTCTGTAAATCCTGTTTGGAGATTTATCCAGCATCCTTGAGAACTTCCCATGGTCAGACTATCTAACCGTTACCTCTCATTCTTGTTAAATGACTTGCCAACAACATTTTTTTCCTCATCAGACATGACTTTGATGATATCTTTTATGATACTTATTTATGAGCAAGTCAACATCAGTAACAGTCTTCAGTCTACTTATTCTGTCTTTTCACTCATTCATTGCTATGTGAAGAATGATATAAATTTGTCAAACTTCTAAGATGATAATATTCCATGTTTTATCACTATAAAATCAGAAATGAATGAATGAAATTATCACTTACTAGAAAATAATATGTGCTGGGGATACAAGTTGAAAAGCAAGAGAGCATCCATACACAAAAATATAACTTTTTGATAAAGATAATAAACCCCTGGGAGGTTCTAACTGCAAGTCAAAAGGAGCAACTTTGTGCAGTACATTAGCTCTAACCACAAAGTAGGTTATAATACACCTTCATTAATGTCATTTCTACTTATTTTCTTATACTGAGCAATTTGACAATATCAAGGTCTTTGGTTGTGAGATTTTCTTTTCCTATTTTAATAGCTCCTGAAGAGACGTTTGTTAGACATATCTCCATAAGGATTTGCTCCACTGGATGACAAATTTGAGGGTAAGGCTCAAACGGGGTTGATAGTGGGGATATTCTTGATTTTCCTTGCACTGTCTCATGTGCCTTTTGGTATCAGATCACCAAATATGGGTGGTCCTAGGGATGGTGGCTCCACTCTGTGAAAGGATTTTGCTTTTGCATTGTTAGTGGGTAAAGAAGAAAGGTAAAGCATCTGGAGGATTGTTTGTGTTCCCAGAAGTACTGGGCATAGGTCCTGAGCTATCTCTAACAGAGTCTTAAGGGAGGTGGGGTACAAGGTGGTGGTTTCAGTTTGGCCTGGCACATGGTAATTTTTTACTTTTTTCTCAGGGTCCCTGCCTTTATTTGAAAGATACCAATCACTCAAAAAGTATTCATTAAGCACCTACTCTGTTCTCATCGCTGTGCTATGTTCTAGTGATAGAAATACAGAGAATTTAAATAGGGAAAAGTTAACAATTTACTTTGAAGGAACATACATACTAATGAAGGAAATAATAACTACAGATAAAAGTATGACGAAAATAAATTAAAGAAAATTAATAAAAAGTAATTTAATATAAAATAATGTGGTTAGGAGTCACTAGCAGTTGTTGTGATGCTTGACATTCATTTTTAAGGAATAAAGGGACTCTGTGAGTTTGAGGTAAGGAAGAACAATAGTCTCTCAATTTTGAGGTATTCCCAGGAATTTACAAGGATTCCAAGGAACCCTTTTGCCAGTCCTCTAAAGCCTATGAACTCTTCACAATAATGTTTCTAAATACATTAAATAAAATAAATCAGACTACAAAGGAATGGTTATACTGATTTATATCTATCAGGTTTTTTGCATTCACGAAGAAAGACAACTACTTTGATCATTAAAATAATCCCCTACAATTCCAAATGACCTATGGTGAAGCATACTATTCGCCTCCATAGACAGCACTGATGAACTCAGTGGAGAGTGAAGTATGTTTTTTCAGCGTATTTATTTTTCTTTTTATTTTCTTGCAACATTGCTAATATGGAAATCTGTTTTGCATGACTTTTCATGTATAATAGGCATCATATTGCTTTCCTTCTGGTTGTAAAAGGGAGATCATTTGAAAAATGTAATTTTACATAAAAAAATTAAGAAGTTCACAGACTTCTAGTCATGAACTATTAGTGTGTAGTCAGTTTCATTTTGTGACATTATTTGGTTTTCAGTAGTTCAGTGCTTTTCTCTTTCTAAAGAAAATATTCATTATATATATATATATATATATATATATATATATATGCATGTATTATAATCCTACCAAATATTTTGAAAATTTGACACTTTATATTTTATTCCATTTGTCAGCATTATTATCACCCTGACTCCCTCACACCCTGCCCCCACTGTTTTTTATTCACCTTCTTATTTTAGTCACTTCATTTTTAGTTATATTTTAATTTCATTTGGAGGATTTTGTCCAGTTCTTCATTTCATTTCCCTACTATTTTTCAACCTCTACAAAAGACGATAATGTAAGCTTCATAGTAAGGGCTCATCACCTGTAGATTAACCATTTGATATATGCTTTGGGAATAGCAACTTATGGAATATAATAATTAGACAAAACAGGCATTATTCTTATGGATCCCACGGTTGCATTGCAATGACCACAGCAGTGATTTAAAGGGAAGAAGGCTTATATCACATGTAAATATTAAATGAACTCTGAGAACTCAAATGAAATACTTTTCCAATGATCAGAAAGTTAAAAAAAGAGTAGCTAAATTATACTAGCTTTGACATTGTTCCTATAAATGAAACCAGAAAACAAAAGGAATTTGAAGTTAAATGGAAAGAGTTGTTTAGTTATGTAGCTATGTCTGACTCCTTGTGGACCACATATACCATAGCATATCAAATTATCCTCCACTTTCTATTAATGTCTATTCTAGTTAATATTCTTTGTTTTGATAAAACTACCTATCCATCTTAACAACTGCCATCCCCTTTTCCTTTCCCTTCAATATTACTCAATACCAAGGTCTGTTACCATTATTGTCTTTATGTGACCAAAGCATTCAAGTTTTAAATTCAGTATTTAACCCTTCAGTGAATAGCCTGAATTAATTTCTTTGCAAATATTGGCTGACTTTTTTTTCCTTGCTGTCCAAGGGACTCCATTTTTTTTTTCCTGCACCACAATCCAAAAACCTCAATTTTGTGGCACATGGGTTTCCTTATAACCCAATTCTCACAGTCATAGAGTCCTAAGAGAAAAAAGAAAACACCGTTTGTTTTGACAATAGGAATCTTTGTCAGTAAGATGATTTCTCTGCTTTTTGTATGCTGTCTAGATTTGCCATAGCTTTCTTTCCAAGAGCAAGCACCTTTTAATTTCATGGTTGCAGTCATCATCTGCAGTGATCTTTTAGCCCAACAATGTAAAATCTGACAGTGTTTCCATTTCTTCTTCTTCTCTTTGCCAAGAGGTAATGAATATGTTGCCAAGATCTTTTTTGTTGTGGTTTGCTTTGTGGATGTTTGTTTGCTTGTTAATGGAGCTTCAAGCCAGATTTCACATTCTCCTCTTTGACTCTCATGAAAAGGCTTCTTAAATCTTCGTCACTTTCTGCCATCAAAGTGATATCATCTGCATATCTAAGGTGGTTGATATTTCTCCTACCAACCATAATTCTGGCTTTTGATTCATCCAAACTGGTACTACACATGATTTATTCAGCATAGAAGTTAAATTTTTAAAAAGTGACAACACATACCCTTATCATACTCCTCTTTCAAACAAACCAATGAGTTGTTCCCATGTTTGGTAGCTAACTGTTTCTTCTTGGCCCACATACAAATTCCTCAGGAAAAAAATAAGATGATCTGGTACTCTCATCTCTTTGAGAATGTTCCATATTTTCTTGTAATCCACATAATAAAGGCTTTAGTATAGTCAATGTGGCAGAAGTAGATGGTTTTTGTTTATTTGTTTGTTTTCTGAAACTCCCTTGCTTTTTCCATAATTCATAGAATGTTAACTATTTGTTTTCTAGTTCCTATGTCTCTTCAAAATCAACTTCCTCTTCTGGTTATTCTCAGTTCACATATTGTTGAAGCCTAGCTTGCAGAAGTTTAAGAATAATCTTGCTGGCCTATGAAATAAGCATAATTTTTCAGCAATTGACCATACCTAGGCATTGACCTTCTTTAGGATTGAGACATCAACTGATGCTTTCCAATCCAGTGGGTGCTCTTGTGTTTTCCAAATATGCTGGCATACTGAGTGCAGCACTTTAAAAGCATCATCTTTTAGGATTTTAAATACTGAAATAGAAAGATGGCTCACATTAAAGAGGGAAATGAATGAATTATCTTTATTGTACATCCAAACGTAAAGAGAAACATGATTTATCACTTTATGCCTTCATCACTGGAATAAAAATTCCTTATGGATAGGCATTGTTTCAGTCTTTGTATGTATCCTAGCATATAGCTCGGAACATAGTAGACAGCTCGTACATCCTTATTGATGGGCTGATTGATGGACACAATCTTTTCTCTGAATCAAGGGTCACATTACAACGTAAAAATGTAGAAGTCTTTTAGTGATACTGTGTGGCTACTGATTCTTTAAAAAAAAAATCAGTCTTAAAGAATCAAAGTTATATATCATATAAGGAGCAAAGAAGAAAAAGAACACAGAAGCCATGATTAGGCAAAATAATAGCCCAATTAATTATCCAAAATGGTTTACCTGATGCTAATAGAATGTTCAAGAACAATGGATAATAGATAGCGGGTCTGGTTCATGGTACACAAATTCCTTTTTTTCCCTTTTTTCTTCATTATTTTCCTTTTTTTCTTTTACTTTCTTCTTCTTTTTCTTTTTGAGGATTTTTGCTCTTTTTATCTTACCCAGGTAGAAACAAAGCAGTCAAGCATGTCCCCAATCTCATTGCTGATCTGCTTGCACATTTTAGCATATTCTTTTTCTTTCTGAACTGGGCCAATTCCTCTCTTCTTAAGCAGTCCTGCAATCTTTGCCGTACTAAGAGATGATCATATTTTTGCCACACTTAGTTCAGGCACCCAATTACTTTAACCCTATAGCAGCTCAGACCTATTGAATTCAATCAATCCACTACTCTTAATCTTTATAGTTCAGGTAATCAAGTGAGTTGACCATTTCTAGACGTCCTTTATCCTTTACGTACTTCATTAATACCTACATAACATTTTTCTTTGAAATATATATTCATTTTTTCCCTCCCACACGCCCTCAGAGAGAAAGAAAACATATATATATAATATATATATATATATATATATATAAATATGCTGCAGAAAACAATGCAAATTGGCCATGTACAAAAATTGTGACTTATGAATATTAAGTCCTTTATCAATGAAAAAGTAAAATTCTTCAAAATAATCCTTATAAATCCATTGTTGGGTGGATTAGAATTCTTAAATCTTTCAGAGATAATGACTCACATTTTTTTTTATTTTAGTGAAAATTATTCTTGCTCTACTCACTATGAATTAGTTTAGAGCACTCATTTAATATTAAGAGATCTATAGCATAGAGCTAAAATAGCACACTGTGAATGAGTTAGTTGAAGAGGTAGAAAAGAAACTAACAGAATGAGGTGAGAGAAATGATTTGTGTTCTATACATCTGGAGTGAAAATCAACTGTGATGAGATCACAGAACTATCAAATCATCAGTTTCAAGGGAACTCAATGTTTACCTGCAGGAAAGACATTGCAATAATGAAATGTTATATGAATTTAAGAAAATTTTAAAATCTTTCATTAAAAAAGAGTTACAAATAATAGTTGTAGATAAGAATTGTTTCCTTTCACTATAACAGCAATTTATCCTTTATCTGATGCAGAAAAAAAGTCACTCCTAATTAATGCAAAGCTTAACTGGCCACTTGGTTATTTACTATTCAGCCTACAATAGGAATTCTTAATTCAGTCCCTCAATGCTATGATTAATGGTGAGGGCCAGAGAAAGAAACAGATAACTCCAATTACATAAAATCATTAGAACAAAAGTTACAGAGAATGCAGTTGTTGTCTTTTTGGATATTTCGAGCATCAGACTTTTTAAAAAAAATAACTATGCCATTAAGTAATGTACCATTGGTGTCCATCATTTCATGAAGTAAATGGCCCTTCATTTGCTTAGGGTGAAATAAAAAATCATATTTTTCTTTCCTGAAATTAAAATTACAGCTTGCAAAGTAAAGTGTTTCCCTTAGAAAAGACAGGGTGCTATCATATTTGGTGATATTATCTGCTTTGAAAATGGTGTATCTGATGAGGCTTGTCTATAATGAGGAAATGTTAACCAAACTCTTCTCTCTTTAGAAACAGATTGGGACAACAATTTTACAGTAAAACAGAATTTTTTTATCAAGGGATGTGATGAGGTGCACTATATTACTCAGTAAATCACAAGGTGCCTCAATAGAGATACTAAGTAAGCTCCTCAGTGCTGCATAATAATTCATGAGGTTTGACGATAAAGTTGCACAATAAGCTCCAGCGTATTAGTCACTAAATCATGAGCTTTCTCAGTCAACTTATACAATGAGCGTCTTTCTTTGTTGTATCTATTTTCATTATGGTATATCTATCAGTCAAGAATAAGACACTGAAGGCCTCCTTCCCCTCCCCATCTACTTCCATAGAAAATGCATGAGTTGCTGAGAGAATTATGTATCACTTCTATTTTCAGAAAGAAAAAAAAATATCCACACTGCTCATCTGTTCCCGAATAGTGTTTTCTAATTTGCTGACCAAAATTCATTCCAGCAAGCTATCATCTTTATTAATCAAAATGTAAAACTCATTAATTTTAAGGAAATTAATTAGAATGATGGTTTCTAAAACAAAAATTACCCCCGCTATGAAAGATATATGTAGTCTAAAGACATCATGCTGTAATTTTTCAATAACAGCAATGGAAACTATGTATACTAGATCTCTTTATGTGGTTAATCTTATTTTAACAGGAAAAGGAGAGGAGGGGTGCTTTAAACTGTTCATTTCAATGATGTTAGGAACTTCTTCTGTCAAAGCAGAAAGACAAATGTTCTATAAGTTACAGTCTAAGGAAAATGTCAGGAGCACAGAGAGGGGTAAGTGACTTTTCCTGGGTCAGGAGCAACAGGCAGGTCTCATGTCTTCCTTCCTCTAAGAAATCTATCCTCTATATTGCTCAGTCTCTCCATGTCTGGTTTAAGTATGATAGCACATGATAGTACATTTTAGAAAGTATTACAAATGGAATAGATCCATATGTATGGAGAATTTAAGGTACATAATACCACACATAAGAGGGCAAATGTGAAAATCAATTTAGTTTTTTGTAGCCTGCCGTTTTTTTTTTTACTTTATTTTTTCTTTACTCTACTTGCCCAACTTACATGGTGAAACAATTTTTAACGTTCCTTTTTAAAGCTCTGAGCTCCAAATTGTCTACCTACTTCCCTCTCCCTCTCCACCCTCCCTCATTGAGAAGGAAAGAAATTTGATAGAGGTTATACATGTAATGTTATGCAAAATATTTCCATAACAGTTAGGTTGTGAAAGAAAACAGGCAAAAATAACTTGAAAAAAAGTACATCTATATGTGTATATATGTCTACCTATGTATGTATATATACACACACACACACACACACACACACATATATGTTTCATTCTGTATTCAGACACCATCAGTTCTTTTTCTAGGGATCAATAGCATTTTCGTTTTTCATAAGTCCTTCACAGGTGTCTTGGATCATTGCATCACTGAGAGCAGCTAAGCTATTCACAACTGCATATCATACTCTATTGCTGTTACTATGTACAAAGTACATTTCACTTTGCATCAGTCTTTGCATATCAGTCTTTCAGGATTTTCTACGAGTGTCCTGATCATCATATTTTATTGCATGATAGTATCCCATCATAAGCACACAGGATAATTTGTTCAACTATTTCTCAATTGATGGAAATCTCCTCTCTTTGAAATTATTCACCATCAGAAAAGAGCTGCTATATATATTGTTGTAAGTATAGGTCCTTTTTCTTTTTGGTTCTTCCCCCCCCTTTCCTTTGGGATATAGACCCAGTATCAGAATTGCTATGTGAAAATATATACATGGTTCTATTACCCTTTGGCCATATTTCCAAATTACTAAACAGAATGGCTAAATCACTTTACAACTCCACAAACTTATTAACGTCTGTTTTTTTTCTTGTACCCACTCCAATATTGGTCATTTTTCTTTCCCATCCTACTAGCCAATCTAATAGGTATGAGGTAGTGCCTCAGAATTACTTTAATTTGCATTTCTCCAATCAGTACTTGTTGAGAGCATTTGTTTTCATATAATTATAGACATTTTATGACTTCATCTAAAATCTTTCCAGGTCTTTTGATCATTTTCAAGTGGGGAATGCCTCTGTTTTCTAAATTTGACTCAGTTCTCTATATGATTGAGGAATGAGGTATTTATCAGAGAAATTTGCTTCATGTTTTTTTCATACATAGTATAAATAACTGTATTTCCCTTCGTTCTGTTTCCTCATTTATCCTATTCTCTCTCTCCTTTCACCCTATCTCTCTTCAAAAGTCTTTTGCTTTTGACTACCCCTACCCCAACCCGACCTTTGTTCAATCACTCCCCCTTTCTCTTATACCCTTCCCCTCCTACATTCTTGTAGGATAAGAGAGATATCTCTACACAATTAATTGTGTATGTTATTCCTTTTTGGAGCCAATTTTGATGAGAGTAAGCATCACTTACTCCCACTCACCTCCATTATCCCCCCTCAACTGAAAAACTTTTTTCTTACCCCTTTTATGTCAGATAATTTACCCCATTCTACCAATATCACTTTCCTTTTCACCAAGTACATTCCTCTCCCATAACTTAGTTTTTTTATTTATCTTGACTGCATATTCAACTCACACCTGTCCCCTTTGTGTGTGTGTGTGTGTGTGTGTGTGTGTATTCCTTCTATCTACCCTAACAAACACAAAGTTCTTATGAGTTACAAGTATCATCTTCCCATGTAAAAATGTAGACAATTTGACATCATTAAATTCTTTAGGATTCCTATTTCCTGCTTAATTTTATGTTTTTTCTTGAGTCTTGTATTTGAAAGGCAAATTTACTAGTGAGCTCTGGTCTTTCCATCAAGAATGGCTGACAGTCCTCAGTTTCACTGAACATCCATTTTTCCCCTGAAGGATTACACTCAGTTTTACTGCATGTATTATTCTTGGGACAACAAGTTGTAATTCTCATTCCTTTGCCTTCTAAAATATCATGTCCCCAGTCCTCCAATTTATTTCTTTTTTAATTTAGAAGCTCCTAAATCTTGTTATTCTGACTGGCTCTACAATACTTGAGTTTTTCCTAGCTAACCGTTTGCAATATTTTCTCCTTAACTTGGGTGCTCTGGAATTTGACTATAATATTCCTCGAGTTATCCATTTTGTGATCTCTTTCAGGAGGTGATTTATGGATTCCTTCAATTTCTACTTTACCCTCTGGCAGTTTTACTTTATAATTTCTGGAAAGATGATATCTAAGCTCTTTTTATTAGTTTTGTTTTCAGGCAGTCCACTAATTTCAATTCTTTTCTGAATCTGTTTATCAGACCAGCTGTTTATTCAATGAGGCATTTCATATTTTACCCCCTTTTCCATTTGGTCAATTCCACTTTTTAAGGATTTCTTTTCTTCAGTGGTTTTATTGTGTCTCTTTTATCATTTAGTCATTTCTTCTTCTTAAAGGTACTCTGCTCCTCAAAGGACGTCTTTTATCATTTGGCCTGGTCTGTTCCTTAAGATCTTATTTTCTTCAGTACTTTTTGTGTCTCCTTTACAAAGTGGTTGACTAGTTTTTCATGATTTTCTTGTGTCACTCTCATTTCTCTTCCTTATTTCCCCTCTACCTCTCCTAATTGATTTTCACAATCTTTTTTGAGTTCTTTCATGTCCGGAAATCAATACAAATTTTTCTCGGAGTCTTTTGATATAGGAACTCTAACTTTGTTATCTTCTTCCCAGTGGTAACATTCTGTGGTCAGAATTTCTTTGCAGTTGGTTGGCCATTTTCCCATACTGTTGCTCCATTTTTAACTCTGTCAAATTAGGGCTCTGCTTCCAGGGTGGAGAGCCCACTATCTTAAGCTTCAAGAGTTTTGTGTCACTGTTTTCAGAGGTACTTCTAAGGACTTATAAGTTTTTAGATCTTCCAAGTTGGTATAATCTATGAGGTGTTAGCTGCTCTCCTCACCTGCACTCTGGTCTCTGACCACATGCCCTCTCTTCTGTCCTATGTCTGTGATAAGGTTCTCTTCTCCATTGCAGTGGTAGTGCTATTTTTTGCCCTGGGACAGCAACCCAAGACTGGGACTTTTATCTGACAATGAGCAAAGCAACAGAGTTCTAACTCAGTGCTATTAAAGGAAGACCTATAATGTGTTTCTCTCCAGCTGTTTGATCTGATTGTAATCTGTGGTATGAGAACTCTTGAAACTGCAGCTGCTGTTACTGCTGATAATTCACTGGCTCCCAAGGCCTGCTACTGGTCTGCTGGAGCCAGGTATGTTCTGGCTCTCATCCAGGTGCGACAGACTCTTCCTTCTGACTTTCTAAGTTGTCTTTGCCAGAAGGCCTGCTCCTGGTTTTCTGGGGCCAGGGCTGTACTGGCACAATCCATCCTGAATTGTGCTCCACACTTACTCTGTTGCAATGGACTTTTCCTGCCACATTTCTTAGGAGTTTCACTCCATCTTTTTGTGAGTTCTAGTTTTTATAGAATTTGCTTTGAATCATTGTTTGGAGGGGCTTGGGGGAGAGCTCAGGTGAGTCCCTACCTTTGTTCCAGCTTGTCAACTTCACCTCTATCAATTCAATTTTTTTAAAGAAATCTATAACAGAATTTTAGATGCCCACAAGGTTCTGTGACCACCTGTTTTAAATCAGAATCTAAAGGTATTAATTAGTCAACACAAATAACTAAATTACTAGACTGCATTTCCAAATTAATTTTTAATTAGTCTCAACACAGAGTTTCCTAAGCACCATGAAATGATCACTTAAATTATTTACCTGAAAATCAAAGGATGTTGTTGGGTTCTTCCTTCACTGCCAAAGAAGATCACACCATCAGAGCAATGATGACATGACTTGCACTTGACTTTGCTTTGAGTGAAAGAGGATTATGCAAGGTCACCAGTCTCACTTTCTCTTCCTGAGCCATCTGGATACAGTGATCTGATATCTCTCAGGATGACTGGAGATGTCCCAGAATGCAATGGAAGACCTTGGCTCCTTTAGGCCAAGGCCTATACCTGTACTTACTTAGGGTGAGATAACCCCATTCATTGGATAGGCTTGTTTAAGTCAGGGGATGGCCCCTTTAATGAGCCAAAGAAAAAATAACTAAATCAAGCTGGCAGGGAAAGAGCAACAGTGACTATTGATAATCACTCTTCAGGCAGGAGGGTCCAGAAAACAGCCCTTAAGTGGAGCTTGGGCAGAGGAATAGTGTTGTCCAATCTATGGGCTTCAGAGTGCAGCAGGTTTAAGGTTCTGCAAAAAGAAAGGAAGTGAAGTGAAAGGAAAAGAAAGGAAGTGAAGGAAACAAAAATCTAGGTAGTAAACCTCAAGTTAATTGGACATCCTCTAGCCATGCAAGTTTGCCTTCCTTTATATTGGAAGAGGAAGAGGAGAGGGAGACAGACTGGAGAGGGAGAGTTGAGTTACCCAGCTAGCTTGATTCCCATTCAGGCAGCTGGGTCTACTCACAGAATGTTGTGATTGTCCTTCGTTTCTGAAGATGACCATGCCATCAGAGAAATGATGACATGACTTGTATTTTACTTTGCTTTGAGTGAGGAACGACTGTGCAAGGTCACCAGCCTTACTTTTTTCCTCCTGCAAGGGATGTATTATGGGATCAGGGGAATCAAAATCAGGAAATATAGATGTAGTATTAGGCATACATTTAAACGGTCCAAAGATAAATAGATATAAGTAGTAAAGATAAACATCTTGGTGTCCAACAATGATTATTTTGGGCATAAAATATAGGCTAAAAATTAAGTCCATCTTTACTTCCACTTCATCTAGACACTTTGTTGCTGTTGTCTTTTCCTCTAATGATCAATTTCTGCCCAATTAATTAATTCTACTCTGCCGTTGAATAGATTGCATCATTATAAATTTTGTAACATGGGATTAACATTACTTAAGTTTGTGCTCTTTTGTTCTGTGAACACTCAATTGTTTTACAACAGAGATATTGGTTTTTGATAGGGCCAAAATTAGAGTATAAACCCAAAATTATTAAAGAATGTCTGGAGGAGGCTAGAAATTCACTTTTTTGAGGGAATACTATCTAAAACATTAAAATGATATAATGAATGTAAACAGCACAAATTCACTTTTAAATGATCATTTTAAAGGGCTTCTTTGAAAATAAATCTCTAATTAAAAGAATACACTGTATTCTGAAATCTAAGTTATCATATCTGAAAGGAAAAGAGTCAGCACCTTCTTGATGTCCATCTTTGTTTCTCCAGAAGAAAGAGGATTTTGATATGGAGTAGAGATTAGACTTAGGGCTATTTATCCTGAAGCTCCCTTTTTTCCTCATTGTACAGCAATGTTATTTATATCAAAAACTCACTCAGTATTCAAAAAAGATCAGCTTATTTTATGTGAAGACAAAGTTCATTATACGTGTATGCATACAGCAAACAAAATTTATGGCTAAGTGATTCTAGTTTCTGAAGTAACAGTGAGGCTAAAAAGGAGAGGGACTAAGTTTTCTCATCTCAGAAGGATGGTAAACCATTACCAGAGTTTATTGTTTTAGGAAAGTCGTAGAATAGAGCAGCCTTCATTGTAATCAGTAGTCCATTGGAACTTGCACATTTCTGCATATTACCAGCTCTCTAATTTCCCCTAGGCAATCAAAAGGTCTCTGGTCCTTTTGAAGAGTTTCTGCCTTCAGTGATCTTTGAGTCCCTATATATATCATTAGCATGGTTGATAATAACAAGTTATTTTTTAAAAAATAAAATAAATAAAAATGAAACAAAAATAAAATCTCTATTGAATTAGTGTATTAGATGATATTTAAATTCTGAAAGAAATTGTGTATCCCTAGTAAACTTCGTTAGGGATATTAAGGAAAATGTATCATGATTATATGCTACTGAAAGTTCATAGACAGTAATTTTGCTGTTTCAGGGCCATAAAGAATGATGTTCCAAACAATGAATTGTAAGCTTGAGTTGTTTCATAATGTTTCTGAACTGTAAATCACTGTGCTGTGTCTCATAGCAATGTCTCAGGAAAAGACAATGCAGATTTTCATTTAATTTAAATAAACTTTCATTTGGATTGAATTTTAAAGCAGCAATCATGATATAAAAACATAATTAGTTTGCTTTGGCTGTACTACACCTCCAAAGTTATAGATATGTAATCCTGCAGGATGAAAATTTGTAATAAATGAATTTGATATTTAATGTTTTATCAGAAATATCCTGTGTTGGTCAACTTGAATTCTTTTCTTGAACCTCTTCTTAAATAAACGTTTTCTGTTCTTGGGGATGATTTCATATAGAATGATAAAACATTTCATTGTGCCTGTCATATCAAGTCATACAATGTTCTATGACTGATGCAATCTGATACAACTTGTAATAAAGCAGTAACTGATTTTACATATATATATATATATATATATATATATATGCATGTGTGTATCCATATATCTATATCTAATGTATATACATACATAGATGTGTGTGTGTGTGTATTACAAGGGGGAGACAAAGAGAGAAAATACTGGTTTCAAAGGAAAAAGTGACTTTGTATTCTATTCAACAATACAACAGGAGCCAATATTAAAAACTAATTTTAAAAAGCATGTTATTCTCATATTCGATACTTTATACTTTTCATTCTATAGTACCTAATGAGATATGATTTACAAAACAATAGAAACTATAAAAGAAATTATTCTGCTGGTGAAAGATTTTTTAAAATGCCTACATAATTGATTTGGACAGTCTCTCCCTCTCTTCTACTAATCTGCATTCCAACACATCAAGTTAGAGAGAAAATTAACACCGCTCCATTGAGGAAACATTCATTTTTTTTTCTTAATAAGCATTGTAAGATAAAGAATATACAGAAATTTTGAGTAGAAGGAATATTACATACCTCTGTTCTTCCTTAATTATCTTTTTGACTTTATGGTTTTACAATCAAATTTCTATGGTAGTGTGACTGATATATGACATTTCTTGGAAATCAAGCATCTTTTTGCTTCTTGCTTTTTTATATATAATTTGTTTACTTTCAGTTTTCAACGTTCACTGACACAACACTTTGAATTCCAAATTTTCTCCCCATCTCTCCCTTGCCACCACACCAGAACACCATACATTCATTACTCCTTTCCCCAATCCCTTCTATCACCTCCTTTCTGCCATCCCCCCTCCTCTTTGTTTTCTATAGGGAAAGATTTCTATACCCTATTGCCTGTACAACTTACTTCCCAGTTGGAAGCAAAAACAGTTTTAACATTCATTTTTAAAGTATTGAGTTCCACATTCTCTCCCTTCTTCCCACTTACCTACCCTTATTGAGAAAGCAAGCAATTTGATACAGGTCATACATGTACAGCCACACAAAACACTTCCATACCTGGCATGGTGTGAAAGACTAACCACATTTCCCTTTATCCTGTCCTGTCCTCCATTTATTCCATTCCTTTCCTTGACCTGTTCCCCCACAATAGTGTTTGTTTCTGATTACTCCTGCAACCAATCTGCCATCCCTTCTATTACCTTGCTCTCCTTTTGACCTCTGGAATATCACATTCCAAATCCTCCGATACCTTAGTGTAGAAGTTGCTGAATCCTGTGTTATCCTGATTGTGTTTCCACAGCATTTGACTTGTTTCTTTATGACTGCTTGTAATATTATCTCCTTGGCCTTCTGGTAACTGTGGAATTTGGCTACAATATTCATTTGAGTTTTCATTTTGGGATCTCTCAAGGAGTGATTGGTGGATTGTTTCCTTTTTTATTTTACACTGTAGTTCTAAATACTCAGGATAGTTTTACTTGATAATTCCTTAAAAGATGATGTCTACACTTTTTTTATCATGTTTTTCAAGTAGACCAATATTTTTTAAATTATCTCTTCTGAATCTATTGTCCAAGTCAGTTGTTTTTCCAATGAGATTTTTAACATTAGCTTCATTTTTTCATCCTTTAGGTTTTATTTTACAATTTTTTAGTTTCTTATAAAGTCACTCTTCCCTTTGGTCGATTCTGATTTTTAAGAAATTATTTTATTTAGTTAGGTTTTGCACCTCCTTTTCCATTTGGCCAATTCTGCTTTACAAGGCATTATTTTCCTTATTGCCTCTTTGGATAGCTTTTGCCTAATAGCTTTTGCCATTTAGGCTACTCTCTTTTTAAAAGGGTTATTTTCTTCAGCATTTTTTGAGTCTCCTTTAGCAAGATGTTAACCTGTTTTTCAGGATTTTCATGCATCACTCTCATTTTTCAATTTTCCTCTACTTCTCTTACTTGATTTTCAAAGTTATTTCTGAATTCTTCCATGGTCTGAGACAATTTCTTGTTTTTCTTGGAGTCTTTGGATATAGGAGCCTTGACCTTACTGCCTTCCCTTGGTTGTATGCTTTGATCTTACTCTGGTTGTGTACTTTGATTTTTCTTGACATAAGAAAATAGCTTTTCACCAAGAAAGTTATCTTCTATAGTCTTATTTTTCCCCTATTTTGTATTTTTCCCAGTCGATTACTTGACTTTTTAGCTCGTTGTTAAGTTAAGGGTGTGCTGTCTTAAGATTCAGGGGTTTTGTTAAGCTGTTTTCAAAGATATCTCTACAGCCCTGCAAATTCTTTGTTTCTCTAAATGATTTGATCAAAAGAGAATTTCTTACTCCTCTCTTGATCTGTGCTCTGGTCTGTGAACAACCACAAGCATTCTTTTCTGCTTGGAACAGTGAGTAAAATTCTCTCTCTACAGTCACAAACAGCTCTGTCATGCCAGCACTCCTTCTTGCCCCAGAATGACCACCCAGGACTCCGACCAAAATCAGTTGCTCAATTCCCCCACCATCTGTTGGCCCAAGAACTGTAGAATCAACCATTGCTTTGACAGTGTTGGTAGCCCCACTGGTGCTGGGGCTGCATCCAGTTCCTCTCTCACCCAGATGAGAGAGTTTCCCACTGAACTTTGAAGCTCTCTTTGGCATTTGTGCGTTGAAAAGTCTGGAAACTGCTACAACTGCCAGTTACTCATTGCTCTGATGCCTTTTCCAGTCCCATCTGTGGTAGTGCAGAACATGCCAAACCTGGTGCAATAGACTCTTCTATCAGTCTTCCAGATTGTCTTGGGCTGAAAATATGTTTCAGTCTGTCATTTTGTGAATTCTGCTATTCTATAACTGTTTAGAGTAATTTTTTACATGTATGTAGAGGAGGTTCGGGAAGAGGGCTCAGGTAGAACCATGTTTCTCTGCTTTCTTGTCCCCATCCCTTTTTTTACTATTTGTTGCATCATCATCATTTCCACTTACTCTTTATAGAGGGAAGTTGTACCATTTAGGGTATTAGTATATATGGTAAAATCTTGATAAAATATGAAAGTTGAACTGAATCTTATCTCCTAGAATTTTTTTTCCAAAAAGGGCAAGTGGTTTCAAAGACTTCTTGGAAGAGAATCATACAATATACAGACACTTAATGAGTCATTGTTGCTGAAGAGACATTGATTTTGATCTTATGGTGGTAACCTCTGAATATATTCCATTCCATTCAATTTAATTCCCAAATTACCTCATGGTTACTATATCCAGGAAAATTGGTTGTAAGATTCAGTGTTAGAGAAATGAAATTTTCCTGGTTACTAATTGTTAAACTTTAATTTACAGTAACATATATTTAAATATATATTGATAATAATAGTTGGCATGTCTATAGCACTTAAACACTTTTAAAAGAACTTATGTGCATAAGATTTATCATAGTAGACTTCATAACAATCCTTTTAGATGTAGAAATCCTATTGTAGCCATATTATGTAAAAAGAAGCTGAGATTTGGAAAACAGATTTTACTTACTGATGGTTATATAGTAAGAGCCAAGAGCAGGATTTGAAGTCTCCTCTTTCCTCATCTCAAAGCTCTTCTTTTAAATGCAAATGATTTTTTTTATATATTTTCAAATAAGTAATAATAGAAAGTGAAGTGTGATATGGCAAAGAAAAAATAAGACAAATCTGTCTAAGAAAAATATAAAGTAGGAGAGAACACTTCTATGTGAAAGTATGAGAGAAGGCTTCATAGAGGAAGTGCCACCCAAAAGAATTAAGAAACAGAAATACAAGCAAAAAATGAAAAAGGAATACACTGTAGAATGGATCATAGTCTGCAGAGTAAAGATGATGGCACATCAAACTTGGTGAACCCATACTAAAACATTTTGCCTGTAATATAGAAGAATAGCTTAAAGGAAATAATGAGATCAGAAGAGTAGGAAGCAGATATATGGAAGGCTCTAAATAATACTTAAAGAATTTGTATTTTCTCCCAGAAACAAAAGAGATCCATTGAGAGATCAGAGAATGATTAAAGTTGTTTTGTTGCCTTTTCTGTTATTTTGTTTTGTACAAGAATTAAAATCAGAATATTTTTTACACAAAAATGACATAATGGGGTGCTTTAGAAGATATTTTGTTGGTGGCTATGTGAAGGATACACTGGAGTGGTTTAGTGCCAGTGTAATATCCATAGTGCCTATAGTGGTTATAAGTACCCTGGTGCAATTCTCAATTATTAAATACAACAGACTTTCCACATGGATGAGAGAACCAAAACATTTATTCAGACATTAGAAGGCTAAATCCATCATTGCAACAGAAATGTCTATATGATAACAATGCAGAGAACAATAGCATTCCCAAGCCTTCCCACTTCTATGCTTCCCACAAGCCAACTCCATTAAACAAATCACAAGCAGCCCCCTTAAAGAAAGTCATAAACAATCGCAAAATCACTCATGCTAGCCAATTTCCTGCATGCCTGCAGAAACTGTACAATATCTCATGAGAGAAAAAACAATTGACCCAGAAAATTGGTCCAGGAGAAATAATTTAAAAATTATTGGTCTACATGAAAACCATGCTCATAGAAATAAGCTATACATCATCTTCCAGGAAATTATCAAGGAAAACTCTGCTGATAATCTAGAACCAGAGGGGGAAATAGAAATGAAGAAAATTCACTGACCACCTCCTGAAAGAGATTCCAAAAGAAAAGCTCAAAAGAATATTGTAGCCCAGTTGCAGAGTTCCCAGAACAAGAAGAAAATATTACAAGCAGCCAGAAAGAAACAGTCCAAGTATTGTGGAAATACAATCAGGGTAACACAGGATTAAGCAGCTTCCTCACTAATGGATGGAATTGTTTGGAATATGATATTCCAGAGGTCAAATGACATAGGATTAAAACCAAGAATCACCTAGCCAGCAAAACTGACTATGATACTTCTGAGAAAAAAATGGAATTTTCATGAAGACTTCCAAACATTATTATTTAAAAGACCAGAAGTGAATAGAAAATTTGACTTTCCAATGCAAGAATCAAGAAAAACATGAAATGGTAAACATGAAAGAGAAACTTTAAAAAACTCATTAGAGTTGAATTGTTCACATTTCTACATGGAAAGATGTTATTTGTAACTCATAAGACCTATTTCAGTACTAGAGTAGTTAGAGGGAACATTATATGTACATATACATATATGTACATATATACACAGATGAATGTATGTACATGTATATACATATATACACAAAGATATATGCATATATGGTAGATGTATTAGTGTGTATGTTTATGTTATATGTGTTTAGGTATGTATATATAAATGGGGTAGTCATGTATGTATATGTGGATGCGTATATGCAAATATACATACATATATGTATATATACAAATATGTGTGTATATATATGTATATATATATGTATGTATATATATACATCTATGTGTGTGTATATATATGTATGTGTGTGTGTATACACCCACACACACACACACACGCACACATATAGACAGAGTCAAGGAAAAATATCCAAAAAATAAAATTTTCTGTTTAGTGGAATGTACTAGGACTAAGAGAAAGGGAGAGTTAGAATTTAGCAAATCATGTCACATAAAAGAGACAAGAAAAACTTTCATGATGGAGTGGATGATGTGGGGAGAGGAGAGGAAAAAAGTGAGCCTTACTTTCATGGAATTTGACTTAAGGAGGGAATAGCACAAATAAACTCAATTGGATATGTAAATCTATTATAACCTGCAGGAAGTCAGAGGGGAAGGGGATAAAGGATAATAGAAGGAACAGCAAATTGGAAAAAGAGATAATCCCAAGCAATCATTATTGTAGGAGACAGGTCAAGGGAAAGAATAGAATAAATGGAGGGCATGAATAAGTCTTTCACAAGATAACTATTACGGAAGTGTTCTGCATGTCTACACATGTATGACCTATATTGAATTGCTTGTTTTCTCAATGAGGTTGGGAGGGGGAGGGAGAGAATGTTGAATTCAAAGTGTTAATAATGAACGTCAAAGATATTTTTAACCATAAAACTGGAAAATAATATGTACAACAATGGGGTATGGAAATCTATTTTGCCCTACAGGAAAATAGAGGGGAGGAGGATAGAAGAATGGAGGGTTATACAAGAGAAGACAGATTGGAGGAAGATGTGGATGGGATAGATGCTGTTCTGAGGTGGAGGATGGGAAAAGACAAGGAGAAAATATTTGATTCAAATTCTTGTGGAAGTGAATGTTGGGAACTGGAAAATAAGTAAGTTATATATTTATAGCAACAACACCAAAAACAACTGTTACAGATGCATCTGAATAGAGGTTTTAGAAGAAGCACTGTAGATGTTTGAAAAACAAAGAGGATATAAAAGTGAAATTTCAGACCCAGGAAGAAATGAAGAATATCTCCACTTTTGATGCTGGTTTCTGAGGGGTATGCTGGATTTGACTGAAAAATTTCTGATAGAGGTAATGAGGGTGAGGTGAACTTGAAAGACTGTTTTGTTTAGTCCTTGGAGATTAAAAGTATTGCTTTTAATGGATTTGGTTGAATTATCTTGTCTTTATTTTAAAAGCAAATTGTCTTTTTAAAAAATGTTACTATGTGATTATATGCATGTGTGCACATATGTGCATGTGTGTGTATGCATGTGTTTGTGTGTGGGTTGGAAAGTCAGGAAAATGAAGCCTCTGCTTTCATTGATAAAAGAAAATCCCAATGAAGAGGCTTCCTCTGCTAAAGGAAACAATCATTTTCTCTGTAACTTACAAGTTTAAAGAGCTGCCTAGTGGCAATGAAAGATCAAATATCTTGCCCAGGCACACATATGTGTCTGCTAGTATCGTCTGTCACCAACTAGGATATATTTTGGTAATTTGTTTTCATTTGTTTCTAACCTCTATATTTATTCTGCATAATTTTATACATATATATGCATATGCACGCATATAAACATATATGTACACATGCATATTTTTACACATACATCTGTACATAAGTTTATATAGAATAAAAATAAATAAGAATAAATATAAATGAAAGCAAAATAACAAATATAGCATAGTTTGGGATACAGGATACTAGTTCGCACATAAGTTTCCTTGGGCAAAGTAGTTGATCTTCCTGTGCTACAAGGGATTTCTCTAAAATTGTAAATGACAGATCAGGTAACATACACACACAAGTGTTTATGTGTGTGTATGTGTGTGTGTATGTATGGAGAGAGAGAGAGAGAGAGAGAGAGAGAGAGAGAGAGAGAGAGAGAGCCAGAGAGATGTAAGCTAATTCTCCGTGGGTACAGATGTTTCATTCTTTGTATTTGTGTCCCCTACACTTAGTATACTCTTAGGAGCTTAATATATGCTTCTTGAATGATTTCTTGATTGATATGTCAGAGAAGAGAGTTTATCTTAGTTCTTCTGGGTTCTGATAATACAGGCAATTAAAAAGGAGTGCTTGCTCAGAGCACTGATTCATGTTAATATGAACCCAAGATCAGACTCTAGATTCTAGTTGTTATAATGGACTGTATTTTTCTTTTCACAGATGAAACAAATTCAGAGGGTACTAGCCTACATAACTGGTCACAAGATCAGGATTGGAAAGCAAATATATTATCTCATGAATATAAGGCAATTTCCACAGAAATATTCTTAATGTTTGGGCCTAACAGCTATGTATTTTGCTTTATCAATTAATCAATCAATAAGTATTGATCAAATGCCTACCATACACCAGGCACTGTGCTAAGTATTGAAGATACAAATGTAATGGATTAAATAAGTCCTATTTCCAAGCTTACATTTTAATAGATAACTCAGCAAGTATCTAACTCTAAGATATTACATACACATACCACATAAAGTAACTAAATTCAAAGTAACTGAGGAGCAAGTAGAGAGGGGGAATGGAAATTTTTTAATGTAGATTGTAGTTCTTGGGTTCCACATTGAAAAAGAGAAAACTCTGAAGTAAATGTGAAAAGGAAGAGCATTTCAGGTATGGAAGGTTGCTAGTACAAAGACACAGAAACAATGATGGAGTATTACATTTGAAAGAGAAAGAGATGACCAATTTGAGTGGATCCCAGAAGCTGAGAGAATAAAAAGATGGGCTGGAGTCATGTTGTGAAGGGCTTTAAATGCTAAGTGGAAGAGTTTGTATTTTATCATAGAAGCAATAAGAAATCTCCGGAGTTGATTGAGTAGAAGAATGATTAGGTCATATCTGCAGAAGAGGAAAATCACTTTAGAAGCAGTGCGTAAGAATGGTGAGAAACTTGAGAAAGGAAAATAATCAGGAGGCTATTTAAATTATCCAGGTGAGACTTAATGAGAACCTGGAGACAGCTACCATGAGAAATGGTAGCTGTGTAAGAGGAGAGAAAGGAAGTGATGTGAAATGTTGGATACATGTGTACAAAAATGGATATATTTTATGTGTACTGCAGACACCTGAAATTGCAAAGTTCATCAGACTTCAGAACTTCTCTCTAGTCTAGCATGGTTAACTTTACTGATGAAGGAAGAGAAGTCTATAGAGGTAAAACGACTAAGGCAATATGACACAGCTAACCATTTGCAAAGTCAAGATTAGAATCTAATCTCAATTCCTACTCCACTGTCTTCTCTATTTATTTGTGAGTCAGAGATTACCTTCACTGCCTTGGTTATTAAGTACGATATCTAAACTACAAGATAAATATTGCCAGTACTGTTGGATATATAGATAGATAGATATAGATATAGACATATAGTTATATATATATATATATAGAGAGAGAGAGAGAGAAAGAGATAGAGATAGATAGATAGATAGATAGATAGATAGATAGATAGATAGATAGATAGATAGATAGATAGATAGATACTTAATTGGGACACATGGGAAATGAGTGGATTTCAGAATTTGAGAATTACAACAATGAAACTATTCATTAGATAAAAAAAATATGACAACGATTTATAAACTCTTACCATTATTATCCATTGCTCTCATTAAAAAGATGTCTATGAAACATTGTCCATGAAATTCTCTATGTATATGACAATTTAACCAAAATAATCCCCAACTAACTATACTTAGCAGTCAAATGTTTCTATAATAACAATTAAGAGCTAGAATTGCCCCAATAAATCATAGAAACAAGAAGAAAATTCTTAGTATTATCACTAAATAAGATGAATAAAGATCTTGTATTTATAACTATGTATAATTTGTATATATGTATATATATAATATAATTCTGCATATATTACATTTATAATTATGCAACAGCAATGAACATCAACCATGTTCCATTTGCAGAGATCAAACTAAAATCCTATTTTGCTGGAGCTTCATAGTTATGTGGAAATGACCCTTGCTTCTTTAAGGCTATTCATGAAGAAAAGGTATTCATTGGTACACCTTATCAAACTGGAAATACTCTAAATGTGGGTCTGGTTTTGCAATCTGTTGTTTGAGAATCAGTCCAGAAAGCTTCAGAAAGACATAAAGCCTAAGTGATACTGTTGGGTTTTTTTTTTTTGTTTGTTTGGTTGGTTTATTTTGCCCACAAAAGACTAAGTAATAGAAGTATTGCAAACAATCTTGAAAATAAAATACTCACTCTAATAAAATGGCAGCTTTTAAAAATATTTAAATAAGGCTACAATCATAATACAATGCTCCTATAATATAATCATCAAGTCTGGGCCCAAAAAAAATATATGGGAACATACTTCCACCTGCTTCTTTGCAGAGGTTGGGGAATAAGGGTTTTGAAATACTATGTATGAAACCTTTCCTGACGTGTAGGTTAGTTTTGCTGAATTATTCTTTTTAATATTCTCTTTATTGTACAGAATTGTTCTCCGTGAAGGGAAGAAAAGTGAAATATTAGGAAATGCTCAGAATATAAAAACCAAAGCTATCAACTACTCATAATCTAAAAAGAAATAGATGCATTCATCATTAAATTAGATGTTAGTGGAGATTCAAATCTTAGAATTGCCATTATGGAGTTTACTAGGGGAAGAAACAATAAAATCAAATATTGTAATTATAATGTGTGATATGTAAGTGCATCAAAGAGCTGTAAAGTATATGATATGGTGGTTTTTATTAACAAGAATCAGGTAAACATCATGAAAATGGTAGAATCCAAATTAGATCTTAAAGAATTGTAAGAATTCAGTCAATCAATGAATTTAGAAGTATTTATGAAGTATTAACTATGAATGAAATCTGGGCCAGGAATTGAAGATAAAAGTACAAACAATAAAACAATCCCTATTCCTAAGGATTTAATATTTTAGTGGGAAAGATATATGTATATAAACACAAAGTAGCTTAGGACAGCAATAACAGTTGCATAACTGAGAAAGGGTTTCATGAATAAGATAATGCTTTGAGGTGTGTCTCTTCAGTAGTTGGAAGGAATAAGGGGGAAGGCATTTCAGACATGTGAAGCACTTTCAGCAAAATAATAGAGGCTTAAGAACATAGGGTGGATAGGTAGAAGTAATAGCCTAATACATTTTAGTTTGCCTGCAGTGAATGCCTGATAAGGTTAAATATATAATCATGAAATAGAGGCATTTATGATATTTTGCAAAGAAACAAATCTGTGGTTTTTTTTTTTTTGTTTTAGTACACTTACACATGTATAATATGACTACAGAAGAAGTGAAAATTTTTATTTGATTTAGTCACTTGGCATATTAGTATGGAAAAGCCTTCGACATCAGTCAGGGTTATCCTTTCCCATCCTGTGTATTTAATGGAAACATGAACTGGAAGCACATTTGGAGATCCCAGAAGGTGCTGATTCACAAGAAGAACACTCATTTGACCACATTTCCTTAGGTCAGTAAAGCTTGGATGATGCCTAACTTCATTTAAAGTTCTAAAATATTGAGTAGTGCACAGCAGACTTTATCGATATATAACAAAGTGTAAATAAGAAACCCTTGAAAACAAATAGAAAAATAATAAAAAATGAAAAAAATAAGAAACCTTGCAGAAAGGGAAAAGACATCTAATACATATATGATCAGAAAGAATGAGTTGATGATGTCAAAAAATAAAAGAGCAAGATTTCATAAAATTTCAAAGTAAATTTTTACAAAAATAAATTCAATTTATAGATATATATTCATTTGTATTTTATCACACTTTTAAAATTATTTGAAAAATTTTCTATACATAAAATATTAATTAGTACAATTCAAATATCCATAGACAGCCTTACATATTATTGATTTCCTTACAATATCAAGAGAAATCATAGAAAGTTTCCAACTCTTTGGGTTTTCAATCTATGGAGGATGTATGTGGATATGTAGATAGAAAATGAACAAAAAACTATGAGTGAATTACGACATCATTGAAGAAAAGAATACCCATATAAATGAGACTATAGCTCTAATAGAATATTGTGAAGATATGGTTTACTAGATTCAACAAAAGGGTCACTAAAATTTAGTCAATTGGTTCAAAGATATTAGCACTTTAAAGCAAATATATCAAAACCTTTAAGCTCTATTATTATTGTATTAATGCATGACTTCTCTCAAATTAGAAGATATGGTTAACATAGTCAACTTATTTTTGAATGTCAGTCTTCAGTCTTCTTTTGGTAGGTAAGGTTTCCCTGTGCATAATTTTGTGACTAAGGAGTTTATGCAAAGTGCAAACGATGAACATATAAAAGTTAACAGTAACCTTTGAAGCATAGCATGATGAACTTAAGAAGAAAAATGGGTTATTCTCTGACTTTCATATGATGTACCATACCTGAGGCAAGAATTTCCTTAAAAGCCTATTCTGACAATTGCCTTCAGCATGCTTGGATTAAATATCAGGATGGTCTCTTGCCAAATGACTCCATCCGGCTGAATGAGATGTGAAGAGAAAAGAACACTCATTTTCTCTTCACGATGAAACCTGCCTCAAACTACCTTGAATAAGTCATGAAAAAAATGGCCTTAGTGAGACCATACTATCTTTATGTATTTATGAGATCTAACATTGGGCCTTGAATCTTATTTTAGCAAAATAATAGAAAGGTGATGATTCTTTTCCACAAACTCCTGCCTATTCTAAAATCCTTCCTATGGGAACTGTAAAACATCTTTTCCAAATTATAACTTCACAAAAGTAATTGCTAAAGATATATGGTTTAATTTGCCCTGTTTTTTCTAGCTCACTTTATTTCTGAAATGCTCTTCACTTTATCATGAAACGTTACAGATACAAAACATTTTTGACACAGTGCCTCTCATGTATAAGACTTTAGAGTATTTTTTTGTTTATTTTACAATAATCATAACTTATTTTGGAAATAAAAATAAAATAGAATTTGGTGATATTGAAGCTAAAATGGAAACAGAATGAAGCTGGTGTATTTATCTGCTTGGGAAGTAGAAAACTTGAATTCAGTTCCCAACTTGGTCATTAGCAAGTTATGTGTCCTTAGGGAATTTATAAAGTATTCTCAACAATTGAGGAGGCTGAATTAGATAACTTCTAACATCCTGATTTTTGAGGCTATGTTATGATAGTCAAAAACTCAATAATGATTTTCCCGTCTCTGTCATTACTTAGACTTGTGATCTAATAGTTACAATTCTCATTTTATATACCTTGAATGTTACTAATACTTTGCCAATTTTACAAATAAGAAAACTAAATAAACTTGGAGTATGATTACTTGCATGATTTCAGATAATTAACATCAAGATCCAGATCTGAATTTTATTTTCTCTGCATTTTGAAGTTCATTACTTTCTACTATGATTATCTGTTTAGGTGAATGTTTATAGATTGTGTCTGATTGGTGAAGGAATCTGAAAAGTGAGGCAAACCCCACTAATTTCGCACGAGAAATTACAATGAGTAACTCTAATATACATGATTAATAAACTAAATTGTTTTCAAAAGATCATTCACAGTTTTTGAACATCTGCTTTTGTTAATTTAAGTATTATCTGGGTTCTAATAGAATTAGGAAATGAATGGATCATTAGAATTTTATAAAGGTATTGTTTGCCTTAAAGTTCTGTATTGTTAATGTGTTTTGCTTAATTTAAAGATCTTTTCCACCCTATAATAGGCCGGTATGACCTGCTTAAATCACATGGAAGCCTAAGTCACATATGATGAGAGGAGTTTTGCTGAATGAGTGGGACTGGAAGAGTGGAGCAGAGCTGGAAGGATAAGTTAGGGCAAAGGAAACAAAGGATGAGGAGAGAGAGGATACAGTTAGGCAGACAAATCAGTTTCTGAGTGTTTGTGGGAAGCCCCACCCCAGAGGTGGAGGAAGAATGGCTTGGGAATGGAATTGTCCCCTGCAATGTTAATGTGTATTAACTTCTTGGTTACCCAGATGAATTAACTTTCCGGTGTTGAGTTTTGACTTCTGGGTGTCTGAATGAATGTTTTTCTTCTGCCTTCTAAATGGAGAGTCTATATTTTGTGATTCATAAATACACCAGCATATTCGTACTCACTATTTGTTCTGTGATTATTGCCTTGGTGATACATTTGCCATTGCAAACATGATTGCAGAGTTTAAAGTCTTTATCTGGAGTCACAAAGGCTTTAGAAGAAGCAACAGATATCCCAAGATAAGAGGATTTTTCTTATTTCTCCCTGGGAGTGGGCTAAAAGCACCAGTATCAGTGAAAATAGACAACTATGGTTATGGGAGGGAGAACCTAGAAATTTGGAAAGATGTTTGCAAGAAATGCCAATAAAACCAGAGAAAGAACTGGCAGGAATGTGTAGGAGAGGCTGTATTTTTTTAATAGGTTACTGAATTATGTGCAAAAGCAGAGGCACACTGATGAAGGAAAAACAATTTAGGCGGCAAAATGGTTCGTTAGTTTGCATGAGAATTTTCAGTGTTCAGGCTCTCCTTTAAAGAGCAAGCTGGATGGTCACAGGTGGAAGAAAAGTTTTGTTTTGTTTTGTTGTTTTTCATTTAGCTCATTAATTTTTCATTTAGAAGCAAAAGACTGGCAAAATAACTGTGCATACAACCTTTGTACAGACTCAGATTAGTAGTCATGGTAGCAACTACTAGTTGAGTGCATAGGAGGTAAATGTAACAAAGTCAGAGTGAGAAAATTAAAAAAAAGTTAGAGGGAGAAGCTTCTCAGGCAGAAGCATGCCCAACATTAAAGTGGAAATAGGAACACCAAGGAAGCAATGCAAGATTCAAAGAAATCATTGGGGATTTTATTTTGAAGGATATCACACATATTTTGAGTTAGTTCACCCAAAGGATGGGAGAATCATTAATATTTTCGATGGTGAGAATCAGTGATGAAGGGGTCAGAGGAGTATCTATAGATGGTGTGGTTTGTTTGAAATTCCCAGGTAATAGTCAGAATTCTTTTGGAGATTATAATATGCAAGGAGGTAACAATAAGACTTATCTATTAGCTCTCACTGCAGAAGGATGCAGTAAGTAGTATCCCACTGACTCTATGTGGCCTAGTAGAGATATATCTTGAAATTCACTTAGAGACTGTCTGAGGAAGTTAAAGGAGGAGACAATGAAGATTACTGTAATGATCACAAACACAGATGCATACTATGATATCCCCTTAGCAGTTTCCCATAGGAGTGTACTAGTCTAAATCTTCTCTCACGTCCAAGCCACGAGTTCTCACTCTAATAAGTGGGTGAAAAGGGCACCCTCTTTCAGAAATTCTGGACAAGAATTCACAGTTAAGTGACTTAGGGGACTGGGGGAAATATGATTTTCCTCAAGAGAGAAGAGTAAATAACTAGCGAATTCAAACTCAGAATGGATTGACAAGAAAAAGAATTGTTTACTGTTCTATTGAGAGCAAGGGTAGATTTTGAAAGAATAGATGATATTCTAACTTATGAATGATACTAAATGTACTAAGAGAATGGGCTTAATACTAGACAGAATAGAGAACTAAAAACTGCTGCTACAGTTCCTCCTGAACTCTTGTATCAAAATTTGAGGGAAAATAGGAAATTGGCCAAGGCCCAGCCCAGCCCAAGCAATATACAGACATTATTAAAGAGACTATATCAGTTTGTGTATATATTGGAAAACAGATCAAATGCTGTAACTAAGGGATTAATACATGCTGGGGCAGAGGTCTCCTTTATATATGTATACCCTAATAAGTTTAAACATGGAACACCTTTCACCATCATTGGACTGGGAGGTGCTGAATATCAGTTAAGCAAGTCAGAGTCACAATGAAAATTGGACATTTACCTATTAAAGAAAATACTATGGTGATTGTACCCATTTCTGAATACTTCAGTGGAACAGATACATTCAGAGGTATGATGGTAAATTTACCTGAGGGGTGATAGCAATTTGCAGTAAGGAAGATAGGCATCAATACAATTTTAGTGAGTGAAATATAAATGAACCCATTCACTTTATCTGAACTTTCTGAAGTAATTACTTTAAAGTAGTACCATGTGCCAGGTGGGCAATAGAAAATTACTAATACTATACACTACATTGAGACATATTAGGTGATTCCTCCATTATATGTTGCTGTTCCAGACACCATTATCTTAATAGAAAAGATCTAGAAATACGATGGGACTTGCTACATAGTTATTGATTTAGCCAATGTTTTCTTTAACTATCCTGATAGATTCTAAACAATGGTACCAGTTTGGTTTCAAATGACAGTGCCAATGATATACTTTTACACACTTACCACAAGGATATCTGGATAGCATCACTATCTGTCATAGAATTGTGAGTTAACACTTAGATGAATGAGAGCTACCTAGTGTACAGCTTATCCACCACATAGATGATTTTACAATAAAAGGATAAAAAAGCAAAAGAAGTGCAGGAGAGTTTGATAGTTTTAGCTGAGCATATGTAAAGCAAGGGTTGGAAATTAAACTTGCAAAGATTCAAGGGCCAGCTCAAACCATAAAATTTTGGAGTATACAATAGAATACATAGCTGCACAAAATTTACCTGCAAGTCTGACAAAAGACTCAGGATTTTCCTATCCCCACCAATAAAAAAGAGGTGCCAAAATTTATAGGATTTTTTGGATATTGATGACATCATATACCCTATCTAGGACAAATTTTGAAACCCTTATGTAAAGTTACAAGGGAAAAAAATATCAATTTGATTAGATACCTAAACAGAGTAAAGCTTTTGAAGAAGCAATGAACAGTATACAATTGATCATAGATTTGTGGCCTCTTCAGTGTGGCCTGGTGGAATTCCAAGTGACTGTAGAGGATGAATTTGCAAACTAGAGTTTACAGAAAAACCAAGAATACAAAAATGTACACTTAGTATTTTGTTCCAGGAAACTCCCTTCATGTGGAGTTCAATATATCCTTTTTTAAAAGCAATAATTTTTTGCATATTGAGCTTTGGTTGAGACTGAACAATTGACTTTGGCCCAAGAGGTAATATTAGGGCCTGAAATCCTGATTATGACCTGGGTAATGAGTACCTCAGATTCTCACAGAATTGGACATGCACAAGAGGGTAGCATAATTAATGCAAATGCTGTATTCAAAAGAGATCTAAAAGGCAAAAGGGAGTTTCTGTTTACATACATCTAAAAAATGATACACCCCTGAACCAAAGAAAAAGTTGATATATTCCATGGTAAAATGAAATGAAGAATATGATAGATTAATTGAAAAACTAAGGAGACATGCATGGTTTAATGATAGAACAGAAAAATGTTTGGGGCACAAATGACATTGGAAGGTGGTAGCTTATAATCCATGTATTAGATGGACTATGAAAACTATCGGGATAAGTGAAAGTAGTCAGAATGCAGAACCTATGGCAAGGCATCAATCTACCAAAACAGAACAAGGAGGGTAGTGTCATATATTTACTAATTCATGAGCAGTAATTAATGGGTTAGCTACATGGATACTGATCTGGAAAAATAAAAATTTGAAAATTCATGTCAAATTAGTCTGGGACAAAGAATTATGGGAAGATAAATGGGACATGCCTTTGGTTACTAATTTGTCAGTTTTTCAAGTAAATGTTCATGTGGCTCTCACCACACCAGAATGTGAGTAAAATGCACATGCTGATTGACTAGCAAAGATTGCTACTCAACATATTATCCATATTCTGACACCAGCTAATGATCCAGTATTAGCAAAATGACCATTTAGGGGTTCAGGCCACACACCAGAGGGCACAACACTGATGTATCAGTATATCTCATTCATTATTAAAACAAGTAGCAGAAGAATGTTATATAAGTCAACTGGAAAAGGAACAAAGTGCTCCTCAGGTAGTAAATGGAGAGATAACAAGGGGAAAAGTAGCAACTCAAATTTGGCAAGTAGGTTATATTGGATCCTTACTACACACACACACACACACACATACACACACACACACACACACACATATATATATATACATGTATTTATATATATGCATATGTACATATATATACATATATATATATATATATCTGTGTATATATGTATGTGTGTGTGTATTTGTGTTGATCCTTATTGAAGTGTACTAATAGTTTCTCCCTATAAGAATGCAACCCAGAGAAACATCTGAATATCATAACTTTATATTATGGAGTGCCAGTGCAGATTCAGTGACGATTCACTTTTAAAAGGTAATGAAATGAAGAAATTTAGTGTATGAAACAATGTAGAATACATAATTCATATTCTATATTTTCCACAAGTGTCTGTGTTAATTGAAAGAATGAATGGATTATTGAAAGAATAGTGGAGGAAGTTAAGTTCTAATAATTCTTATCAACATTGGAAAGATAATTTTCTTACTGCTTTATGCAATTTGAATAATAGACTATTGGGAGGAAGTACACTCTTAGCTAGAATGATGAACCAAAATTTTCAAATTAGAAAGCAAAAACACAAGGTCATAAATATTGAGTATTAGACTGTGAGGCTAGATGTCCCAGCGCCATATCCAAGGACACCTTGTTCAGCATTTTTAGAGAACATTTGGTTGGAGAAAAAAAATTTAAGAAAAATCTCTACTGGAATATATATGAGAATCCCTAAAAATCATCATGGACAGACATTGCCTAAAATCAGGATTAGGAGCTCAAGGAATACATGTGTTGACTGATGTGATAGATTCTAATAATCAAGGAGCAATTATTGTGAAATTTCAAAATGTAGTTGAAGAATTCATACAGTTTGTTAAAAATGATAGAACAGTTCAAGTGATTATTATTCCTTGTGAAACAATACTAAAATATGGGTAAAATGGAAAGGAAATGATGTTCCAAAGGCTATGGAAACTATAGCACATGGAAAAGATAATATCATAACTGTTGTTTATTCATTTGAAGATGATCACGAAATTCTACCCTCAATCATGTATTCTGCTGTGAATAAGGCTATTACAGTGGGTTCATGGACTCCAGAAGCAAGTGTGATCCCATATATACCCAGATGTTAGTTATCGTCTCCTTGTTTCTTTTTGGCGTTTTGTCTGTTAAACTTATTTGCTATATTTGTTGCCTGAAAACTTAGTACATGGCCCTGCAGATGTCTACATGCTTAAGCTTGATGTTGTCCCCTGTACACCCCTGTGATCTGTCACCCCTAGACCTGGCACCAAGCAAGCTATGGATGTCTGCTAAAGAACCTCACTATGGTGGGGGGGAGCCAAGACAGTCAAATAGAAGCACTCTCCAGCTAGAAGTCTCCCTCCAAACCCCTCAAAAAAGTCTGTAAAAATGATGCTAAACAAACTCTTGAGCAGCATAAGCCACAACAAGACAGAAGCAAATTTCTAGCTGAAGATTGCCTGGAAAATTGACAGGAAGGGTCTATCTATTGCAAGGAGTTGGAAGCAGGAGAAATCAGGCATGGTTCACACCAGCACCAGAAGGGGAGGCCTTAAGAGACTGAATCATGGGTGATTGCTGAGGATTACAGACACCTTAACCCACAACCACTATGAACAGCTTCAAAGGTCAGTGGGAAGCATCTTTCACCTGCCTAAGAAGGGAGCATGGTGCAGCCCCAACCCCAGCACCAGTCATGGTCGAAGCCCAGTTATGGCCCTGGCCCCAGAACAGCAGCAGCCACTGCTGAAGTGAGGTGAAAACAGACTATAGATTCTTACTTTCTCGGTGAAGAGGTATTTGCTTAAATTCTCGGTGACAAGGAATATGAAAACATACAACCAAAAGAAGACAACAAAGCCAAATGTCCTACATCCAAAATCTCTGAAAAATGTGAATTGGTCTTAGGCTATTGAAGAGTTCAAAAAGGCTTTTGACAATCAAGTAAGAAAAATAGAGGAAAAATTGTGAAGAGAAATGAGAGTGATGCAATAAAATCATGAAAAACAAGTCATCCATTTGCTGAAGGAAACCTCTTTCCCTTGAAAACAGCACATTAAATTTAGACTAACCAAATGGTAAAAGTTGAAAATGTCAATGAGGAGAAGAATGCCTTAAAAAACAGAATGGGACAAATAGAAAAAGAGGTCCAAAAATTCAATGAAAAAAATAATTCTTTAAGAATTTGAATGGAACAAATGGAAATGACAACTTCATGAGAAATCAAGAAATTATAAAGCAAAACCAAAAGAATGAAAAAAATGAAGACAATGAGAAATATTTAATTGGGAAAACAAATGACCTGAAAAATACATCCAGGGGAGATAATTTAAAAATTCGTTGGACTACCTGAAAGTCATGATCAAAAAAACAAACAAAAAAAAAAAAACAAAAATGAAACAGGTGTCTAGACATTGTCTTTTGAGAAATTATCAAGGAAAACTGCTCTGATATTCTAGAAACAAAAGATAAAACAGAAATGGAAAGAATTCACATATCATCTCCTGAAAGAGATCCTAAAAGGAAAACTCCCAGTAATATTGTAGCCAAATTCCAGTGTTCTCATGTCAAGAAGAAAAAAAATTACAAGCAGTCAGAAACTACTTAAGTGTTGTGGAAACACAGTCACATGAACCCAGGATTTAGCAGTTTCTCAAGCAAGGGATCAGAATGTTTGGAATATGTTATTCCAGAGATCAAAGAAACTGGGAATAAAACCAAGAATCACCTAAGCAACAAAAGTGAGCATAATACTTTAGAGGAAAAACTGGAACTTCAATGAAATAGAGAGCTTTGAAGCATTATTGTTGAAAAAAACAGAGCATGCATGTGTAAATGTGTGTATATATGTAGGTAAGTATGTAGAGAGTGACAGAGGGCACAGGTTGAACTGAATGTGAATGGGATGATATCTAAATAAGAAAATTTAGCATTGAGAGCATTGTACTAATAGAAAGAGAGAGGGAGAGGTAGAATCTAGCTAATTATTTTACATAAATGAGGAAAGAAATTGCTTTTACAATGAACTGTAAGAAGGGGAAGGTGAGAGGGAATAAGTGGGACTTCCTTTCATTGGATTTGGCTTTAAGAGGGACTGGACCTTCAATTTGGCATGGGAGTTTGTCTTACCCTAGAGAAAAGCAGGGGAGAAGGGGATAAAAGAGGGTGGATAATTGAAGGGATGGCACATTGGGGCAAGGGACAATCAGAAGCAAACACTTTTACAAAGAGATAGGTCAAAGGAGAGATTTGAATAAATGAGGGTGAGACAGGATAGAAGAAACTATAGTTAGTCTTTCACATCATGAATGTTCTGGAGATCTTTTGCATAACCACATATTTCAAGCTTTAAAACTGAATATTAGGGATAAATTTTGCATGTACATAGGAAATAAGATAAATAGATAACGAGGTGTAGAAATCTATCTTATCTTACAGGAAAACAGAAGGGAAGGGGATAAGGGGAGGGTGACAGAATGAAGGACAGATTGGAGGAAAGGTCACTAAGAAGACATACTGTCTTGATATTGGGGTAAGGTGAGACAGGGAGAAAATTTGAAATTCAAAAGTTGTCAAAATGTAATATTCAAAATAAATTTATTTTAATTTAAAAAAAATATTAAAAAGGCCTCACCTCTCAAATGAAAACTCTTGGGGGCAGGCACAGCTCTACATCCAATTTCAGCAGAAAGTAGGTATGGAAGAAGAGACTTTACCCATTTCCCCAAGATTTTAGACCTCATTCATTTGAAGGGAGAAATGATGGGATGCTTGTGGAAAGGCCCCACCCTAAGGTATCATTTTATGTGCATAATCTTTTAATTTCTGTTATATTGTTGCAAAGATTTCTTAACACTAGTTGCCTTGTTGACCTACACAAAGATCTTGAGGCCAAATGTGTCATTAATATATTTTTTGCTTAATTTCTAGATCTTCCCCACCCATTAGTAGGTTCATATAACCTGTTTAAATCACATGGAAGTCTATGTCCCTTGTGGTGGGAACAGGTTAACAAATGGGTGGAATTAGGAAGGGAGGATCAGAGCTGAGAGGAAATTGGTAAGAGCAGTTAGGGCAGAGGAGAGAGAGAGGACAAGGAGAGAGAGGATGCAGACAACTAGGGGGTAAGTGTTTGCTTTTGGGAAGGCCCCAGTGGCTGAGGAGGTGGAGGGAAGGCTTGAGAATGACAATGTCCACTGCAGTGTTAATGTATATTGACTTCTTGTTTATTATGATGGATTTGGCTTTCTGGTGCTGAGATATGGCTTTCTGGTATCTGAATAAATGTTTTTCTTCTGGCTTTTACACTGAGATTTGTGTATATACTTTGTGATTCATGACTATGATGGGATATACATATGGTGCTGTGAATATTGATTGTAAGGAAGGATCATTGTAGTGTAGATGGTTCTATTGATTCAAATCAATTTTGTTTCTTCTCAATGAGGGCCAAAACATATTTTTTTTTGTTTCTGAAGGTATTTGTCAGTGTTCCCTAAAAGGTATGTTCTTAATTTGGCTTATTAAAGATTTTAGAAATTGACTCAACAAGGTGGGAAGGAGAGGGTACTGTTTGAAGGTGTTTGAATCCTAGTGCTACTTCCTATCTGCGTGTTCCTAGCCAAGTTCTTTAACTTCTCTGTGTTTCACCTTTCTCATTTTTCAAATGAAAGGGTTGAATCAGGTTGGTATCAAAGGTCCCTTCTAGTTTAAATCTGTGATATGAAACTCAATAATTTTTCAAAATAATAATCCAGCTTCTCAAACATACATGGATACAGTCTTATTTTGATACTCATAAAATATCAATAGTTGGTTATGTTTTCTATTTTACTATTGATCTAAATGCTTAATGAATCTTATTTTCCTAATATGGATATTTTAAAAATAATTCACATTTATACAGGATTTTAAATTTGCAAAAACGTTTACTTTTGATACCTCATCTGATCTTCAGAACAACTTTTTGAAGTAAATGCTATTATTATATCTATGATACAGATGAGAAAACTAGCTCAGAGAGATGAAGATTATTTGAATTCAGGTCTTTGTGACTACTTGCAAAACTTTATTGCTACACTATCTCAAGTTCTCTGCTATCAATAATAGTGTTCATTGCCCTATTTCTTACAGGGAAAGGAGAAAAGAAAGAAGTAAGACAAAGTACGACTGAGTCTTCCTCCTTTCCATTCCTTCCTTCCTCTTTTTTTCTTTCTTCCCTTCTTTCTTTCCTTCCTTACTTCTTTCCTTCTTTCTCCTTTCTTTCTTTTTTCTTTTCTTTCTTTGTTTCTCTGTTTCTCTTTTCTTTCTTTTTCTTTCCTCTTTCTTCCTTCTTTTTTTCCTTATTTCTTCCTTTGCTTTTTCTTTCCTTCTTTCTTTGTTTTCTTCCCTAAAACCTTCAAACCACTGCATTCTGAAGTCCATAGATTGAAGAACCATGGGTCCCTGCCCAAGTTCCACTCATAGGCTGTTTTTGGACCCTCCTGACTTAGAGTGAATGTCAGTAGTAATTGTTTCTGGTCAAAAAAAACCTAACAACATTGAGGCCCCTACCCCTCCCAGCTTGATTTACTTATTGACTTTTTTTTTCTGTTTAAAGGGGTCATCCCCCTGACTACTTTTTAAAGAGGCCTATTCACTGAATGGATATTACCTGACTTTAAATGAGTGCATGAAAAGGTGTTTGCCTAAAACACCAAGGTCTCTCATTACATGCTGACCTTTCTCCAGTCATTCAGATGAATTTCTGGTCACTGGATCCAGATAGTTCAGGAGGAGAAAATGAGGTTGGTCAACTTGCACAGTCTTCTCTGACTCCAAACAAAGTGAAGTGCAAGTCATGTCATCATTTCTCTGATGTTATGGTCCTCTTGAAAAATGAAGGACAAACAGAACAACAGGGGAGACAACACAGAAAAATGAAATAAAAACTAGTCTAGGAGATTGAAGAGAAATATGTTCAAACATTATTTCTACTTTTACTAATAGTGTAAGCAAGAACATTTCATTTAACCACCCCAAATCTGTTCCTTTATCAGTAAAAGGGGTAATGATTGTATGCACTACTTTTATCTGTAGCATAATTGTGAAGGTCAAATGAGGTAATGTACAAAAAGCACTTTGCAGATCTTAAAGCATTGTGTTAATATTAGCTGCTATTTTTAAATAAGCAAATTGAAAAATTGTGTTCGTGTTTGTTTGCATTGTTCAATCATTTAAGTCATCCACAATTCTTTATTACCCCATCTGTAGTTTTCTTTCTTAAACTTGGGTAGTTTGCCATTTTCTTCTACAGCTCATTTTATACATAAGGAGCTCAGGCAAACAGGGCTAAGCACTCAGGGTCACACTTCAAGTACATTTCTAAGTCTGGATTTGACTCCAGGACTAATGCTGTGTTCACTGCTCCAACTAATTGGCTTAAACAGCAAAGTAGTATATGATGAAGACCAAGGATGGTTTTAGGTAACTTGCCATGCTGAATAGAATAAAAAATATATGCTCATTAGACGGCAAAATTAGGGTAGAGTGGGATGTAGATTGTCTTCATGGGTGAGGTTCATACCTGACCTGGACCTGAGGGAAATAAATGGCTAATTAATGTCAATTTTTCATAAGAATACTTCATTTTGTCAATTGTTTCTTTATTTTGAATTAATTAATTTTTAGTTTTAAACATTCATTTCCACAAGATTAAAATTTCCAAATTTTCTCCCATTCTCTCTCCTCCCTCCACCCAAAGACAACATGCATTTTGATTACCACTTGCCCCGATATGCCCTCCCTTCTATCACATCTCTCCCTTCCTTATCCCCATCTTCTCACTTTTCTTGTAGGGCAGGATTGATTTCGACACCCCATTATCTGTATTTCTCATTTCCCAATTGTATGCAATTTTTTTTTAAATTAGTTCCTAAAACTTTGATTTCCAAATTCTCTCCCTTGCTCCCTCACCATCCATTCCCAATGAGAAGGCAAGCAATTCTATATAGGCTAGACATAGGTAGCTATGCAAATGACTTGTATAACAGGCATGTTGTGAAAGAGTAATTATATTTCTCCCCATCCTGTCCTGCTCCCTATTGATTCTATTCCCTTATTTGACCTTGTTCCCTCCCAAAAAATGTTTAATTCTTATTACTGCCTCTTCCCATTTGCCCTCCCTTTTAGCATGCCCCCACATTCAAGGTATCCCCTTTTCCCCTACTATCCTTTAGGTAAGTTAGATTTTCATACCAAATTGAGTGGGCATGTTATTCCTTCCTTAAGTCAAATATGATGTAAGTAAACTTCACTTTTTCCCTCTCAACTACCCCATTTTCCCCTCCATTGAAAATGTCTTTTCTTCCTTCTTTTATGAGAGATAATTTGTCCCATTATATTTTTCCTCTATCACCTCTGAATTTTATATTTATATATCATCCCTTCCTATCCAACTCACCTTGTGTCCTCCATGTATATGTATATATATTCCCTCCAACTACCAAATACTGAGAAAAATCTCAAGAGTTAAGAATATTTGTTCCATACAGGAATGTTAGCAGTTCAACTGTAGTAAGTCCCATATGACGTGTCTTTCCTGTTTACCTTTCATGATTCTCTTGATTCTTTTATTTGAAAGTCAAATCTTCTATTCAACTCTGATCTTTTCATCAAAAATACTTGAAAGTCTTCCATTTCATTGAATGACCATTTTTCCCTTGAAGTATTATACTCAGTTTTGATGGGTAGGTGATCCTTGGTTTTAATCCTAGTTCCTTTAACTTCTGGACTATCATATTCAAAGTCCTTCAGTCCTTTAATATAGGAGCTGCTAGAACTTGTGTTATCCTAATTTTATTTTCACAATACTCATTTTTTTTTTCTTTCTTGCTGCCTGAAATATTTTCTCCTTGACATGGGAACTCTGGAATTTGGCTACAATTTACCTAGAAGATTTTTTTTCTGGATATCTTTCAGCAGGTCCTCAGTGGATTCTTAAAATATTTGTTTTACCTGCTCATTCTAGAATATCAGGGCAGTTTTCCTTGATAAGTTTTTGAAAGATGACATGAAATCTTTTTTTTTTTTTCCATCATGGCTTTCAAGTAGTCCAATAATTTTTAAATTGTCTCTCCTGGATCTATTTTCCAGATCAGTTGTTTTTTCCAATGAGATATTTCACATTGTATTGTACATTTCATTCTTTGATTTTGTTTTGTCATTTCTTGGAATCTCATAAAGTCAGCTTCCCACTATCACCATTCTAATTTTTAAAGAACTATTTTCTTCAGTGAGCTTCTGAACCTCCTTTTTCACTTAGTAAATTCTGCTTTTTAAAACTTCTTCTCCCCATTGCCTTTTTGGACCTCTTTTGACATTTGGGTTAGTCTTTTTTTTTCTAATATAAATTTATTTATTTAACTTTTTACATTCATTTTCACAAAATTTTGGGTTCCAAATTTTCTCCCCATTTGTCCCCTCCCCCCAATACACCAAGCATTGTAATTTTCCCTATCACCAATCTGCCCTCTCTTCTATCCTCCCTCCCTTCTCTTGTCCCCATCTTCTCTTTCGTCCTGTAGGGCCAGATGACTTTCTATTCCCTATTAACTGTATTCCTTATTTCCTAGTAGCAAGAAACATACTAAACAGTTGTTTCTAAAACTTTGAGTTCCAAGTTCTCCCCTTCTCTCCCTCCCCACCTATTCCCTTTGGGAAGGTAGGCAATTCAATATAGGCCATATCTGGGTAGTTTTGCAAATGACTTCAATAATAGTCGTGTTGTGTAAGACTAACTATATTTCCCTCCATCCTATCCTGCCCCCCATTGTTTCTATTCTGTCTTTTGATCCTGTCCCTCCCTGAGTGTTGACTTCAAATTGCTCCCTCCTCCCATTGCCCTCCCTTCCATCATCTCCCACACCCTGCTTATCTCATTCTCCTCCACTTTCTTGTATTGTGAGATAGATTTTCATACCAAAATAAGTGTGCATTTTATTCCTTCCTTTAGTCGAATGTGATGAGAGTAAACTTCATGTTTTTTTCTCAGCTCTCCTCTTTTTCCATTCACTAAAATGTCTCCTGCTTGCCTCTTGAATGAGAGATAATTCCATTCCATTTCACTCTCTCTCCTCCCACTACATTTCTCTCTCACTGTTTACCTTAATTCTTTTAAGACATGATCCCATCCTATTCAATTCAATCTGTGCTCTCTGTCTCTGTATGTGCGTGCATGTGTGTATGTGCGTGTGCGCATGCATGTACTTGTGTGTGTGTGTATGTGTGTGTGTAGTCCCACCAACTACCCAGATACTGAAGAGTTTTAAGAGTTACAAATATTGTATTTCCATGTAGGAATGTAAACAGTTCACCTTTGGTAAGTCCCTTATGACTTCTCTTTGCTGTTTGCTTTTTCATGCTTCTTCTCATTCTTGTGTTTGAAGGCCAAATTTTCTTTTCAGCTCTGGTCTTTTCATCAAGAATGCTTGAAAGTCCACTATTTCATTGAGAGACCATATTTTCCCTTGAAGTGCTATACTCAGTTTTGCTGGTAGGTGATTCTTGGTTTTAGTCCTAGTTCCGTTGACTTCCAGAACATCCTATTGCACGCCCTTCAATCCCTTATGTAGAAGCTGCTAGATCTTGTGTTATCCTGATTGTATTTCCACAATACTGGAATTGTTTCTCTCTAATATTCCAATATTTTCCAATATTGCTTCCAATATTTTGTCCTTGACCTGGGAATTCTGGAATTTGGCCACAATGTTCCTAGGAGTTTCTCTTTTTGGATCTCTTTCAGGCAGTGATCAATGGATTCCTTGAATACTGAGGGTTTTCAGTGGCGGGCAGGGCTGCTATTCAGGGTAAGATTAAATTCAAGTTCTCAGGTGGGAGCAGGGCTGCCTCCCAGGCTCAGTTCCCTCAGGGGGTTTATGCAGGGATCTTCAGTAATGGATCTGAGGTCCTGCCTGCTCTGGGAGCCCCTGGCCACCACTGCCTCTGTCACTGCCTCCCGAGGTTGCCTGAGTTATGGAGACACCCCTCTTCCCTGTCGGCCAGCCCAGAAGTCTGTAGCACCTGTGGGTGGAGGGACCTTCACAGCTGCCAGAGGTTCCATCCCTGAAGCCTGCTTGGATCTGCTCATCTAGGGGCTGCGTGGCCAAGGCATGTCTAGGCTCCATTGTCTGGTGCACCATGGACCTTTGGTGCTGGTTTTTTAGGGCTCTCTGGAATGGAAATCTCCTCTACTGCATTGCTGCACGGCTTCCACTGCTCCAGAATTTGGGGGAGTTATTTTTACAGGAAATTTATGGGTTGTGTGTTCTGGAGCTAGCATATGTGAGTCTTTATTCTTTTTTTTTTAAGGAGTTATTTTCTTAAGCATATTTTTGGGTCTCCTTTAGGAAGCTGTTGATTAGCTTTTCATGATATTCTTGCATTGCTCTCATTTCTCTTCCTACATTTTCCTCCATCTCTCTTACTTGATTTTCAAATTTTTTTTGAGCTCTTCCATGAATGACACCATTGCTTATTTATTTTGGGGATTTGGGATGTATAAGCCTTTACTTGTATCACCCTTCATGGTATGCTTTGTTATTCCTCATTTGAAAAGATGAAGGAAAACACCTGTTCACCAAGAAAGTAATCTTCTTTAGTCTTATTTTTTCCCTTTTTTTTGGCATTTTCCCAGTCTGTTACTTGACTTTTGAGTCCTTTTTCCAAATGCAAAAAAGTACCTGTTGGTTCTCAGTTCCTCCAGGGTGGTACAATCAAGGGATAAGTATTACACCTCTCCTGTCCTGTGCTGTGGTCTGCAAGCAACCACAAACTTTTATGCTCAGGGTCTGTATGTAGGGCTCCATCTCCACAACTGCCTCCAGCTCCACCATGCCAGTGTTCCTCAACACAGGACTGCCACTCACGCTTGAGATCCAGATCAGTTGCTTGATTACCCCAGGGTCTTTAGGTCAAGGGCTCCTAAAGAGCATGCTGCCTTGCAGTGACTGCAACCTCCTTGGGGCTGGGACTAGGGCCACACTCTGCTCCCTTCTCACCCAGGTGAAAGAGCTTTCTTACTGACCTTTGAAGCTATCTTTGGCATTTGTGGGTTGAGAAATCTGGGAACCATAGCTCATGATTAAGTAACCTGAATCCTACTCCAGTCCTGTTCTTGGCATACCACGTGGCCAAGGATTGGCTGTGCTCTGCTCTGAGGCCCATGTGATAGACATTTCTTGTCACCTTCTAGGGTGTCTTAGGCTGGAAATCGTTTTCACTCTGTCATTTTGTGTCTTCTGTGGCTCTACAGATTGTTTACTCATTTTTCACGGGTATTTTATGGGTTTTGAAGGTAGAGCTAGAGCAGGTCCATCCTTCTACTCTATCATCTTGACTTCCCCCCTATAAGAATACTTTAAATGTGCTTGCATATTACAGGAAAAAATAAATTCGCTCTCTTCTCTCGATCTTTAGTCGTACAGATTTCTATGCATTTACTAAAAACAGACTTAAAATATACCTCATGAAAGGAAATGAACAGGGGAAGTTCAGTGTAAGGTCATTTTGATTCTGTCCTAAATCAAGCTGACTCCTATGTTGAAACTTCCTCTGCCTCTTAGGCACTCCATACCACAAGCAGTTGTGGAACAAAACCCCAGATCAGTTTTTTTACTGGAAATAATTAAGCAATAACAAGCAAAGTAATGAGGGAAATATGACAGAGGTATTGTTTTTTAATTCATCACACTATACAAACCTCTACTTTCAAAAAACTGCATAATAGATGAGTATATTTTATCAACATTTGACAAGTTTTAGTTTGATCAATTCCATTATATTCAATTTAAAAAAAACTACTAAAATATGTTGCTTTTCATTAGAAGGTTATATCTCCCACCACTTGCTATGTGGGTCTAAGTCTAACAATGCAGGTTAAAATCCTTGCTCTATTGTCCATTACCTGTGGGAGATTGGGGAAATCATTTAATGTCCCTGGCTTCTGTTTCCTCATCAGTGTAATAAGCATCAGCTTGGTGACCCTTAAAGTCTTTGACAAGGCCACATTCATGCAACTTCATGTTAGAATTGAACTGTTCATTAAATGTATTAGTTATATCCATATATAGTATTAGTTATATGTTATGTTATATGTTATTTTTGCCTAGTTATATGTTAGTATATGCAAATGGTTCACTAGATCTGGTCTCTATGTCATATAGATATTATATATGTTATATATATGTATTATATATATACATATATGTTAACAGTTATTTAACAGTCATTCACATTGTTTGTTAAATGGTCCACTTTGCTAATTCATACATCAATAAGATTTTTTTTCTAGAAGTCTTTGGGAATGAACAGGTTAAGTAGAACAGTGCAACCATAGAAACAAAGGATACTTGTTAATAAGGGAAGTTATCGATTTGATATTGAGTCCCAGAATCAGGGAACATAGAATTACTAAAGGAATGAATACATATGAGAATAAGAGCTTTGAATTATAATATGGCATGGGTTCTTCACCTGGGGTCCATGTATAGATTTCAAAGAGTCTATGAACTTGGATGGCAAAAAAAACCACACATATTATTTTCACTAAAAAGAACTGAAATTTTTCATCTACTTTCATCCCTGAAAAGCGCTATCCTGAGAAAATGTCCACAGCCTTCACCAGACTTTCAGAGAAGAAAAATGGCTGAAAAATCCATGTCATTAAATCAGGTCATTGTAAGTTAACACACATAAAAATTGTCAAATTTCCCCTCACAATAACTGGTGCTGAGAGGAAATTGCCTCCACCAATACAGATTTTTAGCTCCTCTGAAATTATTTCCTAAACATTGAGAGCCTAAGTGATTTATCCAGAATCACTCAGCCAGTGCGTGTCAGTGTCAGATCTTTAAACTTTGTCTTTCTGGGTTTGAGGTCAGCTGCCTAACAACTATGACAAACTTCCTCTCTAAAAAGGAGTACAAATTTTAAACTGAAACTTCAGAACTGACATTTATATAGACCGCAAGATTTTCAAAGCAATTGTATATACATATATGTGTAAATGTATATGTATACATGTATGTGTATATAGTGCTTTGCATGCATGTGCACATATATAACTTTTTATGTATGTGTATATATATAAAACAAATGCATACGTGTGTCTATATATAGAATAGATATAGATATATAGAACAGTTTTGAAATATATTCATAGTTACAGATGATATAGATAGGTATAGATAAGTAGGTGAAGACAGAAGGCATAGATATAATTTGATACTCAAAAGAATCCTGCAGTGTAATAATAAGGTAATATTATGTTCATTTTACAAATGATGAAAATCAGATTCAGAGAAATAAAGTGGCTTTCCCATGTGGACAAAAAAGATTTACCCAGGACCCTCTGATATGTTTCTTGCTGTATAAAGGAATACGAAGGGATATTATATCAGTGACTCAGGCACTTATATGATAAATTATTCCTAATCAAAATATATATCTCAATAGTGTATTTCTTACTCATACCTAGGATTTGAAATTAGGTCCTTCCTGCCTCTGAGATTAGCATGCTTTCTGTCTCAGCACTCTGAATATGTCTCCCAATAAAACATTAGATCTTAGGGAGTGTTTTCTGATCCCCATAACATTCTCTCAGAAAAAATCAGAAACATATAACAAGAATCAATTCCCTCTCATTAGCGTAACCATTCAAAATGGCACAATAAAATATATTGAAAATGTCTTGACTCACATCTGACTAAATGTACCTTAATAGCTAATAATATATTTTTGTGCAAAAATGTAGATACTGAATCAACCATGTTACTAACTTTGTTGTAGATATTGATGTATAGGATTAAGTAAATATATTAAAGTAATTTATCATTTATCATACATTCATTCTAATTAGGCTAAATTTAAGTATGCTGTAATAAAGGGCTAAAATGAAAACTAACGCAGATGATCTTAAGTTATTTTTGATATAACTATGCTGAAATTTATTCCTCAAATATACAAGATAAAAAGGGTAGTTATCATAATAAATTACAGTGGATTTATGACATCATAATATTGGCATTCTGCTTTAGAAAGAAAGATCAAGGGACTAATAATTAATTTGAAAATACATTATTTATGTTATTGTTATATGAAATTACATCAAATTAATTAAATGTTAATTTTTTCACTGTTCCAAAGCCACATTTTTCCCCATTTATCTTTGTATCTTCTGTGCTTAAATCAGCTCATGTATTGAATTCCAATTCATTTTCTAAAAGTTAAAACACATGGTGATTTTATCCTTGATGCTTCTGAAAAATGTGTCCCTGCATCTCTTTGGGTGATTCACTTAGTTGGTCTAAAATTCATTCTTTATAAGGAAATTGCATTTGGAAATAGCTTCCTCTTGAAAGAGTGTGATTGCACATTTGTGATCTTGCTAATATTGAGTTATAGTTCCAGAATACAATGTTTGAGGGATGTGCCAAATTAGTCTGCAGTATTTCATCCTAGAGCTCTTTTTATCTTGGGCTATTACAATCATGGAATTATACAGCTTTACAGATGGAAAAGCTCATCGGTAAATTGAAACAGTTGGACTTCATGACCTCTAAGGTAATGCTTTTCAGCTCTGTACCAATGCCTATACATATATCCTGTAATCTCTTTATCCTATAAATCATGTTATACCAAAACACATTTTTATTGGCAAGGAAACTGAGGATTAAGGAGATGACATGGCCTTTGGCATGCTACATGTGTAAAACTTGGGCTCAAATCCCTCTTCTGCGTTAGACATCTGTGATTTAGAGTAAGCCACATCACTTCAATGCGCTATTGTTTCCTCAATAAGGAAAGTGGACCCTGAGATGCCTTCCAGATCATAATTTATCATCCTAAGATTTGTTTCAGATTGGCATATTGCTCTCTTAGTTATGTAGTAGATAGATAATAGATACATAGATACATAGATAGATGCATAGATATGGATATATAGATATACAGAATATCTATAAATAGATATACATACGCATACATATCTATATCTATCTACACACACATATGCATATGCTCTTTATTTGTTTCAGTTATGTGCAATTTTTTGTGACCATATTTAGGGCTTTCTTGGTAAAGATATTAGAGTCATTTGCCATTTCTTTCTCCAGCTCATTTGACAAATGAAGAACTGAGGGAAAAGGTGTTAAATGACTTGCCTAGGATCACACAGCTAGTAAATGTCTGAGGCCAGATTTGACCCCAGAAAGATGAGCCTTCCTAGCTTCAGAGCCAGCACTCTCTCTACTGAACCACCTACCTGCCCCATATGCATGTGTATTTACATATGCATATGTGTATATGCATACATGTATATATTTTGAAGTTGGTAGTTATAACACCAATATAACAACAGCAACTTGGGGGAACCAATCTTTTTAAGCAAATGTCAAAATTACTGCAGCTATTATGTTGAAGCCTAAGGTGAGTTCTTGGTTATTTTCTCCAATATATCAAATAAACCCTGCTACACTATCTAATATTGAGCAATTGGAAATCTCATTTCAATATTTTAGCAAAGTCCTGTATTTCAGGTAAATATTTAAATATGGATGAATCTTATAAAGCTCTTTCTTTTTATTAAAGTTTGTAGTGAAATGTTCAGAATTGACTATCCATCAAATAACTGAAATCTAATTCTTAATCAGTCCTCTGCAGATAAAATACGTTGAATTCCTTGATATATCTCTATGTACATCATGATCTTGAATCCAGTCACTCACCAATGACTCTCAGTTGCCAAATCTAAAAGTCTTCTATTCAGTCTTCATATTCTTTGGCCTCTTTTCAGCCTTTGTCACTTTTTATCACCCTCCATTCCTTCATACTCACTTTTCTCCAGGATTTTGAGCCTCCACTTTCTCCCATTTCTATGTATCAGACCACCACTCAATCTCATTTGCAATATCCTCATTTACTTCAGGACCTCTAAACATGTATTCTATAGGATTCTGTCCTAGTGTTTCTCTCTTCACTGTATATACTACTTTGTTTTGTGTGATATTATCAGCCCTTGGGGATTTAATTACCATCTTTATGCCACTAATTCTCAAATCTACCTATAATGCTCTAACCTAGCTGCTCATCTCCAATCCTACATCTATAACAGTTTTTCACACATCTTGAACTGGAAGTCCAATAGCCTTAAACTTGTACAAAACAGAACTCATTAGCTTTCCCCCTAAATTCTTGTCTACCACCTACTTTCCATAGCACTGTGGAGGGCAATGCCAATCTCCTAGTTCCTCAGGCTGACAAATTAGGGATCATCCTTTACTCCTTACTATCACCCCCATATTCAATCTCTTCCCAAGGTCTGTCAATTTTACTTATATAACATCTTAAATATAGTCCCTTGCCTTCTTTAACACTGTTACCACTCTGGTGAAGATCCTCCTTATCTCATTTTTATAGCCTCTTAGTGGGATCTGTCTGTTGCAAGTCTCTCTCCACTTAAATTCATCTTCCTTTTGGGCAAGAAGGTAATTTTCCTAAAGCATAGATTCAACCATATCACCCCATTCTCTACTCAATAAAAGACAGTGTTTACCTATCTCCTCTATGATCAAATACAAGATTCCTTGTTTGACCTTCAAAGACCTTCAAAAACTAGTTCACTCCTAGTATTTTTACTTCTTACTCACCACACTTTATTCTTTGACCCAGTTGCATTGAAATCCTTGTTTGTCTCCAAACAAGGCACTTTATTTCCTGACTGGACAATTTCTCTGTCTGTCTCCCATGCCTGAAATAGTCTCTCTCTCTCTTCATCTCTGGCGTGTGAATTCCTAGACTTCTTTAAATCTCAACTAAAATTTCATCTTCTAGAGGAAACCTTACAAAGGCCTCTTAATTCTAATGCCTTCCTTTCACTCATTTTCTACTTATCTATTATGTAGCTTCTTTTGAACAAAATTGTTTGTTTGTGGTCTTCCCCACTAGATTACTAACTTCTTGAGGGTAGAAACTGTCTTTTGCCTCTTTTTGTATCTCCAGTTCACTCAATACCTGGCACATGAAGATATTTAATAAACATTTACTTTCTAATTGACCTATAGGCATGTTCTAGTTTGTCAATGTCATTTAAAAAAAATTGGTTGCCATAAATCAAGTAAAAATTGTAAATATTATTTTGTTAGTCAAGAGCATAGTGGGACTCCTCCCTAGCTCCCATGTTTTCAAAACTATGCCTGTTTGATTCATAATTAACTTTCAGTTCACTAACATCCCAGGAGTTTTTTTAACAGGAGCTGTTATGTTGTCATCAATGACCAATTGTCTACCTGAGCAGTTGATTGTTTTTATTATTATTTATTTTCACTTTTCAACATTCACTTCCACAAAATTTTGAATTTAAAATTTTCTCCCTGTCTATGCCCCTCCCCCACCCAAGGAAAACATGTATTCTGATTATTACCCTTTCCTCCAATCTGCCCTTCCATCTATCATCCCTTTCCCCAATCCACCTTCCCTCCATTTTCCTGTAGGACAAGATACATGTCTATACTCTACTGCCTATTTACCTTACTTCGTGGTTGCATGTAAAAATACTTTTTAATATTCATTTTTAAAGCTTTGAGTTCCACATTCTCTCCCTTACCCCCTGCTACCCATCCTCATTGAGAAGGCATGCAATTAGATAGGTTATAAATGTGAGGTCATGCAAGACACTTCCTTGAGAGTCGTGTTGTGAAAGACTGACAATATTTTCCTCTATCTTGTCCTGCCCTCCATTTATTCTGTTCAATCCTTTGACCTGTCCCTCTATCAAAGTGTTTGCTTCTGATTACATCTTCCCCCATTCTTTTATCCTTCTATGGCCCCCCCTCTCTAATAACTTTCCCCCCTACTTTCCTATAGGGTGAGATAAACTTCTAAACCCAATTGAGTGTGTATGTTTTTTCTTCATGAAACAAAATGTGATGAAAGGAAGGCTTACTTATTGCCTCTCATCTTCTCCTTCTTCCCTTCCATTATAAAAACTATTTCCTGCCTCTTTTATGTGAGTTGATTGACTACATTTTTTACACCTCCCTTTTTCTTTCTCCTACTCCATTCCTTTCAACACTTTATTTTATTTTGTAGATATCATACCTTCATATTCATCTCACCCTATGAGCTCTCCCTCTCTCCCTCTCTCTCTCTCTCTCTGTGTAATACATGTATATGTGTATTACATATATATGTGTATTACATATATACATACATACATATATATGTGTATATATATATATATATATATACATATATATATATATATATATATATATATATATATATATTCTCCCACTCTCCTAATACTGAGAAAGATCTTATGAGCTACAAATACAATTTTCTATGGAGGAATGAAAGCAGATCAACTTTAATAAGTCCTTCATTGTTCTCTTTCCTGTTTACCCTTTCATGCTTCTCTTTATTCTTGTATTTTTGCAAGTCAGACGTCAAATTTTCTATTCATCTCTGGTCTTTTCCACAAGAATGGTTGGAAGTCTTCTATTTCTTTGAAGTTCAACTTTTTTCCCCTGAAGCACCATACTCAGTTTTTCTGGGTAGATGATTCTTGGTTTTAATCCTACCTCTTTCACCTCTGGGATATCATATTCCAAGCTCTCTGATCCCTTAGTGTAGAAGCTGTTAAATCTTGTGTTATCCTGATTGTGTTTCCACAGTATTTAAATTATTTCTTTATAGCTGCTTGTAATATTTTCTCCTGCATCTGGGAACTCTGGAATTTGGCTACAATATCCCTAGGTGTTTTCCTTTCACAACTCTTTTTTTTAAAAAACTAAAACACAATTATTTATTGATAAAATGCTCAAGGGATACAAAACAACCCTGGAAAACAAGGGTTTTCAACATTCACCTCCAGAGGCAGAGACCAACTGTATCTTACTCAGAGGACACACTGAGATCTCATTGGATGAAAAACCAAATTAAAATCATGTAAAAAGAATTTAATAAAATGTTTTTTCAGTTCATTATTTTAAGTGATAGATCCCCCTGAAAAATATTTTTACTGAAATGTACATAGGGTTTAGTTTATGTTTCTCAATTTCTGCATATAAATTTTTACTTTTTTTCTAATATAGGTTAAAAATATTAGTGTAATTCAAATAGCTGATCTTGAATATAAAATATGTTGAAATGTCATGGAAAAGTTGATAAAAATATACATGATATAATATAATTATACCTTAAGTACTAAATAAAACTTAAATCTATTCATGCATTGCATGCGATCCCTTAAACTCTATTAATCATACTAAAGACCAAACAGCTAGAAGGAACATTGGCATGTTTGGAAGGATAACACCATCATCACAAATTTGCAATAAATATTTCTTCACCTGTTTCTTGAGGCATCCTGCCTTTAGTCAAACAGCAGCCTCTCACCTTTTGAGCCTTAGACACAAAGAGGGAATAGAAAGGAAACCCCAAGCTGGCACATATGAGAAATAGCAAAGGTTTGGTCTGAACTTAGCCAGTAGGCCAGGAGGGAAACTGAAATGACATATAAACCTAGCACTGTTTGTAAACCAATGAAATGGAGAGAAATCTGATGAGATGGTATACAGTACACCATCCTGTCACAGCTGCCAGAGAGCAAAGGGAAACTAGGGGAAAGCCAAGGGGAGCTTGTTCCTTTTATCAGAGGTCAGATTCATGAAGACAAGGTTGGCATCGGAGTCAACACAAAATCTGTTTGGTTAGGTTGGTCTTCAAAACAGCTCTTTTATAAAATAATTGGTGCCAGCATCTGCAAGGTCTGGGAATCTTTCTAGCATAAGAAAAATGGAGTACTCCCTAGAAAGCTACTTAAGGCAGAGTCCTGTGAACTTTCTCCTTCTCTGACCATCCTCCTTTATAGCAGAAATTCTGTTTTTGGTTTCTGTGTGACAGCATAAGCAATGATGTTATCCTATTTCAAAAAGGACCTTATTTAAAAAAAAAAACAAGATATATATATATATATATATGTATGTATATATATATATATTTAAATAACGAGGTTAAACTTTTCTTTTGTCATTAGAACCTTAGAAATTACCCCTTATAAAAGGTCCATTTTAACAGGAATTATTTAAAGGTACATGTTCCTCTTTGTTCTTTCAAATCAGTGATGTGAGTAACCATACAAATATGTAAAGAAATGCACCCTGGTGAGCAGCAGCAAAATTGGTTTTCGGGGGTTACACACAATCTTATAAATTTTAGGATATCTTTCAGGAGATGGTGATTGGTGAATTCTTTCCATTTGTATTTTGCTCTGTGTTTCTAGAATATCAGGACAGTTTTCCTTGATAATTTCTTGAAATGTGATGTCTAGGCTCTTTTTTTGATCATAGTTTTCTGGTAGTCCAAATATTTTTAAATTATCTCTCCTGGATCTGTTTCCCAAATCAGTTTTTTTTTTTTAAATTTTCCACTGAGATACTTCATATTATTTTTAATTTTTTTTTCTTTTGGTTTTGTTTTATAATTCTTGATGATAAAGATGACATCTTTATGATAAAGACATTAGCTTCTTTTTTCTCCATTCTAATTTTTAAGAAATTATTTTCTTCAATGGGTTTTTGAAACTCTTTTTCCATTTGACTCATTCTATTTTTTAAAGCATTCTTCTCATTGACTCTTTGGATTTCTTTTACTATTTGGGTTAGTCTTATTTTAAGACTACTATTTTCTTCAGCATTTTTGAGGATTTCCTTTAGCAAGCTACTGACTCACTTTTCATGATTTTCTTGCATCACTCTCATTTCTCTTCCCATTTTTTCTTCTACTTCTTTTACTTGATTTTCAAAATCCTTTTTGAGCTCTTACATTGCCTGAGAACAATTCATATGTTTTTTGGAGGCTTTGGATGTAGGAGCTTTGGTTTTGTTCTCTGCTGATTGTATGTTTTGATCTTTCTTGTCACCAATGATGTAGAAAGTAAGAATATGTAGTCTGTTTCTTTTTTCCCCATCTGCTCATTTTTCCAGCCAGTTTACTTTACTTTTGAGTTCGTTGGTAATTATAGTGCTCCAAAAGCAATCTCTCCTTCAGCAGTGGCTGCTAACCTCTGCCTGGGAGTAGACCATAATCCCCTCTCAGCCAGGTGAGGGACCCTTCCCCCTGATCTTTGAAGCTGTCTTTGGTGTATGTGGGTTGAGACACCTGGAGACTGCATCAGCTGACAGTGATTCAGTCCCCTAAGGTCTGATCCATCTCTGTTTTCATTGGCATGGCCCATGCTGAACTGTACTCCACTACCAGGCAAGTGTGATAGACCCTGTAGATCTTCCAGATTGTCTTGGTCAGTAAATTTACTTCACTCTGTCTTTTTGTAGCTTCTGCTACATTAGAATTTGTTGAGTCATTTTTACAGGATTTTTGAGGGATTTGGGGAGACAGTTCTAGTATGTTCCTGCTTCTATGCTGCCATCTTTGTTTCACCCACTACTTGACTGTTTTTACTAAAACGTTTGGATTTGGTTTTATTTATAAGATTTAGCTCAGAATAAAGCTTGTTGAAATGTATATTGATACAGGACATACCACATTTCATGGTGGTGATTCTTCCCAGACAGGATAGAAGAGAAAGTATTTAGCCATTCCTTCAATATTTCAAGAGCCTGTAATTTTATCAGCATTAATACATGGTCTATTTATACCAAATCTCTCCCACTCTATGTATTAGTAGGAAAGGCTTTGAAAGTTTCTGTAGACAAAAAAATCACCATAATATGGGATTCCTGATGAGGAAATTCTCCTAACTTAGCCAGCAACTACAAATTCCACAGCTCATATGCAAAGTTTTCCAAGGTTGGCAGGACAGTAAGAGCTTGTGGTCCGTTCACATAACTTTAGGGAAACTCAAGTCTCACATTTTGAAGAGACATCAAAATTTGACTTTATTCCTGATAATAATCATTAAAATTAATTTTTCTTTCTGGCTTGGAAATAGGTAGAAGGTTTCTTCCCACCTCTCTGTGGTGAAATCACACAATAGTAAATAGAATTGGCATGATGGATGGACTGGCATTGCTTGGCCTGAATCTGGCACAGCTTAATATAATTTTTGCTGTATTAAAATTGAATTTCATCAAGTCAGTAGGTAATAGCAATAATATTTTTTTTGATATTAAAGAATCCCTCACCACCACCACCACCCCCCTCAGTAACCTTGAAAAGGTTTCATACAACTCCATTTTTCTTCTATCTAGGTACTTGGCAAAATCAGTGGGTGATTATGATTTTGTATTCAAGTTAATATTCCTCATGCATCAAAGAAACATTGCATAGATAAATATATTTACTTTTTTCACAGAAGTATCCCCAAATATTTAGTATGCATTAAATATCCAACCTATTTCCTAAGGGGAAAAAAAGAGAAATATGTTATTTATTGGGTACAGTCTATGAAAGAGAACCATCACGTATATCCGAAAGTCCACAGGATTCAGAAAACTCATTGCATTGGGAAATTTGGAGAGATTCTTAACAGAATTCATGTAATTTAAAGAGTTATTATTTAAAATTCTATTACTTCTTTTGACCCTATGGCATAAATTCAACAGAAAAACTTTGAGTTTCTCCCCAAGGTATGCATTATTAATAATTTGTAAAATATATGTCTATTGCCTAAGGAATTTTGAGTTGAAAAATCATTTTTTATTCATTTAACTATTAATAAATATTTTAATAAACTACTTAAAGTATAGATGTCATATTTGGCAATTTTTTGTGCATGCCTGGGTTTGGGTTAGCTTTTTTTATTTCTCTTAAACTCCTCAAACAATGAGCAAAGCAGTTTCTGCAAAGACAAGGCATAAGGGGAAGTAGAGATACCAATCAGTGGCTCTGAAATCATTATCTACAGCTATTGTGTCTTCAAGTTTGTTTGATCTGTATCATTACTGTCTGATTGTTTATGGCTCTACTAAGACAATGAAGGCAAAGTTTCTAATGCAGTTTTCTTAAGCACATTAGCAGGACTTGCTTGCAAGAAATTACAAGATGTAAACCAAATTAATTTGCTGCTTTTTTTTATAATTAATTAATTAATTTTCAGTTTTCACAATCACTTCCATAAGTCTTAAATTTTCTCCCTTTCCTTCTCCCCCTCCCTCCTCAAGACAGCATGCAATCTTATATAGGTACTACACATACATTCTTATTAAACATATCTTCACATTAGTCTTTTTGCATAGAAGAATTAAAATGAATGGGTGAAACCAGAAGAAAAACCAAATCAAAACAAAACATAACACAAGAGAAAATAGTCTGCTTCATTTAATTTGTTGCTTTCCAATGCATGCAGATTTAATTTCACTTAACTTCCTTTTTAGACATACTTCTTTAACTCATTTGTGATAAAGGCATTTTTGGTGTTGCTCACTCGTTTTCAGTTGTGTCTGATTCCTCATGACTGTAATCTCTCATGGGATTTTCTCAGTAAAGATATTGGAGTGATTTGCCATTTTCTTCTCCAACTCATTTTACAGAAGAGGAAACTGAGGCAAACAGGGTTAAACCACTTGTCCAGGATCATATAGCTAGTAATTGTCTGAGACCATATTTAAAATCTAGAAAATAAGTCTTTCTTTCTCCAGACCTGGCAATCTATCCCCTGCAACACCTAACTTTCCAAACCAGATAATTCTTCCTATCAATGACACCTTCATTATTTAACAAAATTAAGTCAATCACAGATGGTTTAATCTAAAATGCCCCCTATCTATGTGGACAGGAAGCCAGGGCATATTTAAAAGCTACCTTTTCTTCCTTCCCTCCTGCAAGAAGGTCCTATGCATCCAAGGGCTCAGTTGCTCTAAAAGAAATTTGATTAGGTGAGGAGTCTAGCAAATGTCATAAGAGTAGCAAGTTTATCATTCAGCTACTACTACCCTGACATTCATAAGAAGATGGGGGAAAATGGGCCCAGTCAGTAGCTGTGACATCATCCCTGAAGTCTTGAAAGTGATAAAATCAGTGTAGATTTTATCACCTGCCTAATGGGGTCCCTCCTCCCCATTTAGGTGCTACCATCTATGTTTAATTAGAATTCAAATTAGTATTTATAGTTGGGATATTTCTATAAGCCTAGACAGGTAACAGGCAAAATCTTCTTATTACATCCCTCCTTGTTGTATGACCTACATCATATTCAGTTATCATAATTTCATATTGGACCCCATCTGACTTAGTTGGGGGAAAAGGTGCTAATATTTATCTTTTATCAGGTAAAGTATTTTATGTATTTTAAAATTGTTACTATTAAGTATGGAAAGCTAATATATTCTGCTTTTTTGCATTATTTGGCAGAGCACAATAATTTAGTGGAAGGACAATCAAAGTGGTTTAGAACACCTGTATTCTTGTACAAACCCTACCATTAAGTAGCTGGGTAACCTTGTCTAAGTCACTAATACAATTACAAATTCTCAGAACTACAAGAGACCTCAACATTTCATTTAGTTTATGACTTAATAGGAACTCTATCAGTAATGTCCCTGCAATAGAATGACATGTAATAGAATGGCACATTCAAAGAGCTCGTTTTTTTCTTTACATCCTAAATCTGCTGCTTTGCAAATTCTATTCACTTAACTGTGTGGCTATCTTGTCACTTTAAGGTTAGGAAAAAAGTGTGATTTTAAAATCAGTTTACATAATAAACAAGAAGGTAGACTCATTAAAGCAATTATTTCGCTATATTCTTTCAGGCCTTGAGTGAGTTCCCATCATCATCTTTTACCCTCAATTCTGTTTTTTACAACCTTTAGGGTAAGGGGGAAAAGGGTATTTGTAATTCAGGTAGAAATCCTTTGTCAGGACAAAAGTGGCTTTGCGGTAGATGTTGTGCAGGCCTGTGGTAGATAGAAGCAAAATATTCGTGAAGAGGGAAACAGTAAAAGGAGAAAGAAGATGAAAAGGAGGAATAGGATGGAGGGGAAAACAAAGAAGTCCTAAATGTGAATATGAATTGAACTCTCCCATGAAACAGAAGCAGATAGAGGAGTGGATGAAAAGAAAAAGAAAACAGAATCCTACAATATGTCATTAAGAAGAAACACACTTGAAACAGAGAAATAATGCAGAATAAAGGTAAGGAACTGGAAAAAATACGTTATGTTTCAGTTGAAGTAGAAAAAAAGCAGCAGCAATTCTGATCTCAGAGAAAGTAAAAGAAAAAATAAAATTAATTAAAAGAGATAAGGAAGGAAACTGCATCTCTATAAAAGGAACCATAGACAATGATGTAATATCAATATGAAACAAATAAACATATATGTACTAAGTGTGCTAGCACTCAAATACTTAAAGAAGTTCAGTGAGTTACAGGTTCATGACCAAACAAAAGATAGGGTGTGTTATGAAATATGAAATAGATAACTTTTATTATATTAAATAAAAAAGAAACATTTGCACAAGCAAAACCTATGTAAACAAGATTAGAAAGAAAGCTGAAAGCTAGAAAACAAACTTTACAGTAAGTGTCCCAAATATATAGTGAACTGAATCAAATTTACAAGAATACAGGTCATCCCCAATGTATAAATGGTCAAGGAATATGAAAAGACAGTTTTTAGGTAAAGATATCAGTAATCTATAGGCATATGAAGTAGCATTCTAAATAATTTTTGTTTAGAGAAAGGTAAATTAAGACATCTCTGAGGCAACACCTCATACCTATCAGGTTAATATAACAAAAAAGAAAGTGATAAATTCTGGAGAAGATGTAGAAAAATGGAGACACCAATGCACTGTGCTTGGAGTTGTCAATTAATCCAACTGTTCTGGAGAGTAATTTGGAGCAATGCCTAAAAGGAAACCAAAATGTGCATACCCTTTGATCCAGCAATAACATTTCTAGATTTATATCCCAAAGAGAACATAAAAAAGGGAAAAGGACCCAAATGTCAGCTCTTTTCATGGTGGCAAAATACTGGACCCTAAGGGGATGTACATGAACTTGGGAATGACTGAAAAAGCTGTGGTAAATGAATATAATGGAATACAACTGTGCAATAAGAAATAAGTAGTCAGATTTCAGAGAAAATCTGGAAGACTTGTAGGAACTGATGCAACATGAAATGAGCAGAACCAGAGAAACACTGTACACAGCATCAGTAACATTGTGTGATGATCAAATATGAATGACTCAGGTCATTTCAACAACACAATGATCCAAGACAAGTACAAAGGACTGGAGAACAGATGCTATACAAATCTAGAAAAGTAAGTTATAGACTCTGAACACAAATCAAAGTGCACTTGTTTGCATTAACTTTATTCTTTTCCAAGATTGCTTACTTTTAATAGTTGTTTTCTTCCTTCATAACTGTGACTAATACGGAAATACGTTCTGCATAATAGCACACTATAATCTATGTCAAATTGTAAAACCTTTTAGGAAAATAGGAGTGTGGAAGGGGAGAGGAAAAAATTGGAAATCAAAATCTTGTACAATAAGAATACCAAGGATTGTCTTCACATGCAATTGGGGAAAATAAAATACTATTTTTTTTTTAAGAATAAGCTCTTTGAGTATTGAGGGACTATCTCAATTTTGTATCTGTATTCTCAGTATTTAGCATCACACATAGGATACAGTAAAGTCACCATTTTTTTTTCATTCATTTGCTCATATTTGATGACCTTCCAGGTCTCTTCTAATTACAGGATTTTATTATTCTATGACTTAATCACCGCATTTCGAAAATAAGGAAATAAATTCAAAGAAGTGTAATAATTTGACCTAGTAAATGGCCAATGACTGGTAGAACTCAATTCCAGTGCAGATCTTGTTTTAAATAGGATGCAATTTTTATTTTGTCATAATACAAAGAGAGGCACAGAGTTCCTTTCCAAAGGTGTTTTGTATGAATATGAAAGTAAAAGGATAAAAAATAATAATTTCATTTCTAATTTCAGAGAAGAAGACTAATTGAAAAAATGAATTAGGAGAAATAGAAGGACAGGAATTGTGGGGGGGAAAGTTATTTGGAGAATCTAGAGACCATGAATAGTGTTCAGAACTGATTCAGATAAAAGAAATTTGAGGGACATGAGGAGGAGACCTTTTCTTACTTAAGGCAGAAAACTATAGTGTTATAGGAATTAAAAAGATTTAAGAAGAAAAGTCCATAAAAAGGAAAATGAACAGAAGAGCAATGATAATTGGTCTTTAGTTGAAGGATAATTAGAAAGACTTGAAGAGAAGATGGACATAATAGTTGGTAATGCTAAAAGGGTAGGTGTTGCAGTGGATAGAGTGCCAGGGCTGGAGTGAGAAAGAGTTAATTTAAATTTAGGCTCAGATACTTACTACTTTGTGCCTCTAGGCAAGTCATTTAACCCATATTTGCCTCAAATTCCTCATCTGTAAAATTAATATAATGACAGCACCTACTCCCATGATTCTTATGAGGATCAAATAATTCATTGTAAAGTATTTAGCACAGTTTCTGGCACATGATAAGCCCTATATAAATGCTAATTATCAATATTATTATTATTGTCATTATTATTAAAATAAATTGAATGTGGCTGTCATAGTGTTAATGAGCATGCCTCCTCCCAAGAAAAGGCTGCAGAGAGCTGCATAAGTAGTTGACCACCAAAATTACTACAACTGAAAAGAAATCCATGTATCATTTTGAAATGACTTTTAAGGTGTGCTAGGTTTCTTCCATGACAAAAAATTATTATTATTATTTTTTAATGTTCAGAGTGAAGACTGTTCTCACTCTTAGAATAGAAGATAGGAGCCTGTGAAACACCTTCAAATTCCCTAGGAAAAATGAAATTTTCCATTACAAAGTGTTAATGCTTCAATGCCAAAACAAGGAACATGATATTAAAAGAACCACTGAGAAATAATAAGCTTTTGAGTTTGGAGAACAAAAGAATGTGACACAAATGAAAAAGGGAAGAGTAAGGAACAATGAACATTTGGGAGAAAAATGAAGACATGAAACTCTTCAGAAAGAGTTTGCACTTTCCTTGAAGAAAGTAGCTTCTTGTCCTTAAAGGACTTTGATGTGAGTCCACAGGGATCATTAGATAAGATAATATCTACTGAATATGATAGGAAGAAGAGATTAAGGGTAACTATTAGGTACTTGGGGCTTGGTATTGTAACTCTATATGTTGACTTGATAACACCAAATAAGAGGTTTGCTCTTTTCCCGGGCTTTACAAGAAAAAGGACTGAAAATCAAAAGTCGTATATTGGAATGTCTATCACTGAGTCAGGATAGTTTATATGGACATAAGTGACCTAGAAAATATTGCTAAAAATGTATGATCTTTGGAGCAAGGAACTTCAGCCCTTATGGGCACTGATGGCAATTTGATCCTGGCTCTGCATGGGAGAATAATGCCTGCAGGAGAAGAAAAAGCCAGTATGTTTGTAGTACAAATATCTAATTGGTTAAATTATGGTGTTTATGAACTAAATTTGAACTTCTGGAAAGATCCTTAAAGGAAAAGAATCATGAGCAGGAACTGACAAAGAACAGTAGAATTATTATTTGCCCTTAATCTTGCAATACGCAAATGAAGAAATCTAGGAATGAGAAATCTAGGAAAGAGGGCAGAAAACAGTGGGGAAAACATCGATCAACGTACAAAGAGAAGTGACATTTTCTTTATACCATTTGACAAACAGCTTGGGCAGAGAAAAAGAAATAGATAAGGAGTTTGTGATTTTAAGAGCCCCTCAACTGCTCAGAGGTTTGTGCTCTCACAACCAGTGGTGTATATAGGTAGTTGTATTACTTTGTTCAGACAGTAAATGTCCTTCTGTGAATCCTTATACTAATTTCTCTGCCTATATTTGCTCTGTTTGCATATTCTCCAGATTCACATTAGCAATGTTTCCCCTCCTCTCCTGAATGACTTACATATGTTTAATTAAAGAAGTATTGTTAACCCCTTTGAAGCTCTCTTTTCTTTGTAAAGCAGTTCGAAGAACCTGTGATACTAGACTGTCCTGGTTGTGCTAGGGTATGTTCTAATATGAATTTTAGCTGAAAAATTTAAAATTAAAATGTATTTAAAATTTGATAGGACAACATGATACTTTACCTAAACATATGTCTCATTATATTTAGCTAAATTATGTTACAGTTCATACTGAGAGCTAATTTGTCCTGGTTGGGCTATAAATGAAGCATTGTTTTCAGTTTTGTAGATCTTATTTCCTAAGTGGTATTAATAAGTTGAAGACTATCATGAAGAGCCAGTCTACCAACTTAAATATAATGCCAAACTAAGATCAGTTCATATGGAACTAAGAAGACTTAGCTTGGAAAGGGAAGTTGGGAGTTTGGTGAGCAGAGACATGATGATTATCTTCAACTATCTGAAGGGTTATGATAACGTAGTAGAAATTAGAATTGTTCTGGTTACATCTAGAAGGAATAACTGGGGAAAATGAATGGAACTTGAGAATGAATATTTACATTTGATAAGAAGAAGTTTCCTAATATTTCAAATTTTGAATGGGTTAATTGAAAAGTTAATGGTTGGGCCCTCACTAGAAATCTTTAAATGAAGTGTCTGGATCACCAGTGACTAGGCATGTGGTAGAAAGTGTTCTTATTCAGGTATTTATTGGATTACAAGTACTCTTAAATTCTCTCCAATGCTAAGTTTCAGTAATAAATGGTAGACCTGAGATTGAGACTTAATTAAGTCTTCTTAATATAATTACTGTGTTCTTTCCACTAGTGATGAATTAAACATTAGAGGAAATAAGTTTGAATTCTTCCTATCCAAGAATGCAACAAAACTTGTATTTATTTCCTGCAAATAGCTGTTACCTCTGGGCAGTGGATATGTACTTCAATTTCTCCCTCTGTAAAGAACTACTTACATTGTCGGTTCTCCAAATAAGATAATGTAGTTGTGAGTGATTTTAAATGTACCGAAATTATATGTAAGCCAACGTTATGATTACTGCTTTGCAGCATCTCTTGTCGCACATCTTTTCTCTAAGTAAGATGTTTCTATGATCTATCTGAGGAACTGAACAAGCGTGAGGTCCAAAAGTGATATCTATTTTTTTTCACTCATTGTCATACCAAAGAGGTAATTTTTTCCCCCGGAAACTATGTTCCCTTTTTCAGAAAGTACAGACAAAAATTTCAGGATATATTTGGATTGAAACCAGGGAGAACTATTTCCTTCAACTCTCTAGGACTGAGTGGTAGTCACAAATCAAATAATGTCATACATAATAAATAAATAGATGAATGAATTACCTAAATTTCTTTCTTATAAGTGCAAAAATGTAACTACAAGTATAATCAACATAAACAATTTAAGACATTTTTTCCTATTCTAATCTCAGTAGCTACAAAATTAATGGGACATAAAATTCACTAAGGAAAAGCTTCTTAGGGGCGGAGCCAAGATGACAGAATAGAAAGCTGTTCATACAATAGCTCTTCCCCTACAACCCGAAATATCTGCAAAGAAAGACTCAACAAATTCTAGAGCAGTAGAAGTCACAGAAAAACAGAATGGAGGAGATTTCCAGATCAGGGTGACCTGAAAGGCTGACAAGAAAAGTCTGTCGCACCTGATGTGGAGCAGAGCCCAGCCCAGCCTTGGCTGCCCAGCATAGTGCCAGGAGGAGGACCTGAGCAAGCCTCAGGGATGGAATCCCCAGTGGCAGTAGTGGCAGTTCGCAGATCCCGCATCCCACAGGCACCAAAGGTCAGTGAGAGGTTTTTTTTTTTTCAGTTGTCTGAGAAGGGAACAGGGTCTCCGTATAGCTCCAAACTCAGGCAGCTCCAAGACCCTCCACTGTTGGATCATAAAGCCCCTGGGGGATCTAATCAGCTGATCCGTACCTCAGCCCTGTGTGGGGGCCCTGCCCTCACCTAATGCTCCTGGGCGAATCGAGCATCTGATCTTTATCTCACTCTGAATGGCAGCCCAGCTCCTACCTAAAGCCCCTGGGAGAATTGAGCATCTTATCTGAATCTCATCTTCCTTCTAACTGGCTAGATGAGTAGAACTGGGGCCAGATTGTTGTGGAGAAGAAATACTACTGCTCAAAGATTCTGGGCACAAAAGTTTCTGGTTGCTCCCAAACAAGTGTGAATGTTTGATTGTGCCACATTGGAGGCATTGAGATCATACAGATCACCAGAGTATTATCTTACTCTTGAAAAGGACCCAGAAGTCAAGTAACTGGTTGGAAAAATGCCCAAAACAAGGGAAAAATGAGATTATAGGAGGTTACTTTCTTGTTAAACAGATATCTTCTCCCATCCTTTTGAATGAGTAAGAACAATGCTTAACATCAGGGAAAGATATAAAAGTCAAGGCTTCTGCATCCCAAACATTCAAAATAGATATTCAATGGTCTCAGGCTATGGAAGAGCTCAAAAAGGATTTTGAAAATCAAGTAGGAGACGTGGAGGAAAGATTGGGAAGAGAAATGGGAGAGATGCAAGAATATCATGAAAAGTGAGTCAACAACTTGCTAAAGGAGACCACAAAAATGCTGAATAAAATAACACCTTGAAAAATAGGCTAACTCAATTGGCAAAAGAGGTTCAAAAAAGCCAATGAGGAGAAGAATGCTTTAAAAAGCAGAATTAGCCAAATGGAAAAGGAGGTTCAAAAGCTCACTGAAGAAAATAGTTATTTAAAAGTTAGAATGGAACAGATGGAGGTTAATGACTTTATGAGAAACCAAGAAATCATAAAACGAAATAAAAAGAATGAAAAAATGGAAGAGAATGTGAAATATCTCATTGGAAAAACAACTGAAATGGAAAGTAGATCCAGGAGAGACATTTTAAAATTATAGGACTACCTGAAAGCCATGATCAAAAAAAAGAGCCTAGACGTCAACTTTCATGAAATTATCAAAAGTAACTGCCCCAATATTCTAGAACCAGAGGGCAAAATAAATATTGAAATAGTCGACCATTTGCCTCCTGAAAGAGATCCAAAAACAGAAACTCCTAGGAACATTGTAGCCAAATTCCAGTTACCAGGTCAAAGAGAAAATGTTGCAAGTAAGCTACAGAGAAACAATTTGAGTATTGTGGAAGCACAATCAGGATAACACAAGATCTAGCAGCTTCTACATTAAGGGATCGATGGTTGTGGAATATGATATCCCAGAAGTCAAAGGAACTAGGATTCAAACCAAGAATCACATGCCCAGAAAAACTGAGAATAATACTTCAGGAGAAAAATAGTCTTTCAATGAAATAGAGGACTTTCAAGCATTCTTGATGAAAAGACCAGAGGTGAGAAGAAAATTTGTCTTTCAAACACAAAAATTAAGAGAAACATGAAAAGGTAAACAGGAAAGAAAAATCATAAGGGACTTACTAAAGTTGAACTGTTTATATTCCTATATGGAAAGACAATGTGTGTAACTCTTGAAACTTTTTTCAATATCTGAGTAGTTGTTGGGATTATACACACATACAAACACACCTGCACACACACACACGCACACAGAGAGAAAGAGAGAGAGAGGGAGGGAGGGAGAGAGTCAGAGAGCACAGGGTGAATTGTATAGGAAGGGATCAAATTTAAAAAATAAAATTAAGAGGTGAGAAAGGAATATATTGGGAGGAAAAAGGGAGAAATGTAATGGGGCAAATTATCTGTAATAAAAGAGGCAAGAAAAATACTTTGCAATGGATAGAAAAAGGGAGGAAGTGAGAGGAAAAATGTGAAGATTACTCTCATCACATTTGACTCAAGAAAGGAACAAAATGCACACTCATTTTGGTATGAAAACCTATCTTACAATACAGGAATGTGGGGCAGAAGGGTATAAGCAGTGTGGCAGGGATGATGGCAGGGATGACAATAGGAGGAGGGAGCAATAAGAAGTCAACACTCTTAGGGAAAGACAAGTTCAAAAGAGAGTATAGAGAATTGTGGAGGGGGGGAGTGGATAAGATGGAGGGAAGTATTAGTCCTACACAACATCACTATTATGGAAGTCATTTCCAAAACTACACATATATAACCTATATTGAATTGCTTGCCTTCCCAGTGGGGATGGGTGGAGAGGGAGGAAGGAAGAGAAGTTGGAACTCAAAGTTTTAGGAACAACTGCTGAGTATTATTCTTGCATACAACTGGGGAATAAGAAATAGAGGTTACGGTGTTTAGAAATTTATCTTGCCCTACAGGACAAAAGATAAGATGGAGATAAGAGAAGGGAGAGATGTTAGAAGGGAGGGCCAATTGGTGGTAGGGGTAATTAGAATGCTTGCCATTTGGGGATGGGGGAAGGGGAGAGATGGGCTGGAAATTTGGAACTCAAGATTTTGTGGAAATGAGTGCTGAAAACTTAAAATAAATATTTTTTTTTAAAAAGAAAAGCCTCTTAGATAAAAATATCTCAAAATAATGTTATTGAATGAAAAATAGCCTATTTCGTTGTAAAATATGTGGGATTTACCTAAAAAGTTCTTATTATAAGATGTATTTGGGTAACTGACCTAAGACCTGCTCTATGGGGCATTCTCCACTATTGGCTGAACCCTGACCTTGAGAGCTGAGTTTTGGCTAAAGGAGACATTTGCTGAAGCAAAAGTGGATGGTGAAATGAACCTAAAAGAAAGAGATCTTAAACTAATATTAATACAATTAGCTCATAGGATACTTGGAGGAAGAGCACTGGAATTAAGCTGGAGAGGGAAGGTTTTTGTAAAAGCTGGGATAATATCTAGGATATGAACAAAGTCAAGAAGTCTAAAAAGAGGGGTTGCAGAAGGAAAGCATTCCAAATATGAATAATATCCAGGAGAAATGTCCAGTCAGGAGATGGAATGTTACTGACAAGGAGGTTAAATTGCAGAATATTTGTGGTATATAAGGTATAAGAAGGCTGAAAATTTAAGTGGGGTCACAGGTTATGAATGGCTTTGAAAACCGAATAGATGATTGTATATTTGATGCTGGAAGTGACTGGCAGTCATGGAAGTTTATTGGGGGTAGGTGGCTAATATAATCAGAATTATACTTTAGAAAGATCACATTCACAGAAATGCAGAGAATGGATTGGGATAGGGAGAGACTTGAGGCAGGCCAACTCATCAACAAGCTATTTCAATAGTCTATGTGTGAAAAAAATAGTAGTGTCAGAGAAAAGAAGGGGATATATTTGATAGATCTTAGAAAGGTGAAGTAGACAAGATTTGGCAATAGTTTGGTTACAAGAGAGGAGTGTTAAAAGGAAGTGAGGAGTCAAGGATGAAACTTACAATTCTAGATGACTGGGAAAATGCTGATGCACTCAGAAGTGAATTTGTTGCATTACATTTCAGTCATGCCTGACTCTCTATGACCCTATTTTTGGTTTTCTTGGCAGAGATGCTCAAGTCATTTGCTGTTTTCTTCTTCAGTTCATTTTACAGATAAGGAACTGAATAAAACAGGGTTAAGTGACTCACTCTGGATCATACAGTTAGCACCTGTCTGAAGACACATTTGAACTCACAAAGTTGAGTCTTCCTGACTATAGATCAATCAGTGATAGGAAAGTCCAAAATGGGGGATGGTCTCAGGGAAAGATGAGTTCAGTTGGACATAATGAATTTGCAGTGTCTAAGTAATATACAATTTAGAGATCTGATAAGTATTTGGGGACATGAATCTAGAGGTCAGCAGAGGTTAAGGCTAGGTAAGTGGATTGAATTGCAATAAATATGGAGATGATAATTGAATCCCCTCATCAAGTGAAATAGCATAGCAGCAGAAGAGAAGAGGACCTGGGAAAGACTCTCTGAACAATACCGACAGTCATAAGGTTTCATCTGGATGAACATCCATCAAAAGAGACCAAGAAGTTGTCTGATCGGTAGTAGAGAATTGTGTCACAAAACCTTAGAAGAAACACTAAAGAGAAGAATAATTGAGAGTGGCAAAGACTGCAGAGAGGTCAATAAGGATGAAGATTGATGGGGGTATAATTTACAAAGTAGTTACATGTCTATAGTAGTGGAAAGACTTTCACACACTGAAGAAGTTATATCTAGGACATTCCGACACCATGGAGGATAACATTTATTTCATAAATGATTGAAGATCATGAATTCTAAAACTCTCCTTACACAATCACTCACTCTTTCTTATTTACATTGCCCAGGAACTTCCAAAACTTTCAGTCACCTCCCTACTCAAAAACTGTCAAAGACTCACTGCCTATTGAATACAATTCAAACCACCTAAATATGGCCATTAAAGCTCTCCACAGTCTGCCTGCTCCCTGTCTTTCCAGCCTGGTCTCATACGACTCTACTTCACAAGTTCTCCACTTTTACCAGATTTTTTTCTAGTTTTCTAAATATGCTTTTCATGTCTCTATCTTAGTGATTTTGCACATAAGGTTCTCTCTACCTAGAATATACTTCCCTCACATCACAAAATATTTAAAATTCATAGAGGCACAACTTCCATACTATGTGTCCTATGCAAACCTCCTCAGTCTCTGTCTAGAAGTATCTTTTCTCTACTGAAATTCCAAATAACTTCCAAACTTTGTCATGATACTTAGCTGTTTTGCAAAGTTCTATCTCTCTGTCTCTCTCTCTGTCTCTCTCTCTCTCTTTCTCTCTCTCTCCATGTGTGCATGTGTGTGTGTGTGTGTGTGTGTGTGTGTGTGTGCATCTACCCTTCCCTACTATATAGTAAACTCCTTGTGGACAAACATAATTAATACCTGAGTAACTTACTGCCTAGTGTTTAATATTACTTTTAAGTGAATAAATAAGTGAGTTTTCAACTGACATGAGAGAGGAAATAAATATTTCATCTATATGATAATAATAATGATATGGAAACCTTGTGAAGAATTTAAATTATGGAGATGCATTTTTAGAACTGGACATTTCTAGGAAGTAAAAAATCTTTTATTTGTATTTTTTGAAACTATAGGAAAAGGTAGGAAACAGTCTATAAAAGATAATGTCAATATTTAAATCACAGAAAACAAAAATGTTTGGGGTTAAAAGGTTTGAACCAGGAGGCACAGCCAAGACTGTGGAGTACAATAAGGAACTTCCTTGACCTCTCCCACAAAGCCCTAGAAATACCCTTAAAATGACTCTAAACATATTCTAGAGCTACAGAACCAACAAAATGACAGAGTGAAACAAATTCCTAGCCCAAGATTATTCAGAAATTAGACAGGAAGAGTTTTTGCACTGGGAAAGGAGCAGAGAACATCCCAGTGTGGGCCACACCAGCAAAGATGGGACAGAGCAGGCCTCAAGGACTGAATTGTTGGCAGCTGTGGCAGTTTTCAAACTTCCCAACCCACAAATGCCAAAGGAGTCACTGGGAAAAACTCTTTGGAACATGAGTGAGGAAGGAATGCAAGATCTGACTTTCAGAGCAGTGGTGGTTGTGTGCAGAGGCAGCTGCAGTAATAGCTTACAGGCTGCTTCCAGAGCTGTGGGCCAATGGATGGTGGGGGATGATGCAGCTGACACAAAATCCCTAAACTTGGGATAGTACACCCACACCCACCCAAACTGGAAGCAGAGTCCTACCTAGAAAAATAGTTAGAAAGTCAAGTGTTTGCCTGGAAAGATGGGTAAACATTGCCAAAGAACTCAGACTATACAATCTTACTTTGGTGACAAGGCAGATCAGGTCATACCACCAGAAGAGGACAGCACAGTCAAGCCTCATAAATAAAAGCCTCCAAGAACAATATGAATTAGTCACAGGCCATGGAGAAGCTGAAAAATAATTTTGAAAATCAAGTAAGAGAAGTAGAGGAAATATTGACAAGAGAAATGAGAGTGTTGCAAGAAAATCATGAAAATCGAGTCAACAACTTATTAAAGAAGACCCCTTCCAGTTTCCAAAGAAAATAATACCTTAAAAATAGACCAACCCAAACTACAAAAGAAGTCCAAAAAGTCAATGAGGAGAACAATGCCTTAAAAAACAGAAGTGGCCAAATGTAAAAGGAGTTATGAAAGTTCAGTGAACAAAATAATTCCTTAAATACAAGAATGGAGCAAATGAAAGCTAATGACTTTATGAAAAATCAAGAAATTATAAAATAAAGGCAAAAGATTGAAAAAATAGAAGACAACATGAAATCCCTCATTGGAAAAAAAACACTGACCTGGAAAATAGATCCAGGAGAGATAATTTAAAAATTATTGGACTACTTGAAAGCCATGACCAACAAAATAGCCTATAATCATCTTTCAAGAAATTATCAAGGAAAACTGCCCTGATATTCTAGTACCAGAGGGTAAAATAGAAATAGAAAAAATCAAAAAATTGTCTCTATAAAGTGATCCTAAAAGGAAAACTGCTAAGAATATTGTAGTCAAATTCCAGAGCTCCCCGGTAAAGGAGAAAATATTTCAAGCAGCTAGAAAGAAACAATTCAAGTGCATTGGAAACACAATCAGGATTAACACAAGGTTTAGCAACTTCTGCACTAAGGTGTCAGAAGACTCGGAATATGACTTTTCAGAGGTCAGAGGACCTAGGATTAAAACCAAGACCCAGCAAAACTGAGTAAAATTTTACAGAGGAAAAATAGACATTCAATGACGCAGAGGCCTTTCAAGCATTTGTGATGAAAAGATTGGAGCTGAATAGAGAATTTTACTTTCAAATACAAGAATCAAGATAAAATGAAAAGGTAAACCCCAAAGATAAGCCATAAGGGACACATTAAAGTTGAAATATTTACATTCCCACAAGGAAAGATGATATTTGTAACTCATGAGAACTTTCTCAGCATCAGGGTAGTTGGAGGAATTAGACAGACAGACAGAGAGATAGAACATAGATAGATAGATAAAGAGAGAGACAGATATGGAGATGGAAAGATAGATGGTATAGGGTGAGTTGAATAGAAGGGATGATATCTAAAAAGTAAAATTAAGGAATAAGAGAAATGGAGAGAGAGAATGGGATAAATTATCTGGTAAAAAAAGGCAAGAAAAAGGTTTCACAATGGAGGGGAAGAAGGAATAGATGAGAAGGAATGAGTGAACCTTACTCTCATTGGATTTGGCTCAAGCAGGGAATACCATCCACACTCAGTTAGATATTTTACCCTATAGGCAGTAGTAGAGAAGTGGATAAGGGAGGGGAATGATAGAAGGGAGGGAAAATTGAGGGAGGGAATATTCAGAAGCAAACACTTCAGAAAAAAGACAGGGTCAAAGGAGAAAATAGAATAATTTAAGGAGTGGGATAGGATGGAGGGAAATATAGTGAGTCTTTCACAATAAGGCTATTATGGAAGTGTTTTGTATAACTACATATGTATAACATATATTGCATTGCTTGCCTTCTCAATGAGAGTGGGTGGAAAGGGAAGAAAGGAGAGAATTTGGAACTCAAATTTTTAAAAAACAAATATTAAAACATTACTTTTATATGCAAACTTGAAATTAGATACACAGGCAATGAGATATAGAAATCTTTCTTGCCATTCACAAAAATAAAGGGGACGTAAGAAGAGGTAATAAGGAGAGAGAGAGAATAGTGGGGGAAGGGTAATCAGAATCTATTCTGTCTTCTGATGGGGGGCAGGGAAAAGATGGGGAGAAAATTTAGAACTCAAAATTTTGTCTAAATGAATGCCGAAAACTAAAAATAAATAAAATAAAAAAAAAATAAGACATCAACCAAACCAAAAGGTTTTAGCCAGGAATAATTTTGTTTAAATAAATATTAAGCTAAAAACAAAAAAGTAAGGTTTATAGCATTCTCAAACTTTAAAGTTTCACAGCAACTAAAACCATATTTGAGGACAAATACTACATTGCAAATGTATGCATTTTACTTGTTTATTGGATTCTATCCTTATATGAACAACTTAATGGAGGTATATGGTGTTTATTGCCCCTCCAATGTGTGTACTCCCTTCTCTACAGATCAGCAGGTGCCTCATATGGTGTCTTTTTATTTATCATTCTTTCTCTTTTTCATTACCTCTATGCATCTCATCTAGCTACAATGTCCCACTTGGCTTTTTGCTGTGAAAACTGAATTTTTTAAAGTTTTCTGTTTATATCTGATAGAGGAAAAGAGAAAGGGCTTTTTGAAAGAAAGATAATTATTTAGTTTTACCCTGCACTACCTTGAAGTTATTGCAAAATTCTGTCACTTCGTGTCCTTGGAAAGGTTGCATGTCTCCTTACTCCTGAGAGAATTCTTTCTTTTAGAAATGGTTAGATTGCCAAAATATAATTTCTATGATGGTATTTTTGCAGGGTCACAATTCATATTATATTTATCTGAAGCATGCTTCTATCTGAACTACATAATCTATTACTGAAATAATTAGCTACTCTTTTTTCCACATAGATGGATACACAGACAGAGAGACAGATAGACAAATGCATAGATAGATATAGAGTAATTCAAACTACAGTTTTTATCACTACAGGAATTTAGTTAAAATTTTAGTCAAAATTGCAGATACACTCTTCTATGTACTTCCATTTCTACATTAATATTCTAAATTGTGATGTAATTTTTCATATTGTGCTTTACTAGACTTTTTAGCTTTATATTTCTTCCTTTTTCTCAGGAATATTACAGATGTGTTTCCTGAAAACAAACCCTCCACTACCTTTGCAAAAACGTCATCAATATAGCATGTGTACACAGACAGAGAGACAGATAATAGAGTAATTCAAACTACAGTTTTTAATACAGGAATTTATTATAGTGTTCTACATGGGTCCAAATATGTATGAGGCAAATCTTATCCTTTAGTACTTTTGAATTCCCTGTTCCCAGAATCAAACAATAGGAACTCATGTGAAAACATTTTAAGTAAAGTGGTTATTAACCAGACATCATGGACACAGAGGGGAAAAATACACCTTTATTTTAAACTGTTTGCTTTCCTTTATAATAATATGCATTTTATTTTATGTATCTAAAAACATTATTTTGAAGGAGTCTTTACCACTTACTGTGGAGGCCCTTGAAATAAAAGAAGTCAAGATACACTCTTCTATGTCTTATTTGTACTTCCATTTCTACATTAATATTCTAAATTGTGATGTAATTTTTCATATTGTGCTTTACCTCCCTTGCTAGATTATAAACTTCTTGAAAAGAGGAATCACTGACTTTTTAGCTTTATATTTCTTCCCTCACCTCATCTCCATGCTTATCAGTTCATTGCACATAATGATCACTTAATAAATGTGGAATTAATGAATAGTGTAAGAATAAAGTGGTTAAAATTGATAATTCCATATACTTTCTTTTCCATTGCAACTCATTATAAATAAAAATTCATATTCAATAGCGTGATATTTAAAGTTTAAAGGAACTTTTGAAATCATCTAATGGAAGAGTTCAGAAACTATGGACTGTACATCAAATCATGCCTTTCTGTTTTGGTAAGGGCCCAGTCTAAGAATGAGCACATCATTTTTAGCCCATAGGCTGTGGGCCAGATTTGGTCCTCAGACTATGATTTGCCAGTCACTGCATCTATTCTTTTCATTTTGTTGATAAGCATAACCAAGATATGAATCAGGTCTTTTCATTCTAATACTAATAATCTCTCAATTTTAAAGCACTACCCTTTGGGGTACGATCTACCCCATATAACCTCACCTTTTTTTTTTTGACTACTGACTGTCAGGAGGTTTGTACTGTGACACCATCATTAATGTTTACCCGTCTCTGACATGTTTTGAACTTCTTGTTCCGTCTGCACTTCTCAACAAAACTGATCAGGGATCTAATTTTTCCCAGGTAATCTAGTAAACTAATCTATGCTAACAGTAGCTATCACTATTTGTCTATCTGTAATATTAGCGTTTTAGGCAGTCCTTCCTTGACCTAGTGAATATCATCCAATGGTACAGCCACATTTTTGCATGTGAGCAAGAGAAAATAAAGGGGGCTGGATCATGTGTTAGATTTATACTTACGGTCATCTGTCAATCAACATTGTGAGAAGTTAGACTTACAATGTGCCACTAAAATTAATGCCAAGTGAATTACCTCCACTATAACATGACTAGAGTCTTGATTGGCCTCACTCCTCATCTATGCCACATATTTTATTATAAAGTTTTCAGTGGGCAACATAATCTGAAAATTCACTCTGGTGATCATCTCTCAGGAAATCCTTTCAAAGAAAAATCATGATTTGATCAATACACATACACACACAGTAGAATTTGATATAAATATTGTGATTATGCTAATCTGAAGTTTGGAGAGGAAGTAGGGAAAATGTTTTGCAACATATTAGGAAAGAATTTAACTTTATAAAAGGTTTTCCCAGACTTTTGTAATATTAAGTAAACCATAAAGGGCTTTTCAGCACCTCTCTCTTGTTTCTAATAAGTAAAGTGAATAAAAACAGTTTGAGTGTTTATAGACTTCCCACACCACCTTGGCTTCCAACCTTGATCAATGTAGAGGTGTTATAAAGGGAAATTTCAATTGGTGCAGTTTTGAACATGAGCAGTTTTTATTGGAACACTATGGTGGATCAGTGGTGATGTTTGGAGAGACTTGTATCCCGAAGAAGTACACAGGTCACATGAAACTGTCAACTACCTGGTCCACCTTCACTTAGGGTGAATCGTGCTCCTTACTATCAACATTCCATTTTACCTATGTTTATCAATCTTGAGGTAAAGAAGAAGCTATGAATTTAATGATGAAGGCCAAAACTACTTTTGCCCTTCATCCTCAGTGTATCCACAATAGCCATTGATTTCCAAATAGCTGAATGTTCAATGTTATAGTTAAATAAGTGAGATATATAGAAATATTTCAAAACCAAGAAATTATTGAACAAATTTTGAGAGAGAATAACTGTATTTTCATTTTAAACTATTAATATGGCTACTATGATGGTCATGAGTAATAGACTATTTGAAGTTATACAGAATAATGGAGCTTTCCCTGGATTAACTATGCCTTCACTTAGCCCACATATGAAAAAGTTCACCCTACCTCCACCTTGTGTACAGTCCTTCAGCATGCTATTGTCAATACCTCCAGTGATGGCAAATTTTTCTAGACATGGCATTCAAAACTCTGGAATCCTTCTGGTTATACAGTTGGTTGTTGTGAGACTTGTACCTTTCATGTACACAATTCACTTTCAGGAACCTATAATGGTGTCTACTGTTCTAGTAGATGAATTGGAAAATACCAGTAACATTCAAGGTAAGAGCTGCTCATGAGACAGGAAGCTGTGAGTGCATCTTGGCTGATAGCTCATAGAGTTAGGGTGCACATCTGAGAAAGAGAAATTCTGGATAAGGAAGGAAAGGAGCTAGGAATAGTTGAAGCATTAAATATGTTGATGGTAGACTTCATCTAACATGAATAAAACATGTTTTTGTTAAAGTGTTGATGGAGGAAAGCCTAATAAAACACACCAAGATGACCTCAAATGCCATAGAGGACATAATTGCTGTGATTATTGGGAAGCATGCCTATGATTTACTCTCCATTATGCTTAGAAGACAGCTCCATGTGCATATAAGCATTTAATATAAAGTCAGTAGTCCTTTATTAAATACATTTAAAATGTAGTGAATTGTCAGAATAACTATGTACATGTTTGCATCTTTTATTCTTAAATGGACACTATAAAATATCTGAGAGTCTATCTGCCAAAACAAACTCAGGGATTATATAAATACAATTACAAAACACTTTTCCAAGAAATAAAGTCAGATCTAAATAAGTGGAAAAACATCAGTTGCTGGTGGGTGGACCGAACCAATATGACAAAAATGAAAATTCTATCTAAATTAATTTACTTATTTAGTTCCATACCAGTCAAACTATCAGATAATTATTTCCTACAGCTAGAAAAAAATAATATCAAAATTAATCCAAGTCCAGAATATCAAGGGAACTAATGAAAAGAAATGCTAGGAAAGGTGACCTAGCTCTGCTAGATCTCAAATTGTATTATAAAGCAGCAATTAAAAAAACCACTTGGTACTGGCTAAGAAACAGAAAGGTAGACCTGTAGAATAGTTTAGGTACCCAAGAAACAGTAGTCAATGAATATAGTAATCTACTTTTTTATAAACCCAAGGACCCCAGCTTCTGGGATAAGAACTAACTGTTTGACAAAATTTTCTGGGAAAACTGGATAGCAGTGTGGTGAAAACTAGGCATAGATCAACACCTGACATCATATATAAGAATAAATTCCAAAGGGGTATGTGATCTAGGTATCAATATTGATACTATAAACCAATTACTGGAACAAGGAATAATGTATCAAATTTTGACTAAACAAGAGGTTTACGAAGTGCAAAATGAATAATTTTGATAACATTAAATTGAAAAGTTTTTCCACAAACACACCCAGCGCAACCAAGATGAGGAGGGAAGCAGAAAACTGAGAAAGAATTTTTGCAACTATTGTCTGTGGTAAAGATCTTATTTCTAAAATATATAGAGAATTGAGTCAAATGTACAAGAATACAAGTCGTTCCCCAAGTGATAAATGGTCAAAGGATATGAACAGGCAGTTTTCAGAGGAAGAAATTAAAGTTATCCATAGTCATATGAAAAAATGCTCTAAATCACTGTTGATTAGAGAGATGCAAATCAAAATAACTCTGAGATATCACATCACACCTATCATATTCGATAACATGACAGAAGAGGAAGATGATAAATGTTGGAGAAAATGTGGGAGAGGTGGTACACTAATTCATTGTTGCTGGAGCTGTGAGCTGATCCAATCATTCTGGAGAGCAATTTGGAACTATGCCTAAAGGGCTACAAAAATGTACATACCTTTTGACCCAGCAATGCTGCTTCTAGGACTGTATACCCAAGAGATCATAAAAATGGGACAAGGTCCCATATATACAACAATATTTATAGCAGCACTCTTTGTAGTTGCCAAAAGCTGGAAATCAAGGGGATATTCATTAATTGGGGAATGGCTGAATAAATTGTGGTGGATGAATGTAATGGAACACTATTGTACTATAAAAAATGATGTACAGGAAGACTTCAGAGAGGTCTGGAAAAATTTATATGAATTGATACTGAGTGAAAGGAGTAGAATCAGGAGAACTTTGTTCACAGCAACAACCACAGTGTGTGAGGGATTTTTCTGGTAGACTTACAACTTCATTGCAAGGCAAGGACTTAAAAGACATTTTCAATGATCTCTTAAGGCAAAATGCCTTCCACATCCATCAATCACAGAATGTAGACCAAAATTTCTTGTTGTATTATGTTTTGGTTTGTGTTATGATTTCTCCCATTCATTTTAATTCTTCTGTGTAACATGACTAAAGGGAAAATGTATTTAATAGGGATTTATGTGTAGAACCTATGTAACGTTGTATGCCACCTCAGGGAGAGATGGGGTAGGAGGAGGTAAAGAGGGAGAGGGAGGAGAAAAAAATCTAAGTTATAAGGAAGTGATTGTAGAACACTGAAAACCAAATAAACCAAATTTAAAAACTTAAAAAAAAAAGAATAATGGGGACTCTTTAGTTCTACTTTAGTAAAGATGTGTTCACCATTGGCCAATCTATTATTCATGATTAGGACATACTGTCTTCTTATTCGGGGTTTCTATGGGCATGATTAATGACTAGAGATTGCTTCTGTCTCCTTATCTGGCTAGTCACTGAACAGATCAAATGTTGCCACATTCTTTATGATTCTTTTTTTGATTAAACTATTTTATTTGTTTTCAGTGTTTGACAATCACGCTTCCATGTATCTTAGATTTTTTTCCCATCCCTTCCCCTCCTTCCCCCCTCCCTCCCCACTTCTTCCTTGAGACAGGGTACAATCTTATATAGGTTGGACATGTACATACCCATTAAATACATGTTGCACAGAAGAATTAAATTGAATTGGAGAAACCATAAAACAAAACAAAACATAATACAAAAAGAAAATGGTCTACTTCTGTCTGCGATCCAATTACATAGTTTTTTCTCTGGATTTTGAAGACATTTTACCTCAAGAGTCCATTGAAAATTTTTTTTAAGTCCTTGCATTGCAATGAAGTACCAAGTCTACCAGAAAAAAAATTACTTTATGATTGTTAAATATCGAGTTTTCTGTCTCCTAGCTCTGTTCTTGTTGTTCTTGTTAGTGCTCATCTCTTTAGTTTAGGAGGTCTATGTGAATTTCTCTAGTCAATTGTTTCATTCCTTGCTGAGGGATAAAACCTGTTCTCTGTGTTTTTCTATTTTCTCATAATGTAATATAACTCTACACAGGTTTTTTTTTTTTTTTTTGACATAGACAACCCTGTATTCATTGCTATAAAATTCGAAGGATAAAATGGAAAACATTACTATAATACCTCTGTGGACCACAAGCTTTGAACTTCTTTCAAAGCTATGCAGCCTGGAATCAAAATGATTAGGTCATAAACAGAGAAATTGAGGCTCTGTACTTCCCGCTAGGATATGATAAGCTTCTACCCACTTCTTTTCCATAAAGTGCCTCATGGAAAATGAAATTTCTGTCTGGTGGGAAACTTTGGCATCATACCTGGCCCCTGGTGCCAATTCTTTACTTTTCACTGTTCTGTCACTGGCAGAAACCTCCAGTAGTCCCCTTAAAATGCTTTCCTCCATGCCCTTTGGATGGACTGTAAGAACTTCAATCATTCTTTACCACTTATCCATTACTAATGGATCAGCGAAAGTAACTCAGGAGGAGGCCTAAACATTGAGAGAAACCTCCAGGCACTATTTTCTCAGAGTTCACCCCCTCTCAGAAGAATACATGTCTGTGCTTCCTTTTGGCATATTTGAATATTTCCGTATTTGAAAACTTTATGGGCTAGTTTGGCCAAATGAATGAGGATAGTTTCTAATGGAACTCCTGCTACATGTCCACATATTCGTGTGTGGGGGTATGTGTGTGTGTGTGTGTGTGTGTGTGTGTTTGCTTTCAATCAGTTGAAAGAAACAACATTTAAAAACTGGCTTGGGGGCATCTCACCTTTTGGGACTTCATTTTTCTAATGCCACTTGATTCTTAGTTTAATGGGGTATGTTCTACCCCTTTATATGATCTCAAATTTATTCTTAATTCAATGTATTTAAAGTTAGTATTTTCTTTTCCAGTCTTAATCCAATATCTCATGTTATGTAGATGGCCCTATTAGGATATATGTATATATACACACACATATATATATATATGTATGTATATACACAAATATATATATACATACACACATTCACGCATGCATATGCACATATATACATATAAATAGATACATGTATGTGTATGTATATATGTATGTAGGTATGTATGCATGTTTATGTGTATATATGCATATATATGTATATATGCATATATATATATAAACCATATACTTTATTATTTTCTAAACTTTCCAATTTGGTAGGAATAATTAGAGATTATTTTCACCACAGGCACAGACACTCACAAATACATACATATATTTACACACACAAATTTTATATACATATATATTTGTATATACACATACATACATACATGCAGACACACATATAATATGTATATGTACATATTATATATATATATATATGATATATATGCATATGCTTGTGAGGAAAAATCTCTAACATTTCCTACCAAATTGGAAAGTTTTTGAGTACAGGATTAGAAATTAACCATATCTTGTCTTTTCAGATCCTACCTAGATAAATGCAGTTGTTGAACTTTTTTGTGTTTTTTTTTTTGATCCAAAGAAAACATTATTAAGGAGTTGTGTTTGAGTAATGGTATGGGAATGGGTATGTGTATGGTTGCTTAAATGCTAGATATTTTGAAATACTGTAACAGTAATTCAGGAGAACTGAACTTAGGTTCACAGGGCATGAGTTTGAATTCTGACTCCATCACTTAATATTTGTCTGATCTTGGTGAATCCACTTAATAACCTTAAGTCTTATCTCTCTGAATTGAAAAATCAGATTACAATTGCAGTTCTAGATCTGAAATTCTTTGATACTGTAGGGAAATTTGCATGTGCATGAAAGCAATTCTATCGTAGAATCTCAGAATAGGAAGGGATCTCAAATATCACCTGCTCTAACCCATATCTGAATGTGATTTCTTTCTTTTATATTGCTACTCATATTACACATGTATTTCTTCACTTATCATATCATTTTTAACACTAAGTATTTTTTTGGGAAAAAAGAAAATTGTTTATTGACCAATGCTTTTTGAAAGCAGTGGCTAACTGACATATAATTGTTTCCCTAATATATCAATGACTTGACAAGAACAGTTAAGATAGCAATCTAAAAGTTTATGACTGGAAAGGAAATTATATGTTTATATTTATACACTTACATGTATATTCATGTGTGGGTACTTCTACTTCTAGAGACATCTATCAGAAAATTAATTATTTCTAGAGGCCAATAATAGTTATATAGAAGACCCTCTCTAATCTCTGCTTAGGTAATTGTTGATTTTTTTTCATAATTGATAGCAATTAAATCACTGGTTTTAGATGCCTATAATATACTAATGGGGTAAATGATTAAAAATAAATGGAAATGAACTCAGTTGAAGCTAAAATTCTATAGTGAATTTGGTAAGGTCATTGAGATGATAAATGTTTCAAGTAATTAAGCTGATTTTTTTTTGTTTGTTTTACCTCTCAATTTGCTATTCGTTACTATGGAGACAGTCTTTTTCCTCTTCGACTATTGCAGGCATTTCAGTTGTGTGAAAGAGGCTTATGTCATCTTTGGAACCTAAGTTCTTTGCCTCATTCCATCAACCTCCACTACCAGGTTTACTGGTAAATTCTTATGAGTGTTAAAGAGCTGCCCTCTGTCTGATCCGGTTTATTAGAAGACCACAAATCAGAACGTAAGAGGTTTTCTGTAATTCCCCTTTCCTCCCCAAAAATATCATCAGAGTTGTTTGATTATGACAGAAAGAAATTTGAAGAAAATTAAATGGGTAACAAAAGTACAATTAGAAAGTGCTGACTTTATCCAATTATGCAACAGGGCAAAAACAATTAGTTTGTTGAGCTCTGTCCAGTAGAGTAAATTATGCTGACAGGAGAGAGCAGAAGCAATTTTTTGTCAGGCAAATTTATTTTTTGCTTAGCAAAGCTGAAAGTCATGTAATAATGTGTCCTGGTGGATGACTTGAAGGTCAAAGTTTAAATTCATCTTGCTAAATGACTTGATCTAAAGCTGAAAGTTACCCACGGGATTTGCAGTGCTTTGGATAGAATGGCAAGACCTCAGAAAGGAAAGGAGAGGTGATATGGATGTATGACACAGAAATAAGTGTTGTTTTTCATATGTTTCTGCCCCATTTCATTAAGGGTTTCATTATGTAATTAAGGGAAGAAAGTTATTCTTCTGTTCTTGTCAAATTTTAATTAAAAAGAAATCTTTTGATATGCATGAACCTAGGGGAGTTCTTAATTTTTGTCATCAATGAACACATTAAGAAAGGGAAGAGTATTAGGATAGAGTGAGGGGGAAAATATGATCAATATTAAATTTTCTATCCTTTCATGTATCATTGAAAATATAAAGAAAAAATTAAATCATGCGCATATGTTTTGAGTAATTAAATAGCACAGCATGAATTGATGTGAGTGAGAGGACATGATTTTGAACCCTAGATCTAGTAAAAATCAAACGTCTTTCCACTACAAATGTTTAACTCTTTCCAGTTCATCATGTGATTTGACTTTGGGCAAGTAATTCAGCCCCTATGGGCCTCAATTTCCAAATATGACAAATGAGATAGTAGGAGTACCATCCCTTTTAACATTACATAATTTAATCTTATAATTTAATTACCTTGTGGTTCCCGTGGAACAGTCTATGACATGGGTGACTTGTATTTTATGATAATAATCATTAAGACATGTCTTTTACTTCAATCATGAAAATATAATTTTGTGAACAGTATTCATCGCTGATCATAAGACAAACCTGTCTCATATGTAAAATTCACATAGATCTAAATACAATTAGTTTAAAATTTAATGAAGACACAAGTTTATATTTTTTGTAAACATTCTATTCTAGGAACTTATTCCTTGTGGATAATGATAAAAGAGATTTTCAAAGAATAACCAGAGGAAATTTATTTGTATGTGGATCAAATAACTTCACTTTTATACCCTCTTCTGATATTAAAGTTATCTTCAAAAAAAAATTCTTGAAAAATGTTGTCCCAAGTAAACGGAATCATCCTTGTGGGATACTGAATCTGAATTTGGACATATAGTAGGGAGAAAGGGACTGAGGAAGAAATTCAAAGGGGAAGGAAAGATATAGAACCTGGGGAGACAGAATTAAGAAGAATAATCAGCCATGGCTGTTGCTGAGTGTAGCTTTCATCCACAGAAGTTGACTAGTCAACTGGGACCAGAGAAATGAGAATGTCCAGTTATTAGTAAACTTTTCCAGAAAACAAGAATATATGTGATTTGCGTATCTGTGTGTATACACACATGCAAACAAATATGTACATATATGCACATGTTCGTTTGTTGAACAAATTCTTGTGTGCATGCACACATTTGTATGTATGTATATATAAATGTGTGTATATATATATATATATATATATATATTTATTTATTTATTTATATTTTCCCTCTCTCTACCATTCAAGTAAATGTAAAATGAATACAGTTTTAGCTAATTGCTATTTAACTAGTACCCTAAGCTCCGTGATTTAAGATAAAGGATAGGTCCTAATTCCCTGAATGTATGCCTAATTATTCATGAAAGATAAAATAAAAACAAACTGGAAAATGATGGTGTTATTATAGAAAAATAAATATACAAAGGACAGAAGTTGAACCCTTCCTCTAAAGTGCTAACTTTCTATCCTGTCTGAGATCTCTGAGATAAAAGACAAAGAACTGTGATTTGTAATTTTTATAAATATGTTAGCTGAGATAAAGCTCAATCCAGATTTGTTTTCTGCCTTTAAGCTAAAGTCAGTTGCCATAGTTATTTATCTATCTAAGAGTAGAATAGGGGTTATCAGGTTAAGATTCCTCTTCCATAGTTATTTACTTGTTTGACTACTAATATCTTCCATACCAGAAATATATATTGCTTCTGCCCACCTTCATGAATAATGAAAGTTTGTTTAGGAATGGTACTGATGGCAATTATAGGGGAGTAATAACTGTCTGAGGATGAAGAGTTTCTGGACCTTCATTATCATATCTGAATTCCTAAAGTTAAGGCAATAGGAAGGCATGGACATGTTTTCTTTTTTGTCTTTAGTCTTTAATCCAAATCATTCCCAAAGCTAGATTTGAAAGTGCTTTCCTTAGTATGGCTATTGGAAGAATAAGACACATTTCCCCAAAGTCTTTGCATAGAAATTTGAAATTTTAAAAACAGCTATGTTTCTGGTTTCTCTTAAGATGAAGTGAGTCATTGTTAATTTTTCTTCCTTTTAAAAAATATTCTTCATTATTTTTGAGACATAGGTGGGAGGAGAAGTACAGTGGGAAACATAGATGAAGTGAAATAAAAGACAGTCATGTTGTGTTTCGTTTTTTAAAGAAGTATTGAATCTGGCAAGTTAATTGTCCACACAATAAAATTAAAATAAGTTGCTAATCATTTGGCAATATCAAATCAGATATCAATATCAACTTTCAGGAAATTTATTTGTTGAAGGTAAGAAATTATTTAATAATTCTTATCGAAGTAAATACATGTGAATTTTTTAAAAAAACTAATGATTTGTTGTAAAATTCAAGATCATTGAAATTTAAGATTTTTAAATATTTTAGTTTTATGTCTTCGATGACTAGAGCAGAGTTTTGCACATGATACAAACTATTTTATATGGAATATTATTAAGTTGACTATGTTGATTAAAATATTTGCAAATTTGAGTAGTCAATAATAGTTTTTGAATAAAAATTTTATTGACTTTAAAGGGTTAAGCAACTATCATCCCCATCAGCACATGCACACACACACAAATATAAAATCTCTACATATTTGTCTCAGTCTTACTTATAGATACATAAACACATACATTTATGCATATATACACATACACCTATATGTACATAATCTATGTATATATATATGTAAGTACATAAGTATATATATGTAAGATTCTTTGTGTTTGATATACACCCAACATACAAATATATTTGTTACTCCCAACCCCCCTTCAGATTCCAATTATACTGGGTTAGCCAACTTCAGGGTTCAAGTGCACACAGATATTTCCCGTCATCAGCACTTATCCTTTGTGTCATATTTCTCAATTAAACACTAGAGTTGTTCAAGTCAACTAAAATTTCTGCTCGCTCTATATCACTGCAGTAGCTTTCATGAATAACCATGGACACATCCATTAGCATTCAATATGTGAATCTTATTATTTATTTGGTGCACATATTGCAGTCATGAAGACATTTATCTATGTAATCACCTCACTGGGTAGAATAAACTGATTGAGAACATCTTTTCAACTACCAAAACAGATAAAAGGCCATTCAGGTCACAATATCCAACATAATAATTTCAAAGTTGGACTTCTAATTAGCAAAAAAAGATCCTAATGCTGACTTAATTGTAAACTACCAAGAAAAGTCTCTCTAAAGGATTTACCTCTGAAATAAAAGGATTAATATTTTATTTCTATTTTCAAATGGATTTCTATGTTCAACTGATTTTATCACTTTAGAAGATAAAACAAATTAATTTAAAAAATTACCAGTCTTCATTTTCAATACTTTTGTCTACTAAGGTTTTGAAGACATCTAGGTGGCCTAGAATCAAGGTGACTTCTATTCCTAAGTTCAAATCTTTCCACAGATACTTCCTAGCTTCATGGGACTGGACAAATCCCTTAACCCTGTTTGCTTAAGTTTTCTCATCTATAAAAATGAGCTGGAGAAGGAAATACTCAAGTACTCCAATATCTTTGCCAAGAGAACCCCAAATGAGGTCATAGAGTTGAACAGGACTGAAAAGATGACTCAATAAAAACATAAAAGTTTCAGAAATGACTGGCATCCTAGAGTTTGTAGTTCAGTAGGATAAGTATTACTTTTCATCAAAGAGAATTATTGGGATTTTTATGGTTTTTAAGACAAGCAAGTGAGAATCATAACCAATAACTTTTGAAGCACCACACAGGTTTTTTTTGTTTTTGTTTTTTAAGAAGACAGGTTGTGAGGAAAGTGTCAGCAGCAACATCAATGGGAAAGTAAGAGTACCTATCCCAACTCAACACTAAACAAGGAATCATGGAAAGAATTGGGGGCATGAAACAAAAAACAAAAGAAAAACTAAAATGAGCCCTGAGCTGGCTGAGATTGAGAAAAGAGAGCTCAGTGGAAGTTATCAGACACTTGCATGCAACTCACAACAGAAAATTAAGACCAAAATCATAGGTTGTAATTTAAAATGGACAGAAAGTTCCAAAGGTCTGCTTCCCCCATTTTTTCCTCTCTCCATTATGCATCCACTTCACTCATCAGACATTTTGGTATATTCTGCGTTCATCATTTTACTTAAATACACTATTTTCTATAGCCTGAATTTGACTCTAATACATACAAGAGGGGAATTATTCCAAATGACTCAATTAAAATTAGGACAAAAAGCCAAACCCCTCTCTGAACATTAGGCATTTTCTTAACAATGGCATGGGGCTATTATTACTATATGATGTTCATGCATTTCTATATGATGTAAATTCCACAAAATTCAGTCAAAAAGACTACATGGATCATTATATTAGCTCGAGACAAAAGGAAACCTGATGATTAAGCAGGATTCAGGTGGAAAGAAGAATTCAGAAAGTAAGAAATAGCAATCAAAGAAAAGATCACCAAGGTATCCACTCACCATAATAACTGAGGAGACTGGAGAGGTCTGGGGAGAAAACATTTCTGCCCCATTCAAGAATGGAGGAGACAATAGACTTCCAGTAGTCAAGATGGCAGAGTAAGTAGAAAATCGCTGTAACCCTCCCACATTCACCTAAAACAACAAAATTACACCCAAACAAATCCTGGAATGGTAAAAACAATGGAGTAACAATGTTTTATCCCAAGAACCTTGGAAAATGACTAAGAAAAGTCTGCCCCATTCACAGTACAGAACAAGAACTGTCCCAGTAAGCTAGCAGCAAGCCCCACCTCAGCAAACCAATGGGAGTTCCTGAGTCCCAGTCTTGCTGAGAAGGCAAAACCATAATCCCTCCCTGCCAACACATATCTCAATAGAGCCAGGGTAATGGACAGACTCAAGCTCCAAGAATTGCCTGGTGTATCTTGTGTTCATCTTTCTTTTTGAAGAGGACCAGGACATCAGAGAAATGATGACATGACTTGCACTTGACCTTTTCTGAGTGAGTGAGGGCTGTGCAAGGGCACCAGCCTCACTTTCTCCTCCTGAGACATCTGGATACAGTGACCAGGTATTCATCAGGATGACTATAGAAGGGTCAGGATGGAATGGGAGAACTTGGTCCTTTAAGCTAAGGACTTTTCAGGTACTCACTTAAAGTGAAGTAACCCCATTCAGTGAATTGACCTCTTTAAAAAGTAGTCAGGGGATGGCCCCTTTAATAGAAAAGAAAAAAAAATAAGCAAATCATCTCTGGAGGGGCAGGTGGCTGAGGGTTTTGGTTTGGAAGTAAAAGTGTTACTATTGACATTAACTCTAATGCAAGAGGGTCTAAAAACAACTATTGTCTGGATATTGGGCAGTGACAATTATTGGTTCTGTCATGGATTTCAGAGCATCTGACTTCTAAGGTTTTAGACAAGAAAGAAAGAAAGAAAGAAAGAAAGAAAGAAAGAAAGAAAGAAAGAAAGAAAGAAAGAAAGAAAGAAAGAAAGAAAGAAAGAAAGAAAGAAAGAAAGAAAGAAAGAAAGAAAGAAAGAAGAAGAAAGAGAGAGAAAGGAAGGAAGGAAGGAAGAGAGAAAGAAAGAAAGAGAGAGAGAAAAAAAGAAAGAGAGAGGGAAGGGGGATGAAGGGAGGGAGGGATGAAGGAAGAAAAGAAGAAGGAAAGGAAGGAAAGGAAAGGAAAGGAAAGGGAAGGGAAGGGAAGGGAAGGGAAGGGAAGGGAAGGGAAGGAAGGGAAGGAAAGGGAAAGGGAAGGGAAGGGAAGGGAAGGGAAGGGAAGGGAAGGGAAGGGAAGGGAAGGGAAAGGGAAGGGAAGGGAAGGGAAGGGAAGGGAAGGGAAGGGAAGGAAAGGAAAATCTAGCCAATGTACCCTCAGTAAACTGGGTGGTTTGGGGACATCAAAGTTTATCTTCTTTTTGAGAGGAGAAAGCCCTACTTAGGTAGTAAGGTTTACTCACAAGTTGTATCCATGCTTTGTTTTCAAAAAGGACCATGACATCAGAGAAATGATAGCATCACTTGCACTTGACTTTGTTTTGAGTGAGGGAGGGCTTTGCAAGGTCACCAATCTCACTTTTTCCTCCTGAATCATCTGGATCCAGCGACCAGATATTCATCAGAATGACTGGAGACAGCCCAGGAAGCAATGGGAGATCTCAGCCTTTTTCCAAGAGTACCTAAAACACTCCCAAAGGACTCTTGAGGCAAAATACTGTCCACATAGAGAGAAAAAGCTATGGAATAAAAATACGGAATGATGCAGACTATTTTCTTTTGCGTTGTGTTTTGTTTTAGTTTGGTTTTTCTCAGGTTTCTCTCCTTTGTTTTAATTCATCTGTGTAACATGACTAATGTGAAAATGAGTTTAAAAAGAATGTATGTGTAGAACCCATGAAGACTGCAATTCATCTTGGGAAGGAGTGGATAGGGAGAGGGAGAAAATTTAAGATACATGGATGTATCAGTAAGCACCCCAACATACACGGGGTGGGGGGGAGACTGCTATCACAGGTTCTTTGATCTGCTTTTCCAAAAAGAAAGGCAAGTTTTGAGGGGTTACCAATCACTTTAATCAACCACATGTGTCATTCAGTTAATTCAAGGGAAAAACTCAGCACCCTGAACTTCAGAGAAAACACTGAGAAATCAGTTCAACAAACATGCTTCCAAATGTCTCACTACTAACATGTATACATCCTTACCATAGGCTGCTTAGTAGCTTCCCAGAGTCTTTTCTGGCACACAAACCTTCTTCCAAAAACTATTTTCATACACTTTTTAGAGCCAAAGGGTATCACGTCCCTTGAGAACCAGTGTCTCATTAACAAATCTTCCCGGGTGGATCAAAGGATAGGAAAGATCTTTAAAACCATTCAAATAGAGGCATTATACTTCTTGATTACACTAGAACAAAGATCCTATTTTACTTGACATCACAATGGAAGTGATTGTTGAAAACCGAAAACAATAAATTGAGCAAATTAAAAAAATAATAATAATAATTTCCAAGTGCTTCAGCATAAGCCTGAGCAAATACACAGCTTCTGGTATCTAGACCTCCACAAGCTTCAGTATAGATGTTACAAATGCAGAAATGACTTACTAGTCTCAGCACACACCAGACATCAGCACTAGGACCCTGGCTCAACACCAAGTAAAATGCCAGACCCATACAGTTTCCAGCAGTACCTGCCAAACTCCACCCCACACTCTCAGCACAGCACTAGATGTAAGGGTCCCTCATAGGTCAAAAGGTACCAGATAAATTATCCAGAGCTTGCAGCCCTGGCACAAGAAGCCTGAGACAGTGCCCCTTCTACTCAGGAAGCAGAGTTCAAATTTAAAAGAAAGGGAGAAGGCCAAAAAATATCAGCAAAAAACAATAAAAACAGAACCCGACCATTGAAATTTATTATGGTGACAGAGAAAAAAAATGCACAATTTTAGAAGAGGACAACAATGACAGAAAAACCTATGGACAAAACCTCGAAATAAAATAAGAAATAGTTACAAGCCCCGAAAGAACTCATGAAACAGCTCGAAAAAGAATTTAAAAATTACAAGAGATAGAAGAAAAATAGGAAAAGAAATGAGAGTGGTGCAAGAGAATTTTGAAATAAGATTCAATAGTTTGGAAAAAATAACTGCTTAAAAAGTAAAATTGGCCAGCTGGAAAAAGAGATACAAAAATCCACTGAAGAAAACAATTTCTTAAAAGTAACAATTGGCCAAATGGAAAAGAAACCACAAAAGCTGACTGAGAAAGATAAGTCCTTAAAACATATAGTTGGGGCAGTAGATGCTAAAGACTCTATGAAACTATAAGAATCAATCAAACAAATTCAAAATAATAAAAACATAGAATTTGTAAAATATCTCAATGCAAAATAATGACCTAGAAAAATAGATCCAGGAGAGACAGTATTAGGATCATTGGACTCTCAGAATGCTATAATCAAAAGGAGGAACTGAACAAGACTTATGAAAAATTTCTTTCCAGAAAACTGCCTTGAAATTCTGAGGGCAAAACTGCCCTGAGCTAGAGGGCAAAATAGATGTTGAAAAAGTCCACCAGGAACAGCTAATATAACAGAGTAAGGGGAGAGACTCACCTGAGCTTTCCCAAAAACTCTCCAAAAGTTTTTTTTTTTTTTTAATGACTCTAAACAAATTGTAGAGTAGCAGAGTGAAAGACATTTCCAGCCCAAAACAACTTATAAGTTTAGCAGGAAATATCTTGTTGCTTCAGGGTGAAAATGGAGTGCAGTCCAACTGAGAACAAACCAGCACAACCCTGACCACAGTAAACCAGGGAAAGTTGTAACTTGAGAGTAACTGAATCAGCAGCAGCAAAAGCAGCAGTGGATGCTTCTGGAGCTTTCAGCACACAAACAATAAGGGAATCCAATAACTATTCAAAAGGAGATGATAGGGATCTTTTTACTAGCACTGAGGCAGGTCTCTGTTGTTCTGCCCATAGTAGGATCCATGTCCCAGGACCGGTAGTGGCCCTAGGGTGAGGAGGAGCACAAGTACACTAGAGCTTGCAGTAACATTAGAGGAGACACCATTCTCACAGTTCCAGAGCAGAAAAGAATGCTTGTGGTCACTCACAGACCAAAGCATAGGCCAGGAAAGTAGTAAATCCCTTGCCTGATTAGATCATACCACTTTACCAGAACTGAAAACTTATATTTCATAGAAATATCTCTGAAAATAACTGCCCCAAACCCTGAAGCTTGGGACAGTGTGCCCTCCACCCTGGAAGAAAAGCCTTACTTTAAGAAACAAAAGTCAAGCAATACGTTGGGGAAAATGAGAAAACAACAGTAAAAGAAAAGAAAAAAAAAAACCTCTGACTATAAAAAGTTACTATGGTGACAAGGAATATCAGAATCTCACATCAAAGTCAAAATCCCCACATCCAAAGTTCCAAGAAAAACATTAATTTGTCTCAGGCCATGGAAGAATTATAAATAAAATTTTGAAAATCAAGTAAGAGAAATAGAGGAAAAATTGGGAAGAGAAATGAGAGTGATGAAAGATATCATGAAAAACAAGTCAGAAATTTGTTAAAGGAGACAAAAAAAACCAAAAGTATAACACCTTAAAATATGGATTAGGCAAATGATAAAAGAAGTGGAAAAAGAAAATGAGGAGAAGAATGTCTTAAAAAGTATAACTGGTCAAATGGAAAACAAGACACAAAAATTCACTGAAGAACAAACTTCTTTAAAAACTAGAATGGAGGTCAGAGTCAAGATCCGGAGTAGAAAGATACACATATGGAGGCTCTCCCTACACATTCCATAAAATACCTGTAGAGAAGGACTCTCAAAAAAATTTGGAGCAGCAGAAACGAAGAACAGAGTGGAGGATATTTCCAGCCCAGGGTGACTTGAAAGGACCTGGGAAATGTGGATTGCACAGGACCTGGAGTTGAGCCCAGTCCAGCCTTGGCTGCAATACACAGCGTGACTCTGGGAGGAGGACACGTTGGGGATGGAATCTCCAGTCACAGTAGCAGCTAATCCCCAGCCTCACCAGCAGCAGTCCCCAGATCCCTCAACCCACAAGCATCAAAGGTCAGTGATGGTTTTTTTTCAGCTGGCCAGAAAGGGAGAAAGGCCTTCCCATAGCTCAGCAGCAGGCAGTGGCTATAGAGGCCACACAGCAGCCTGTACAGCTGCCCACATCCATTGTTTGAGCGTAAAAAAACCCTGGGGGCACTGAGGAGCTGAATGTTACCTCAGCCCTGGGTAGACGCCCTGAGGGAGCTGGTGTTCATCTCGCACTCAATAGCAGCCTTGCCCCCACAGCTTAACTGAAAATCAGCCCCCAGTGCTAACTTGATGGAACTGGAGATCAGGTGGCTGTGGAGAGGTAACTGCCAAGATTCTGGGCACAAAAGTCTCTGACTGCTCCCAGATCAGTGTACACACTTGATTGTGCCTCCTGGGAGGAACTGAGATCTCACAGATTCCCAGAGTATACCCTACTCTTGACAAGGCACCCAAAAATCAAGTAGCTGGTTGGGAAAATGCTGGAAAAAGGGGAAAAATAAGACTATAGAAGGTTACTTACTTGGTGAACAGATATCTTATTCCATCCTTTCAGATGAGGAAGAACAATGCTTACCATCAGGGAAAGACATAAAAGTCAAGGCTTCTGTATCCCAAACACCCAAAATAAATATTCAATTGTCTCAGGCTAAGGAAGAGCTCAAAAAGGGTTTTGAAAATCAGGTAAGAGAGGTGGAAGAAAAAGTGGGAAGAGAAATAAGAGTGATGCAAGAAAATCATGAAAAATGAGTCTGCAGCTTGCTAAAGGAGACACAAAAAATTTTGAAGAAAGCAACACCTTTAAAAATAGGCTAACTCAATTGGTGAAAACGGTCCAAAAAGTCAATGAGGAGAAGAATGCTTTAAAAAAGCAGAATTAGTCAAATGAAAAAGGAGGTTCAAAAGCTCACTGAAGAAAATAGTTCTTTAAAAATCAGAATGGAACAGATGGAAGCTAATGACTTTATGAGAAACCAAGAATTTACAAAAGAAAACCAAAAGAAAGAAAAAAAAAATAGAAGATAACAAGAAATATCTCATTGGATAAATAACTAACCTGAAAAATAGATCCAGGAGAAACAACTTAAAAATGATGGGACTATATAAAAGTCACAATAAAAAAAAGAGCCTAGATGCCATCTTTCATAAAAATATCAAGAGAAACTGCCCTAATATTCTAGAAACAGAGGGCAAAATAAATATTGAAAGAATCCAAAGATCACTTCCTGAAAGAGATCCAGTAAGAGGAACTAGGAATATAGTAACCTCCTAGGAATACAGTAACCAAATTCCAGAATTTTAGGAGAAAATACCACAAGCATCCAGAGAAAAACAGAGTATTGTGGAAATATAATCAGGATAACACAGCATCTGGCAGTTTCCGCATTAAGGGACTGCAGGGCTTGGAATATGATATTGCAGAAGTCAAAGGAACTGGAATTAAAACCAAGAATCATCTACCCAGCAAAACTGAGTATAATACTTCAGGGGAAAAAATAGTCTTCAGTGATATAGAGAACTTTCAAGCATTCACCTTGGAAAGACCAGAACTGAATAAAAAGTTTGATTTTCAAACACAGGAATCAAGAGAAGCATGAAAATGTAAACAGGAAGGAGAAAACATAAAGCACTTTCTAAAGTTGAGCTGTTTACATTCTTATATGGAAAGATAATGTTTATAACTCTTGAGACTTTTTTCAGTACTGGGTAGTTGGAGGGATTATACACACACACGCACACACACAAACACACACAGAGACACAAACACATAGAGAGAGAGAACATAGGGTGAGGTGAATAAAAGGTGATGATACCTAAAAAATTAAAATAAAATTGAAAGTTGAGAGAGGAATATATTGGGAGGACAAAGGGAGAAATGGAATGGGGTAAATTGTCATGCACCAATGAGGCAAGAAAAATCTTCTTCAGTGAAGGAGAATAGGAAGGAGATGAGAGGGAAAAGGTGAAGCTTATTCTCTTCACATTGGGCTTGAAGGAATGACATGCTCACTCATTTTGGTGTGAAGATATATCTTGCACTACAGAAAGGGACAAGAGGGAGAAGAGGATAAGTAGGATGAGGGGGATGATAGAAGGGAGGGCAAATGGGAGAAGGGGTAATGAGAAGTACACACTTTTGCAGAGGGACAAGGTCAAAAGAGAGAACAGAATAAATGAGGGACAGAATAGGATAGAGGGCAATATAGTTAGCCTTACACAGTCTGACTATTATGGAAGTCTTTTGCAAAACTATACTTATATAGCCTATATTAAATTGTCTGCCTTCTTAGTGGGGATGGGTGGGGAAGGAGGAAAGGAGAGAAGTTGGAATTCAAAGTATTAGGAATGAATGTTGAGAATTGTTTTTGCATGCAATTGGAAAATAAGAAATACAGGCAATGAATTATAGAAACCTATCTTGCCCTACAAGAAAAGAAAGAAGAAGAGGATAAGGGAAGGGAAGGGTGTGATAGAAGGGAGGGTGTATTGAGGGAAAGGGTAATCAGAGTGCAAGGTGTTATGGAGCTGGAGGAGGGGAGAGACGAGGAGAAAACTTGGAACTCAAAATTTTGTTGAAATGGATATTGAATACCAAAAATAAAAAAAAAAACATGAAATTAAAAAATATGCTTAATAAAAAAGAATTTGAAAGGATGATTGTCTCAAAAAGGGAATAACATACGAATTCAATTGAGTATAAAATATCTTACCCTACAGGAAAGTAAGAGGGGAATGTGATAAGAAAAGGAGTAGAGATTGATAGAAGGGAGAACAGCTCTGCAGCAAGAAGCAAAACACAATCATAGAGCTAAAAGATGAAAAGAGAGAGATTAGAATAAATGGATAGATGAAGGGAAATACAGTTAGCAATAGTAACTATGAAAAATATTTTGAAGGAAGTTTCTCTGATAAAGGCCTTATTTCTTAAACAGAGAGAATAGGGTCAAATTTATAAAATGATAGCCTTTCCCCAAATGATAAATGATCAAATGATACCTTCAGTGTTCAAGTGAAATAATCAAAGCTACCTATAGCCCTATGGAAAAAAAAAATATGCTAACTCATTATTGAATGGGGAAATGCAAGCTAAATTCTGAAGAGCTAATTTACTAACAGGACAAAATAGATTAATGGCAAATGTTAGAAGGTATGTGATAAAAATGAGACATCAATGCATTGTTGGTGGTGTAAACTGATTCAACCCTTCTGTTGAGCAATTTGGAATGATGTTCAAAGGGTTATAATAACATGACTAACCTTTGACCTAGTAATACCACTACTATGTTTGTGTTCCAAGAGGGATTAAAAAATAACAAAGGACCTAGCAACTCTCTTCTTGGGATAAATAATTAACAAATTGAGGGGATCTTCACTAATTGATCAATATTGAATTAATGCACAGAATAGGAGGAAGGAAGGAAGGAAGGGAAAGGATTTATTAAGCACCTACTCTATGTAAGCTACCATGGTAAAAGCGCTTACAAATGATATGTCATTTTATTCTCACAAAAACCTTGTTAATTACTTGAAATTGTGGTCCCCATTTTATAATGGAAGAAACAGACAGTTTGAACGAATGCCCAGAGCCATACATGTAATAATTGAGGGCAGACTGAATTCAGATCTTACTGACTCCAAACTTCCCTTCCTGACTCTATTCCCTTTGTCACCTAGTTTCCTCTTTGGAAAAAAGAAGCAGCAAGGGAAAGAACTATAACAAGCAGAATAAACCCATTTTTTCCCATTTATTTATGCTTTGAATTTTCAGGATGATGCTGGTATGGGAAAAAGATGTGATTCTTCAGTAAACTTAAGTACCTTTTATTTTCAGGTAAGCTTCAGTCCCAGAGTAATGCTATCCATTAATTTGAGTATAGGTCTTTCAGATTAAGAAACTCCTCGTGGAATTTTCACTTTGCATAAATTCCATGTTCTTTTCCCTTTTGATTGGAGGTTATCATCTGATAGGTACACTCTGTATAGTTTGAGGAATGTATAGGATACATTTGAGGGTACATACAGGGAGGATTGTTTTTTGTGTTCAGTCATTTCAGTCACATCCAGCTCTTGTGACCTGTTTGGGGTTTTCTTTCTTTAGTTCATTTTAGAGATAAGGAAACTGAGACATATTAGGCTAAGTGTCATACCCAGGACTGAATAGCAAGTAAGTATCTGAAGTGGTATTTGAATTCATTTCCTTCTGACTCTAGGCCCTGCTCTCCATACACTGTGCCCTTTTGGCTACCCTGCACAAGAAAATATGAGTGGCAAACAAGATAGGTAGAAGCATAGTCTGATTGATCACCAACTCAGATGTGAGGTGTGTGTATATTCATTCTTTCCTGAGTTTAAACAAAACTGAGAACAGAATGACATAGCAGATCAAGTCAAAATGAAGAACACATGACTTTCCCATTCATATATGACATGTGACCCTAATCAAGTTAGCAACCTTCCAATGCCTGAGTCAACTTTCCATAAATTGTACAATGGTTCCCATTCTACATGGGTAGGATGAATTTCCTCAATAAAGATATCTTATATCACTGACACAACTTCAGGCAAAATGGTGATACTGTTACCTTTGGCTACTACTTCTATCACTTTCTACCACTACCACTATCAGTACCATTACCATCAACACCACTGCTAGTGACATATCTACTGTGACTGCCACTGCCACTGTTATTGCCAATGCCATTGCCACCACTCTTGCTCTGCTAGTAATTTTAAGATTTACCTTAAAGACATCTTTTTTGTCTGGAAAAAGAACTTTAAAAAGAAAAAGAAATATTCCATAATGAAACTATAGGCAGAATATGAGCCCAAAATTAGATGTTTACAAAAGAAATAACAAATAAAGGAATGAAAAACATTCAACTCTATGTCAACTCAGAGCTTAAGTTAAAGGTAAAGCTAAATATCGCTTGAAGAAGTGCTGCCTAAATTCTGTTTTTCTTTAGCCTAACACTGAAACTTTTTAATAGCTATATTGAGGCAAAGACATAACTTGGCCATTAGAGCACAAGACTGGATTCCTTATTCCTCTGACATATTCAGGCTTCTAACACTAACTCTGTGACCAAAAGAAAGACATCTTAAATTTTATTTGGTTTCCTACCTTATAAATATTGATGACAATATTGGAATTATGTACCTCCTAAGGTGGTAATTAGGGAAACATTTTGGAAACTTCAATATATAACATTTCTTCATCAGAAATCTTTTGGGATAACTGGGTTGGGTTTACTAAAGGGTCAGCTCCAAGCAATTGACACCCCATAGAAGGACAAATAAGATTGGACTCTGGCTTGTTATCTGTAAGAGAACTATAAGTGCTCTTAGGGAGCTCTATACTGATAGATCACTAAATCTCTAAATTCACTCATCCCCGACTGTGAATATATTTGTGGAGATGGACAGGGAAATTTTAGGAAGGCATTGCTATTTGTAGACTCCCTTAGGGATATGAAGTACTGAAGGGTGCTAAGTTATCAGTTTCAGCTTAGATACTTAAATAATTATTATTACTATTATATTTAATATATAATAAATATTAATATACCCACTTCATATATAATTTACCATTTAACAATATTAATGTACAATTAGGTTTAAAGAGAAACCAAAATTTAAGTAATATTGATTCATAAAATTTTAACCTTTTGCTCAGAATTTATTAAGATAAATGAGAATTATATGCTAACAGTAGGCAAATATATTTTCTGTTTGTATGAGAAATAAGACTGGAAACCTATCTGATGCAGTCAGGTAATAGAGAGCACTGGATTTGGAGACAGAGAGACATAAAATACTGCCTGTACAACTGACTAATTATGACTCTGACTCTATCTATTTCATTTTCCTTAAAATGGAAATAATAATAGAATCTTCATCGAATTAATTTTTGTGAAGATGAAAGGAAGTAACATATGTATTTTCAAACCTTGAAGCAGTATATAAGTGCTAACTATTTTTATTACTAAGTATTTTGCTGATGTCTTTTTTCTTTACAACTCCTTTAGATGTGAAAAAAAGTGTGCCTCCAAAAGAATCAATCAATGAAACAATTGGTGAGCATTTATTAATCATTCATGATGTGCCAGACACTGTGGTTGGCACTTGGAATACAAAGATGTAAGTGATACAATACTTACCATAAATTAGGTTATATATTATGAAAAAGACAATACATACATATGTAGATACAAACAAAAATAAAGAGACAGAGCAGATGCAAGGTGATCTTGGATAGAAATGGAAATATACTAGCATCTGAGGGAACAGGGACCAGGAAATATGTGTTGCTAAAGATGGTACATGAGGGAATTCTTGAAGGAAAGCAAGGACTGCAAGAATCAGAGGCTTGGAGGGCCTGAATTCTAGGAATGGGGTAAATCAATTCCAATAAGGAAGAGAAAATATTAAAAAAATAGATGAGAAAATATAGTCAAAAGTGATGACAATAATCTGAAAGGGAAAGGCAGTAACAGCTCATATGACAAGAAGACCTTTGATGAAGACAGGATATGAGCTGTATTTTGGACAAAACCATAGAAAACAAAGGGGAAGTCAGGGAGCCAAGCATTCCAAGTATGGGGAACAAGCAGTGTAAAGGAAAGGAAGATTGATGCTGTGTTCAAAAAACTGTAAGTTATCAGGTTTAGCTGGATGATTCAGTTAGTAAAGAAGAATGAGAGATAAGAATGTTGTAATGGTAGGAAAGTGTCAGGTAATGAAGAACTTTAGATTTCATTGTCATATTTGATCTTGGAGATAGTAGGAAGTCACTGAAGCTCAATGAGTAGGAGGGTTAAACCTATTCTTTAGAAAAATAACCTGTGTTGAAGATGAAAAATAGTAGGAAGAAACCTGAGACAGGAAAATCAGTAGTAATTCAGAAGTCTAGGTGAGTGGTGATGAGAGATAGCCACTATAAAAGTATGTATCTGGGAGATGGAATGCCATGTGTGATGCACTGCATATAGATTATTGGGAGGGTAAAGAGGGACCATAGAGTAACCTTTAAGAAAACTGGAGATAGAGAAAGAGGAAAGTTGGTGCAGTAAGAAAAATTGAAAACCATAGAAAAGAAGTTTTTAAGAAAACAAAATGATTGAATTATAATAATGTTCTAGGAAATTAGAAACAGGCTCTAACTCAATCTGGTCTGTCCTTCACTACATGGAAAATATGATAATTATATAATAAAATCTGTCTCAACTTGTATTGCAGAGACTGAGATTTTTCACTCTGAACACAAAGTAGATCTGGCAAACATATTATAAATAGTGTTTTTGACCTTCAGTACAGATTATTCAGAGGTTCAAATAAGAAACCTGAATATAAACTCATCTTACTCCAGGCACACACACACACACAAACACACACATACCTTACATCATCTCTGAAAATGATCATCCAGACTTCTTTTTTTTAAAGGCATCATGTATTGTACTTGGGAATTCACTGCATCCTGAGGAAAAGCATTTGGATAACCATGATATTTAAAATCATCCCCCCCTCATTTCAAGTCAAAATTTGCTCCTTTAAAACTTCCAGCTGCATTCCTAGTTCTTCCCTTTGTGATCATTCAGGACAGATTTACTTCTGTTTACATGTGACAGTCCTTCAAATATTTGAAATCAGCTGTCTTGTCCCTCCTCTCCCCACTGAGCCCACATATTCTCTTTTGTGGGGTGAACATAACAAATTCTGTCAATCAATATCTTCGTGGCATAAATATGAGATACATTTATTAAGAACATATTGTATACCTGACACTATGATAAGTGCTGGGGATATCAATAAGAAAAAGACAGTCTCTACCTTTAAAGGTAGATTTTATTCTAATCAGAGAAGACAGCATACAAAATGATGGTAACAAGGGTAGAAAGGAAGAAGGTACTCACAAGTAGAGGTGATGATAGTAAAATGAAATCCAAACAGTGTAGCTGGCAAAAAAATGATGCCTGATCACTCTCTAGACCACTTGAGTTATATTTGAAATTGCAGCGCATGAAACTAAAGACAATAATGTGTCATGGTTTAATGAGATAGAATATAGCTACCTCAACCCTATCTTTTCTGAGTTGGTGAACATAGGGCTTTATTTCTAGGATTTGATACATAAAAAATATATTCTCCATTCAAAGAAGATCTTTTGATATTTTTCTCTTTTGGATGTAAGCTCATATTCCCCTGAAGTCATCAATTTTAGTTTCAGTCTTCCATGTAAATACGTGTCTTGTATAAATGTATCTCATGTATTTTAAATCAACATCCATATGTACATGATTAACAAATAGGGATTGCAAGATCTTTATTAAATTATTACATATTTTGTTGATTAGTCAAAAGAGACTTTAGAGATCATCCATCCCAATTTTGGCAAAATAAGAAAGTTTGACAGATTGGGGAATCAAATCTTGGAGAGGTGAAGTGTGGTTCCCCAAATCACACAATTAGTAACTGTAATAAAAGTTCAAATAATGTTTAGTTGTATAAGAACATCCATTACTGAAAGACACTACTTATCTTCGATTCTGAAACTGCAAGACTGTCTCTATAAGGGACTTAGGATAGCCAGGTATTATTTCCAGAGTTTAGTTTCCTCATTATTCCAAAAGATGTTTTATAATTCTTTTAAAAGTATGAGATCCAATTGGTCCAACAGTAAATAATGCAAACTAATAGTAGGATTCTTAAATAAGTATAGTATATTTATTGAAATTAATCTAAAGTAAGATAAGGGACTATTTTTTTTTCAATGAGAGAAAATAGACCTTTCAATATGGTTTGGTAAGAAGAAAGAAAGAAGGAAAGAAAGAAGGAAGGAAGGAAGGAAGGAAGGAAGGAAGGAAGGAAGGAAGGAAGGAAGGAAGGAAGGAAGAAGAAAGAAAGAAAGAAGAAAGAAAGAAAGAAAGAAAGAAAGAAAGAAAGAAAGAAAGAAAGAAAGAAAGAAAGAAAGAAAGAAAGAAAGAAAGAAAGAAAGAAAGAAAGAATAAGGAAAGGGGAAACAGAAACAAAGAAAATCCTAAATCAAAAAAGACCAACTCAGATCCACTCCATAAGGAGCTATTAAATGATATGAGGGACAGACAACTAAATATGCATATTACCATAATGACATAACGCTGACATGCACTGACAAAAGCAACAAAAGGAGATTCAAAATCCAATTTTCTCACGTGAAATATCTCTTTGAATCATGACAAAAACCTGCCAATCCCAGATGGTCCTCATTAGTCATTTAAGAATACATAAATTGATTAAAATAAAGTCATGTTCTTTCTTAAAACTTTGCTCATTATTACTCATGATCGTATAGTTTTTGAGTGCTGTTAAGAACACACTTAGTTCTTATAGATTTGCTAGTATTTGTGAGCTGAGATAATGAGAGAGGGTTATTTGGGGGTTTTATTTTGCTTTTTATTTATTTTTAAATAGTATAATGTCTTATAATGTTGGAGTTGAGAGAAAAATTATTTGCCCAGTAAAAAGTTAATAAGTATTTGGAAGACAGTTTTAAGAATGAAATTTCCACAGCATATTCTGTATGAATTTGATAGATAAAAATTGTGCAGCCTTTTACACTTGGCTCCTATGATGTCACCTAAAGTCTTCATAAAATAGAGTGGTAAACATTAACAACATGAAGGGTATCTATGCACTGATATTGCACTTGCAATTTATTTTATCAGACATTTTTAATTGCTGTAACTTAAAAATGTGGGCAAAATGATAACTCTGTTTACAAAAGTTAAAAAAAACAGATTGATAAAGCATTATATTCAATAAAAACAAAATGTTATATAAAATGAATTGTTAAAAATACTCTAGAATTATCAGGTTCTCGATATAGTACTCCAAGTTAAGACGATAATGTGGTATTTACAAATTATACTACAGTATGTTTATGTACAAGTATTTTTATATAATTGAAATATTGAAATATTAAAATAAAAATGGTCTAATAATTCAAATAGAGCTCCAAAAGTATTTTTTTGTTCCTTCTGGAGACAGATTACTATTTTAAAATTATTTTTTCTGTAATCAATATTAGAACATGTTTGAATGGCATAAAACTAAGCTCATTATTTTCTCCAATTTATTCAGTATATGGTAGATTGGAGAACACTTTCCTTAGACCAGAGCTGAAATATAGGTAATAAGCAAACTATTAACCCCACTTCACAGATGAGAAAACTGAGGATCAAAAAATTAAGTGACTTGTTCTCACGGAAAATAAGTAGTACATCCAGAATTTGGCCTCAAGCTTTTTTGATGCCAAATCTAGACATTTTGCTACTATATTTTGCTTTTATTAGGAAATGATAAAAAATTATTTATAGAATCATTTTTTAAAATTTATTTTGAAATGATACAAGAGCTTAATTAAATATGTCCAAATTGTTAGCAATTCTAAATAAGTATAATATAAGGAATAGAAAAAAATTGAAATGGAGAAACAGTGAGATTAGAATAATTTTCTGAATTTTTATCTGAAGAGAAAGGAGAAAAAAAGAGTTGACCTGTGGTTAGGAAATGAATATCTACTTAAAACTTGTTTCAAGATTTCAGAGGACCTTAAAGAACCTTTTCTTTGTATTAAAAATTTGAAGAGAAACTTGCTAAACATATGCTAAAGCACAGTAGTAAGCAAGAGTTGTTTTATGAGACAAAGGCTGCTATAAATAGTGGATTTCTCAGGAGCCTCTTGTAACTATGCCCATGGTGAGAGAGAAGGGTGAACAAGTTCATGGCAGTTAGCAATGTAACTCAGAGTAACTAAGAATGGTTGAGAACTGTAGATATCATTTCCAACCAACTTAAAAGGCTGATAGTTTTATAGTTATATTCTCAGAATACACTCTATTCTATTTTCACTGGCTAGATCTCTTTCTCAAAGACCTAGCCTTAAACCCTTTTCACTTCCCGGCTCATATATTGGACAACGTTAGGTCCCTGACCAAGCACTACTTAATGGCTATTTTTATGGGCCCTATAGGCTCAGAGTGAATGTAAACAGGGACTGTTTCTACCCTTACAGTCCTTCCCTCCCAGTTTTATTTTATTTATTTTTTTTTTATTAAAGAGTTCATCCCTTGACTCACTTCTTAAAAAGGCCTATTTATTGTATGAGCTTTTACTCAAAATGAGAACCTGAAAAGACCTTAACCTAAAAGAGCCAAGGTCTGCCATTGCATCCTGGACCATCTCGAGTCATTCTGATGAATATCTGGCCACTAGACCTAGATGGCTCTGGAGGATAAAGTGAGGCTAATGAACTTGTACAGTCTTCCCTCATTTAAGTCAAAGTCAACTGCAAGTCATATCTTCATCTCCTTGATCCTCCTTCATATCCTTGGTCCTCTTCAAGAATTAAGGACAAGCACAACACATTTCTACATCAGCTAATTAACATGTGTTGTACATACGAAAGGAAGGTTGATCTCCTATAAAACAACCTCCTACCCATAGATCCATTTTGATGACTTAGGTTTTCGGTATCTTTGCAAGCATCTCCCTTCCCCTGCCCAACTAAGTCCCAATTAGTTCTCTTTTTCCAAGAGGTGAGCACCAGAAACTCAGAACTGTGACAGTCAAATAGTTCATATGTTAGAAGAACTTTGTAAGGATTGACGCTAAGACTCATTGTGTTCTCATATCTCTAACCTGTGCCAGACTAGAAGTTCAAAAAATATATTATAGGAAAGAGAGGAAATCAGGATCCTCAGAATTTTGAATCAAGACATAGGTAATGGAGGAACTGTACATTTTGAGTTTGGAACAGCTTCTTATGTTCTAAGGAATGATGATTATCAAATGTATCTATAAGTGCCACAAGGAAAGAGGTATTACTGGATAGGAAGAAGGGAAATCAGTAGTGGCAGGTGTCTATCTGATGAGGGGTACTGAGGTAGTTATATGTGGACTTCAGATAAAGAGTAGAGAGAAATAGTATCTTCCAGTGGAATAGTTCTGGAAGTCTTTTGTAATTAGACTTGACCACTCTTATTCACTTTTTATTAATACAAGTAATAGAAAAGTAATCTTAAAATAATTATGTTTTTTAAAATAAATCATTGATGTGGCAGGGTGAGGATGGGGGTGTGGTAGACCATAAGACAAAGATGCTGTAATTTTACTGATAAAAATAAATGTTAGAGGGAAGTAAAGGAAGGAGTGGGGAATATATATTAACAAAAGCTTAAGAAAATATTATAATAAAAATATTTTGATTTTGAACAGAAAATTAAGTAAAACGTATTTGGGACTTTTGGTTAAGGAAAGAATGAACTTAATTATAGAATCTCAAAGTTAGAAGGGAGTTCAGAGTTCATCTAATTAAACCCATACTAAACAAGAATTACATCTTGCATATACCCAATATATTAACTGGTTATATACATATACACACATCCACACCCACCCACTTATACATGCACACACACACACACACACATACACACGTGTATGTGGGTGTCCGTGGGTGTCTGTGTGGGTGTGGGTGCCTGAATGCTCAAAAAGAGTGAACATTTGTCTGACCAGAGACAGTTCCTTCAACTTTTGAATAATTCAAGTTATTTGAACCATTTTTTCTTACATCAACTAGAATTATTCAATAAATGAGCATGTATTATTTGCTTACTATATGCCTAGCACTGTGCAAAAATTCAGAACCTGAAAAAAAGGTGTGGGGGAGAGAATCTCTGATCTCAAAGAGTTTACATTCTAATAGGGAAGAACATATTCAATTAACAACATTCAAACAAGGTAGATAAAGTGAAAATGGAGAAGAATCTCATGGGTTAGTGACTATTACTGAGGTCAGCCAGGAAAGAAATCTTAAATTAGATTTGGACTCAGTTTTACAGAAAGTAAAAGATAGAGAGTGTGACAGGCATGGGGGACAAGCAGTGAAAAGGCAGAGAGTTGTTTGTGAGGAAGAGCAAATAAGTCAATATATCAGAATCTTGGGAAATTTGAAAGAGAATAAAGTATAAGAAGCCTGGCAAGGAATGGAGGTGCCAGAGTAGAGAGCTTTAAAAGACACACTTTTTACACTGATGCTGGAAATACTAGGGAGCCAGTGAAGATTATTGAATGTGGGAATGGAATGATGTCAAACCTGAGTTTTAGGAAAATCACTTTTGCAGTTGTCAGGAGAATGGATTGGAGAAGAAAGATATTGAAGGCATGGAAATGAATTTCCCATCCAAGTCTAAGCGGGCAATAATGAGAGCCTGCACTAGCCTTGCGGTTGTGAGAGCACAGAGGACACATATTTGCCTTCTTGGGATGTTCTGTCAAATTTTCACTATTGCTGTTCATTTATTCAGTTGGTATTTCTTTCATGGGATGAGACTACTTAAGACTGATCCTTTTGGTCTAGAGAGTTACCACATTTTCTTTTGATTTTTTTTTTGATATAATCTGCTTCACAATATCATCTGGATAAGTCAGGAAGCTGTAAGTATGTTCTTCTCCTTCATCTCATATGAGAACCCCTCAACCATTACCACTGAATTAAAGTGACAGAATTCATTTTACATCCTCTCCAGCACAGACCAAAAGCAATGTTTACCACAAATGGTCAAGATACCTTGCTGCATCTTTCTGAGAATAGGTCTAAAAATGTGTATCTCTTTTTATGTGCCTTATCTATATGCTCTGATAGCTACTGTTAGGTCTTGAAAATTGCCTTGAAGCTTTGTCCATATTCCAGAATTCACTAGATGTACTGAAGGGGTAAAGGAATATAAGACAGCAACATTTGTGAACATTTCAGCTCATATGAAAGCCTGTGAATTTTTTTAGCTACTCTTCACCACACCACCCACATTAAAAATTTATAGTCCTTGTAAATTATGTCAATCAAAATATCCATTAATTTTTCCCTTATACAAGGTTCATAAGGCCACATAAAGGCGCAGATCAGAATTGGATATGCTATGAAAAACACATAAGTCAAATGAAAGTGTCTAAAACACAACATCACTTGAGAATTTTGCATATTGTAGCCCCAAAGCAGACATCATAGATAAAAATACAACATTACCTCAAGAAGCTATGTACAAAGAAAAAATACATTCACTCTATTTGTGGGCATTAACTGTGGACATATAACTTGTATTTATTGTAATATATTATATAAGCCTGTTCTCTGAATAGATATTTCTATTGTTTGTTCTGCATTCTTGGCCTAACTAGGACTATAAAACCATGAATGCCCCAGAATTAAGGATATTGTTTTTTGGACCTAATGAGTGAGATTTTGTAGGAGGCTTCCATTCCATTTGGACATCCATTCCTGGAATATTAGGAAAGAAAAAAAGGAGAGTCAAACCACTACGGCAAGTGTCTAGCTCTATCATACTGATGTATCCTAGTCAGGCTTTCTCTTATATCAGAAATGTAAGAATGTATGGTTATCTTTTCATATAAAATTTGATCCATGTCATCCATATTATAGGCTTTTATTTGTCACAATGTATTTGTCTACAACTGGTTGACAGGACTTTCATAGAGTGCCTGTATCCTAGATATCTTGGTGTGTCTTCTGCTTCTGTCCTGGTTACCTCTATGGGCAGTAAGTGGTCACTATGCTCTAATTATAATGATAACAATGAACATTTCTACAATTTTTATTGTATAAATTTAGTGTTTTTAGTATTTTATTTTTTCCATTTCCATGTAAAAAACTATTTTAACACTCATTTTAAAACTTTGAATATCAAATTCTCTCCCTTCCTTCCTCCTCATCTCCCCTTTTCTCATTGAGAAGGTAAGCAATTTCATATAGATTATACATATGCAGTCACGGAAAACATTCATAATAGTCATGTTGTGAAAAAAAAAAACATAGACTAGGAAAAATAAATATAGAATTTTTTTTAAAAAGTACCCTTCAATCTCTATTCAGACACCATCATTTCTTTCTCTGGGGATGGATAGAATCTTTCATCATACCCCCTACAGAGCTATATTAGATCATTTTATTGCTGAGAATAGCTAAGTCACTCATGACTAATCAACTTACAATAATGCTGCTACTCTGTACATAATACATTTCACTTTACATCAGCCTATTCAAGGCTTTTCAGGTTTTGTGAGAGCATTGTGCTCGTTACGTCTTATAACATAATAGTATTCCATCATAATCACATACTACATTTTGTTCAGTCATTCCACAATTTATGGACATTGCCTCAACTTCTAATTCTTTACCTCCAGAAAACAGTGACTGTGAATATTATATATACATATATATATATATATATATATATATATATATATATATATATATATATATATTCTTTTCCCCTTTTTTAATCTCCTTTGGGATACAAAAGTAGTAGTGGTATTTCTATTCTACAATGCTTTAAAGATCGCAAAGAACTTTAATACATTATCTCATTGGAACGTTTTGGTGACCCAACGGATTAGAAATATTACTATTTGCATTTATAAATGAGGAAATCAAGGTGTAATAACTTGTTAGTGAAGACAGTAATAAAATGAAATCCAAACTTCATGATTCCAAGTCCAGTAAGCACTATAATATTCTCCCTTCCACAGTTTCCTTAACATTTTTCTGACCTATTTTATAGACTGGAAGATGAGTTTTTCAACTTAATGGGCAATTCCCCACCTCTCTAATATATGATGTTTTCCCTAGATATGAGACACATTGGAAGAAGAAAAATTGACAGCACTTACTAGAATTCTAAACTTTGCAACAAAACTCATATATCTTTTCTCTATTATTCGTACCACTTTTCAAATGAAGGCATGTTTAAGTGACTTCTTCAGGACCACGTAGCTATTTAACTTTGATCCTAAATGTCATTCAAGTTTTCCTATTTCCAAGTTCCCCCTTTCCATACCTCCCTCAAACAACCAAATCATTTTACCTGTTCTTTCTAATTTCAAATTATTAAATTCAATAGAGAGAAACATAAACTTAAACACATGATAAAAAGCTCATGTTCAAGACAGATAAAATAGAGCAAGAAGGAAGAGCTCCTGTTGTCAAACATACTAATGATTTTCAAGAAGCATAAGCTGGCAACCTGTCACCAAAGAAGAATATATAAACAAAACATAAGACAGAACAAAATATGTGACCAATAAACATGAGACTTCTGAAATCAAGGATATTCTGGTAAAGATTTGAATGCAAACTGTCTGAAATATCTAAAAATATATCAGCCACATTATATTATAGCACAGAATAATAACATATTTGAAATCATCATAGCACTTAGCATCAAAGTATACTCCCATTATTAGGCATCATCTGTTTTTGTTGGTTTCGGGTTTTTAATTTTTTTTGGTTAAAAAGTGTTCTCTATTACCAGTTTATTTTTGTTATATAGTATAGTATTCTGTAAATAATAACATGAATAGTTTTAAACATCTATGATTTTTCTTGGTTTTTAGTAATCTATGCTGTTTCTATAAATCAACAATTCTGTAAACATCATTGATAAAAATTATAGACTTTCTATATTTAAATAAAATTTTTCATTTTTTATTTTTACAACGCAGGGCTTTAGAGCTATATGGGATATTACAAAAGTTTTACTCATAAGAAACTAAAATTAAAAACTGTACTAATTCTGTATTTGGAATACTCTATATAATCCATCTCTTCTTTATGTCCTCCCTTATACAAAATAAAAGAAACATTTAAGCAAAATCAATCCACACAGTGACCTCTTCTGACAGAGTATGCAATTTTCTGTATATGGTCTTACATTTTTTAAAAGAAAAGTTCTCCAAACTTTTTAAATTGCATGAGACATAACCTGGCAATCTTAGTGCTTATCATAAACTCCTACTGATGCAAATTGCTTGAAGGCAAGACTCACTTCAAGGAAAGGTAGTGTTAACCCTGAAGCAAGAAACTGCCAAATACTCAGTATGTCTTCCCAAAGGAACTGATGTAGGCCCTCTTACTTGACGAATATAAAACCAGGACAGAGAAATACTAGAAATCATAATGATAAGCATGATAGGAATGACTAACCCAATCATTTCCCCTCTATGACTACAAGTATACCACATTACTTCTAATGAACACAAAGTTCATTTTCATGTTTCCAGCATGGCACACTGCTAGAATACATGAATTAGCATATTTTATATTCTTATCCCCTACTTTAATAACACAAATAGTCATCTTATATCAAACCACAGTGTATTAAATAATTTTAATATGAAATATAAATATAATACATTTTAAAGTTGCTTTTGATAAGAAATCATTTATCACTGACCATCATCATTTGGTCATAAACTTTCAGTTTCTTCCATAGTTTTGTTGATAAGATTCAGGTCGCGTACCACATTTTATGTAAATATTTTCCATATCCACACCATGGCCCCTGCATACATATTTCTTAGTACCACCCCTGTCTGAGAGTCATTATTTATTTGGGATGTATTTATATGTATCGGTACAGTAAGGATCAAAGTAGAAAATTGATGTAAAATATTTTACAAATCTTGAGCATTAAATAAAGGCCAGCAATTATGATTATTAACATCCAGCCCTGGTGATGATAACCTGAACTCTTTATTGCACTGTTGCTGAGTTCAAGCAGTGCTTAGAGAACGATACAAAGGTGTGCATGTAAATTTTTAACAATGAGCTCTCCTATGAAAATATGCTTTTAAGTTTAATCTGCATCATTAACAATTTCATAAGTCTGAAAAAATCACCAGAATAAATCAAGCCCTGATTTTTAGGGATTGACTCTTTCTGAGGTTTAAATGTTCTTAATGAAAATTTAACAGCTGGCTCTTAGAGATTGTTCCATCATACCCCTGCTTGTAAAAAAGGGAAGCATTTTGCTTGCATGTTTGCATCTTCTGTATCTAATGGAGGACTTGACTAGGTATCCAACATATGCTAGTAAATAGTGCATTCTTGGTGCTTGATTGATTTAGTTAGAATCTTTCACTAATTTATGAGTAAAAAGATATACAGTGAAATAACTGGCTAGTTAAAAGAGTTCAATGTGTATTTATAGCATATCCTCTCTGTAAAAATTGTTGTGAGAATTTTACACATGAACTTAATCTCACAATCACTATGTTCTAACTGGTTCAGCTGACCATTAAAGATTTATTATTGATCTATATAAAATGAAGTCATCTAAACATTAGTGTCATCCCTTTCAATGCAAATAGCATCACCTAAAGAGGTCAAAAAATCCTTCTAGTGCTAAAATTAAATAAAATGATAAATGTATTTTAATGTACACATGAATTCTTGTATATTTGAGATAGCATGCACTTTATGGTAAAAGTCTTGTCTCTGATGGAGGTGTGTGTGAAAGAAGACATGCAATTTAGCAACCAGGAAACTTAATACTTTCAATTTTTGCGATGGGTGACAGTAGTAAACATTGACATTAGTAACCATTGTTGACCCTGGATTTAAACAAAACAGAGAGACAGAGAGAGTGAAAGAGAGGGAGAGACATAGCGAGATGCAGACAGAAACATAGTGAGAGACAGACAGAAACAGAGACAGACACAGATAGACGAAAACACAGAGACAGAGAGGAAGAAAGGAATAAAAAAAAAGGACTAAAAATAAAGAGACAAGATAAAACAAAAAGCCCTTAATAGAAGTTATGGGAATTAGATGGTATATTTCATTTACAAGCAAGGGAAACTCAGTTGCTAAAATAAACATGTACGTATAATGAAGTACCATAGAAGAGACAGTGACGGTTTTTCAGAGAAGCTACCTGAGAGAAAGGATCACTTTTCTATATATAAATAATCTGTTATTAAATTAAAATTGAGTTTTTTCCTTCATATTTCCATAGTCCTTGTAAATCATTCAGCCAGTTTCTGAAGAACAAGGCTGATATATGAGACTAGCATAATCCTTGGGGAATGTTCTCCAAGATCTTGGGACTATCCAAATGAACTAGAGGGACTAACTTTCTACAAAATCTGATCCAGGTTAATTCTTGCCCTTAATAAATAAGTCAATGACACTGCACCCCTCCACTGGAGTTTAGGGAAACCAAACTTAATAGAGAAAACTAACCAGAATGAAAGGAAGCTGAGTTTCATGATCAAGTCAAGTAGGATGATCAAGTGTAGTCCACCTCCTCAATAATATGCCTACCCCTTAGATTTTTGACCCAGAACACCAGTAATTTGTTCTTGTCTCAACATTATTGGCATAGACTGTTTTTCTTTCCAGTCACTTTCAAACCAACACAATTCACTGAAGCAGGCAAACCTAATAGGTATTATAGGGAGAGTGTGGTTTCTCACTCCCATATTTGGTGGTTCCTCCATCACTGATGCTGCAGGCAAAAAGACCTGAAGTACTCTACCCAATGTAGGGTATAAACATTTCCAGAAATAATTCTTAGGTAGGATGAAGGTGGATTGACAGCAACAAGAGCAACAACAACATTCTTAAGGTGAATATTATGAGCTTCAGAAAGGTCTGTAACCTCTAGATTAAGTGCACCATCATAGATGCATATGATTAATGTTAAGGAGGCTATCATGATTTCCAGTGCCAGGACAACATAGTGAGGATAGGACCCTATGAGGCCCTCCTAAACTCCCTTCCAAGCAAATTGACATCCACCTCAAAATTGATGTAGGAGCAGGAAAACAGCTTACCAGTATAGCAGGAAGGTCTGTCTCACTTGGTTAAGCAAGCTCCAAGAAGAGTAAAAACAGTCAATCTAGCAACAAGGCTCAAAATCCAGAACAATCTGCTACATAGGCCCTCCCATCCTGTAAACCAGTAGCCTCTTTAGATAAATGAACAGTCTGCACACCACATCAAGGCCCCACCCCAGCAAACCTATCCCTAGCACAATGAAGCAACAAGGTATTGACCTTTTCGTTGAGCATTATTGAGGCTCCACCCAGGGCCGGTCAAAGAGAGATGACATCACTGGGGCCTGCCAGCACAGTAGCCCTGTTTCCATAGCAACACAGAAGCAGGGCCACATCTCTGGGGCATATAAGCAACACGATTCCTCCTACAGGGTCAGTCACTAGAGAAACTCTGCTGCAACTGCAATGTATCATAAAGTCTTTATCCTTTAGCTGGGCCAATAGTTAAGGCCCACACCAGAGGAAACCAATAGAGAGGGCACATTGTTCAGAATAATCCAGAAAGGTAGCCAGTTTAAAATTGAAAGTAAACAGCTGAGCCCTGAAGCCCAGTAAAAGTCAGTAGTAAGACCCTAAGCCCTAGCACAAAAAGCTTGGGACAGTACAGGACCAAATCCCAACTCTCACATAAAATACCAAGTCTCCAAAAAGGCATAAAGATGTTCAAAATTTCAAAAAAGTTGATTATAGAAAGTTACTATGGAGACAGTAGGATAAAGGCATAAACTTAGAAGAGGACAACAGGGTCATAATGGTTACATGTGACGCCTCAAAGAAAAATGTTATTTGCTCTCGGTCTCAAAAAGAATTCCCAGAAAAGATTAAAAAATGCTTTAAAGCAAAACAGAGAAGTAGAAGATAAACTATGAGGGAAAAAAAAGAATCTAATTACTCTATAGGAAAATATTCATAATAATTTAGCAATGAAGACAATTACAAAAAAAAAAAAAGTAGAATTAACCAAATGGGAAAGGAAGGAAAAGCTTATTGAAGAAAATAATTCCTTAAAATTATAATTGAGCAAGTGGAAGTTAATTAATCCATGAGACATCAAGATACACAAATAAATTAAAAAATAGAAAAAATGTGGAATTTTATATTGGAAAAACAATTAACCCAGAAAATAAACTTAGGAGAGATAATTTAATAGTTATTGGACCACCTGAAAGCCATTGATCAAAAAACAAACAAGCAAAAACCTGGACAACTTTTAAAAAAATTATCAGTGAAAACTGGCTTCATACAAGAACTGAAGGGCAAAACAGAACTTGAAAGAATTCTCCAATCACTGGCTAAAAGAGATCCTAAAGTGAAAACTACCAGGAATATCATAGTCAACTTCCAGAGCTCATTTATCAAGGAAGAAGTACTGCCAGCAGCCAGAAATAAACAATTCGGATACTGTGGAGATACAGTGAGGGTTACACAGGATTTGGCATCTCCCACTTCAAAGAACTGGAGGGCTTGAAATATCAAGTAACAGAAGACAAAGGAATTAGGATTGCAACCTACTAGCAAAACTGAATATAATGGTTCAGAGAAAAATAAAGTTGAACGTTTAACAAATATAGGGCCTAAAAGCATTTCTAATTAAAAGCCTAGAGCTGAATAAAAAAAAAAAAATGACCTCCAAATTCAAGACTCAAGGGGAACGTTAAAATTTAAAAAAAGAAACAAGAAAGAGAAAACACAATAAATTCAATAACATTAAACTGTTTATATTTTTACATGGCAAGACTAATTGTTAGAACAACTCCATTACTATAAAAGTAATTAGAAGAAGTATATATAGATAGATGGTGTGAATAGAAGGAGTATATATAGATAGATGGTGTGAATATAAGTTGATTTTAATGGAATGATATCACCTCCTCCCAAAAAATAAAGGAATGAGAAATAAATTTCACTGGAAAAAAGGAGGAGAGTGAATGGATAAATTACCCCACATAAAAGTGGCATGAAAAAGCTACTGTAATAGAGGGGAAAATGGGGGGGGGAGGGCGGTGAGTGATAGGTAAAGCTTAAATCTTATTCTCATTAAATTTTCTCAAAAAGAGAATAACATACACATTCAGTTGGATAAAGAGATCTGTCTTATCCTATAAGGAAGTAAAAAGGAGACAGAGAAGTGAGGTCAAATATGTATAAAAGGGAGGGTACATTGGGGAAGTCAGGAAGTAATCAGAAGTTAAACACTTGTGAGGAGGGAAAGGGTGAGAGATAAGAGAGGGAGGGAGATAGAAAAGGGGAAATTAACATGGAGGGAAATACACAGTTATCATAACTATGAATGGGATGAACTCCTCCATATAATGGAAATGGGTAGCAGAATGGATTTAAAACAAGAATCATATGATATGTTGTTTGCAAGAAACGCAATTGAAGCAGAGAGATATACAAAGGGCAAAGGTAATGGTCTAGAACAGAATTTATTATGCTTTAGATGAAGCAAAGAAAGCAGGATTAACAATCATGGTCTCAGATAAAAGAAAAGCAAAAGTAGATCTAATTAAAAGAGATAATAAAAGAAACTATATCTTGCTCAAAGGTACCATAAACAATGAATTCTTATCAATGCTAAATGTATATGCACCAAATAGTATGGTACCTTACTTTTCAGAGGAGTAATTGGAGTTTCAAGAGTTAGTAGATAATAAAACTATATGAGGGGGTGACCTCCCCTTTCAACTCTCAGAGCTAGATAAGTCTAACCAAAAAAAAAAAAAAGGAAACAAGAAAGGAGTTAACAAGGTGAATGAAATTCTAGAAAAAATCTAGAAAACATATATATGTGTATATGATAGATCTCTGGAGAACATTATATGGGAATTGAAAGGAGTATGCCTTTTCTCAGCAGTAACTGACACACAAAATTTAATTGCATATGAGGACATAAAAACTTCATAAACAAATACAAACATATAAATATAGTCTTTTCAAAAGATAATACCATAAAAATTATATTCAGTAGGAGACAATGGAGAGATTAAAAATTAATTGGAAATTAAATAATCTAATCCTAAAATCTGAATCAAAGAACAAATCAGAAAAAAATTGATAACTTCATTAAAGAAAAATAAGATGACATACCAAAATTTATGGGATTCAGTCAAAGTAGTACTTAGGAGAAATTTTTTTCTCTAATTTCTTGTGTCAATTGAATAAAGAAAAAAGTCAATAAATTGGAAATGCAGCTAAAAAAACAAAGAAAAAATTAAAAATTCTCATTTAAATACAAAATCAAGAATCGTGAAAATAAGAGATATTAACAAAATTGAAGGAAAACCACTATAATAAGAAATAAAATGTAAGCTGGTTTTACGAAAAAATAGATCATTTGTTAATAATATTTTTTTTAAATGGAAAGAAAACCAAATTACTAGTATTGAAATTGAAAGGAGTCAATTCACCAACATTGAAGAAAAATTTAAGAAAATTGTTAGAAGCCATTTGTCCAATTATATGACTATTAATTTGACTGTCTAAATAAAATGAATGAATGTCTATAAAACATAAATTACCTAGATTAGTAGAAGATATAACATATTTAAATACTTTAATCTTAGAAAAAAAATGTCATCATGCCATAAATGAACTTCCTAAGAAAAAATCTCTTGGATCAGACTGACTTACAAATGAATTCAAAAAAAATTATTTAAAGAATAATCAATCTCAAAACTATATACACTATTTAGAGAAAATGACAAAGAAGAAATCCTAAAAAAGTCATTCTACAACTCAAATATGGTGCTTATTCCTAAAGCAGGAAGAACCAAAACAGAGAAAGAAAACTGTAGACCAATTTACCTAATGAATAATGATGCAAAAACTTAAAATGAAATATTAACACAGAGATTACAGCATTATATCACAAAGATCTTACACTATGACCAGAGGGGTTTTATACCAAGAATTGAGTGATGGTTCAAAAATAGGAAAACTATCAGTGTAATTCACCATATCAATAATATCAACAGAAATCACATGATTATCTCAATGCAAAAAAAACCTTTCACAAAATAAAGCACCCACTCTTACTGAAAAAAAAAGAACAACAGCTAGAAAACATAGTAATAAATGTAACTCACTTTAAAAATGATAATAATATTTGTCTAAAATCATCAGTAAGAATAATATGTAATAAGATATACTAGAAGCCTTCAAAATACAACCAGGGATGAAACAAGGATGCCCATCATCACCACCTCTATTATTTAATATTGTAGTAGAAATGTTAGCTAGAATGATATAAGAATATAAAGAAAGTAAAGGAATTGGAATAGGCAATAAGGAAGCAGAACTATCTCTTTTCAAATGACATGATGTTATATTTAGAAAATCCTATGGAATCTACTAAAAAAAATAGTACTAGAATTGTTAACATTAGCAAAGTTGCAAGATATAAAATAACCCAAGATAAAGCACCAGAATTTCTATATATTCCTGACAAAGTCCAGCACCAATGTGTAGAAAAAGAAATTCCATTCATAATAATTGTAGACAATATGTGTTTCGGAGTCTATTGCCAAGACAAAGCCACAATTATATGAACACAACTAAATAGTTGTGTTGTTTTGTTTTGGTTTGGGTTTTTTTGTATATGTATAGTTATTTATTTAGTTTTAGTTTTCAACATTCACTTCCACAAGATTTTTAGTTCCAAATTTTCTCCCCATCTCTCCCCTCTTCCCACTCCAAGAGATCATGCATTCTTGATTACCCTTCCCTCAATCTGACCTCCTTTCTATCACACCTCTCCCCTCTCTCATCCTGTCACCCTCTATTTTCTTGTAAGGCAAGATAGATTTCTATTTCCCATTTCCTGCATGTCTTACTTTCTGATTGCACTTAAATATATTTTTAACATTTGTTTCTAAAACTTTGAGTTCCAACTTTTCTCCCTTTCTCCCTCCCAATCCATTCCCACTGAGAAGACAAGCAATTCAATATAGGTTATGGATGTGTAGTCATGCAAAACACTTCCATAACAGTCATGATGTGAAAGACTATATTTGTTCCATCCTCTCCTGGCCCCCATTTATTCTATTCTCTCTTTTTACCCTGTCCATCCTCAGAAGTGTTTACTTCAAATTACTTCTTTCTTCCACTTGCCCTCCCTTCTACAATCCTCTCCACTCCCACTTATCCTCTTCCTCCCTACTTTCCTGTGATGTAAGACAGATTCCTATACTAAATTTAGTGTGCCTGTTATTCACTAGTTAAGCCACTTCAAATGAGAGTAAGATTCACACTTTTCCTCTCACTTCCAACCTCTTCCTTGCCCTTGAGAAAGTATTTCTTTTCCTCTTTTATGTGAGAGATAATTTACCTCATTCTATTTCTCCTTTTTTCCACCTCCCAGTATATTTCTCTTTCACCCCTTATTTTTTTTTATATTATCCCTTCCTACTCAACTCACCCTTTGCCCCTGTCTATATGTACATAACCCCTCAAAATATGCTAGTATTGAGAAATGTTTCAGGGGTTCCAATATTATCCTTCCAGGTAGGAACATAAATAATTCAGCTATATTTAGTAAGTCTGTTATGATTCTCTTTCCTTTTAAACTTTCCAGATTTCTCTTGATTTTTGGTTTGAAAGTCAGATTTTCTAATCAGCTCTGGTCTTTTTCCTCCCGAAAGCTTGAAAGTCCTCTATTTCATTGAATGACCATTTTTTTCCCCTGAAGTATTATTTTCAGTTTTCCTGGATATGTGATTTTTGGTTTCAATCCTTGCTCCTTTGACATCTGGAATTTCATATTTCAAGCCCTCCAGTCCCTTAAGGTAGATGCTACTAGATCTTGTGTTATCATTATTGTATTTCCACAATACAATATTGTTTCTTAATTGTTTTCAATATTTCCTCCTTGACCTTGGGGCTCTTTTCCTCATTGGATTTTTGGATTTCTTTGGTCATTTGGTTAGTATATTTTAAAGTTGTCATTTTCTTCAGCATGTTTTGGGTCCCCTTTTGCAAGTAGTTTAATTGGTTTTCATAATTTTCTTGCATCACTCTCATTTCCCTTCCTATTTTTGCTCTACTTCTCTTACTTTATTTTTAAAATGCTTTTTGAGCTCTTCCATGACCTGAGACCAATTCATACTTTACCTGGAGTCTCTGAATGTTAGATTCTTCTTGTCATCTTCTGTTTGTATATATTGTGCATATTGGTCTTCCTTGTCACCAACTTAAGATTGCAGTCTGATTCTTTTTGTGGCTTTTACTCATTTCCCCAGCCATTTATTTGAATTTTGAGCTCTTTATCAAAACTGTTCTCTGCTTCCAGTGGAAGAGCAAGGTTGTGTACTTTTAGGTGCTTGATTCCCCCACAATCTGTGTGCCTACAGCTCTGGAAAAAGCTGCTGCAGCTGCCCCTGCTGCTGCTGTGACTGCCTTGGCCTCAGGCGTCCCCTCTACTGCCCCGGGGTTGAGGCAGAGGCCAGACCACTTTACTCTCTTGCATTTGTCAGTTAGGTTTTTTTTTTTTTTTTTTTTTCCAATGACCTTTCAATTTGTCTTCAGTGTTTTGGGATTTTGAAGTCTGAAAACTTTGACAGGTACCAAAGATTCAGTCCCCTGAGGTCTGCTTATGTCCCATCTGTGCTAAGCTGGCCCATGCTGTACTGTGCTCTTCTCCTGCCCAGTGCTATAGACACTTCCTGTTGACTTTTCAGGCTGTCTTGGGTTGGAGCTGTGAGTCCTGCAACTCCAGAATTTCTTCAGAGTCATTTTTTACAGGTATTTGGCTGGTTTTGTGAGGAAGGTTCTAGCAAGTCTGCTTCTACTCCACCTACAAAACACTTTTCACACAAATAAGATCTAAATAATTGGAAAGATGTTAATTGTTCATTGGTTGGCCAAGTCAATATAATAAAAACCACAATTCTCCTTAAATTAATTTATTTATTCCTTGCTATAACAACAAAACTATCAGAAATGATTTTATAGATGTAGAAAGATAATAAAAATATTCACTTAGAGGAAAAAAAGCTCAAAGATATCCCCAGATATATCAAGGGAAACCAATAGGGGTAAAAAAATATGCACAAAACAGTGGCCTAGCTTTACCAGATCTCAAACTGAATTATAAACTGACAATTATCAAAACAATTTGATACTGGCTATGAAACTGAGTGACAGATCAATGGACTAGAGTACATAAAAATTACATTATAACAAATGATAAGAATCTAGTATATGATAAACACAAAGATCCAAGATTTTGGAATAAAAATTCATTGTCAGGCCAAAAAAAGCTGTTGGGGAAACTGAAAAAACTGTATGGCGGAAACTACATATGGACCTACATCCCATGCCCTATACAAAGATAAAGTCAAAATGGCCATATGAATTAAACGATAAAGGGTGATACCACAAGTAAATTAAGAATACTTTATCTGTCATATATATGGATAATGGAAGAATTTAATATCAAAGAATATTTAGAGACTATTTCAAACTGTAAAATACTTGAAATTGATTATATAAAATTTAAAAGTCTTTTACATAAACAAAACCATTGCACCAAGAGTATGAGAAAAGCAAAAAAACAAAAAACAAAATTGGAAAAATCCGGAGCAATTTTCTCTGACAAAGGTCTCATTTCTCAAATATTTAGAGAATTGACTCAAATTTATAAAAATACTAGTCACTCACCAAATGATAAATGGTAAAAAATATGGACAAGCTATTTTCATACAAAGAAATAAAACCTATCAATCCTATGGGGGGAAAATGCTTTAAATCACTTTTGGTTATAGAAATACAAATTAAAACAACTATAAGATACCACCTCACTCTTTTCAGATCAACTAATATGACAAAGGTGAAAATGTTGGATATTGGAGGGGATGTGGGAAAACTGGGATATTAATGCACTGTTGTTGGAGTTGTGAACTAATCCATCCACAATGAAGAACAATTTGGAACTATGCCCAAAAGACTATGAAACTGGGCATATTCTTTGATCCAGTAATACCACTGCTAGATCTATATCCAAAGGCATCCAAAAAAGGGGAAAAAAGATCTATTTGTATAAAAAAAAATATAGCAGCTCTTTTTGTGTTAAGAATTGGAAATCAAAAGGATGCCCATTAATTTGGGAATCGCTAAGCAATTTGTGGTATATTACTATAATGGTATATTATTGTCCTATAAGAAGTAATAAGCAGAATGATTTCAGAAGAAAAAAAAACAGGTCTTACACAAACTTATGCATAGTGAAGTGAACCAATCCAACAGAATGTTGTACACAGTAACATCAATATTGTTCAATGAAGAATTATCAGCGACTTGGTTGTTCTCAGTAGTACAATGATCTAAAACAATTCCCAAGGACTAATGATGAAATATAACATATGCCTCCAGAGAAAGAACCGATATTGTTTGAATAACAGAATGAAGCATGAAATTTTTCACTTTCTTTTCTTTTTCTTTTATTCAAGTTTTCTTGTACAAAATGACTAATATGGAATTGCTTTACACAGCTGTATTTATAGAACCTCTATCTGATTGCTTACCATCTCAGGGAGGGAGATAAGAGATATAGAATTTGGAACAGAAAACTTTAAATAAAAGTAAAAAAAATATTATTATAAATAGAAAACATCATCAATACCTTTCCCAAACATTTTTTACAAGAGTTGGGATGATCTCAGAGTATCCCAGTTGCTGACTTCCCATGAAACTCAATTGCTCCTTGGAAAAGTTATGATATTTTTTCTCTTATATCCTCTCTTTCCCCTCAGAACTAGACTCCTAACTAGGCTGTTCCTTCCCTCCCTATTTTTTGCCACTGGATATTAAGAAATTGTGACTCTTAGGAAATTCATTTCACTCTTTGGGGGAATTTTCTTATATAAAAAAATGAGAGAGTAAGGTTAGATATTCTTTTAGATTCTTTTCAGTCTTTCATCTATGATCCTAAGTTTTTACATCAATCCTTCTATCTCCCTGTATTCATAAAAACTTAGCTTTCTTCAGAAAACACATCATCTCTTGGCACCACACCAAAGCGGGGACTCCTTTCATACTCCCTGATATTTAGGACCAGGAGGAGGAGTTCATATCTTTCATCCTGTCTGCTTCCACTTTCAGTCCCTCTTTCTTCCACTGTCACTCAGCAGCTACCATTCTTCCTTTTGTGTCAATTATATCTTGTCTACATTCTTGTTGTTATCTATGTAACCCCAGATCACTATTCTTCTTTCCTAATGAAATTCTATCTTGTTCACAGTTCTATTCCCTATTCTATAATTCCTGATTTCCCACATTGAACACTCTGACCTTATAGTTTCACTTCTCTCAATACTTGTCTAGAATCTCCCCTACTCATATACAAAAAAGAAAACACCTTGAATAAGCCTTTCCTAACTGAATACATCCTAACTATCAAAAGTATCAATTATGGCTCCCCTTCTGATTATCTTAGGTTGCCCAACCATTAATTTATGCATTATATTTCCACACATCTTGAACAATTCATGTTTAATTGATACTCATAATGTTTGTTGACTTTTTAAAAATTGAAAAAAATCAATGAAAGTTTAATTTCAGTCAAATTTTAACTGACAAAAAAACATCATTATTTTTGCTGACAGTTGAAATGTATGGTTTAAGTAATAGTAAAGATGTATTTAATCTTTGAAGAGTCACACATCTATGGAGTAAAAACACAACCAAAGAGAAATGTATTTCTTCCTTGTTATATTTCACCATACATCATGAATTGAGAAATGTTGAGGATCTATATGAAAAATGATACTTTTCTTTGTTTACAGTAAAATAATCTAAAATTAAAAGTTATCCATTTATTAAAGAATGCTTAAATGAATTATGGTAGGTGAATATAATGGAATCATACTTTGCCATTAGAAATGATAAATACAAAGAGAAAACTGGGAAGGCATCTGAACTTATGTAAGGTTAAGTAAGTAGGCTGGGCAAACAATACACACCATTACCACAACAAGGTAAATATATAAAGCACAAAACCACAATTGGGCACTGTATAATTTTAATTAAGGCAAAACCAAATGAAAAAATATGATCTTCTCCATACCATTTTGGCAAAGGTGGGACTAAGATCATGGAAACTGCAGTTAAACTATATAAGGGATATTGCACTAGACTTAGAATCAGGAAGATGTCCGTTGAAATCTGACCCCAGACCTTTACTAACTTTGTAGCCCTAAGTAAGTTAAATAAATTTTTCTGCCCTTGATTTCTTCATCTGTAAAATGAGAATGATAACTTTACCTACTTGTCAGGGTCTAGAGGGATAAAATGAAATGCTGATTTTTTTATATTGCCTCTTGTATAAGAAACATTAATCATATGGAATGACTTTGGTGGAGAGAGGGGGTAGAAGGATAAAGTTACATTGGAAAAGGATGGTGCTACATTACATCCAATACACAAATACTCTTTAAAGTACTATTCTGTGATTTTAGTTCTGATTATTTAAAATCATCTGACACTGAAACTCGTAATGATTTATCTGTAAATTAAGTGGCCAATACATGTTCTTTAATTATCAAGCCTTCATTTTGAACAAAGTTTGACATCATTCTTTTGGGGATTCCTTCATTGTCATAGTAAAATTCCATTCTACTTTAGCATTTAGGATAACATATTTAACTATTAAAATTATTTAAAATCAAGTTTACAAAAGCATGGGTTCATGCTAACCTTAGAAATGGACAAATCTAAAGAGGAAGATTTCCTTCTCAGCATTTTCTGGAATTGAATGACCTTTGATAATATGTGGTTCAGTAGCTGCCAATTACATGTTTGTCATTGAGGACACACTCAATTAGCAAGAGCCATAAAGCATAGATTCCAGAGGAATGTAAATGGAGATCTCCATTATTGTAGCAGCATTATGTGCCTTGTGTGATTGGAGATATTCTCTTTCTTTTCAGTTTTCCTACTTCACATATGTTATAGTAGAATTAGTAACCTAGATGTATAATTCTTAAATATTTCTGTTTTAAATATATGTTTAATGTTAAGATTAATAAAGCTTTCTAAAATATTCACTTAGTAGGAGAAAATGGTATAAATATAAGTTCTCATAAATAATGTCAAATGTGTTAAACTGACACTACTGCTCCCAATGTTACTACCCCATTGCTTTTTAAGCTTTTTTTTTTTTTTTCATTTACATGACTATCACCTAAGTTAGGCCATTATTTTGCTTGTGGTACTACTACAGTAACTCTTTCACTGGGTTCATAGGCCCTGGATCTCTCTTTCCAGTTATATAATCTATATATCCCTACCTACCTTCTTAAAACACTTTTCTAACTATGCCTCTACCCTATCCAAAGAGGAAAATAAATTTCCAATAATGCTTCATTATGTCCCAAATGAAGCCCTAACTTCTTAGACTGACATTTAATGATCTGGTCAATATCAACCTTTCTTTTATTAATCAAAACCATTCCCTATATATCCTATGATTGATCCTAGAAATCTAGAATATGGTTGATCTCTGAGAATATTCACATTTATTCACAAAATGTCAGAATTTCAGAGCTAAATTGAAAGTGAGTGCCAATTTGTGTAGACCATATCTAAAAATGACTCCATCCATGACTTACTTATCAAGAAATCTTTTAGGTATCCTCTGCAGATCTTCACTGGAAAGATTCTCCTGACCAATAAGATAGATATTCTATGTTTGGATATTTTAATTTTTTTCCTTACATCTTCTTTATAAACTTAAATTTTCCTCTTTTGACATAACTAAAATCCATTTTTTCAAATGCTTAAAAATACAAACAAAGCAAACTTACAAAAATATTATATTCCTCACTAGATTTTTTGCATGGTAAGGACATTAACTGAGTCTCATTCACCTTTTAATCTGCTATAGTGCATGCTACTAAGTACATTTTCAATATGTTTCAAATAAATCAATAGGTGAATGATATATTTCATAAGAGAATGTGTTTTGAGTTGTTGACATTACTGGAGGTGAGTTCTTATTTTTAGCCAATCAATTCAATTCAACCAACAAATCAATTAAAATACTTATGCTTTGGCTCTATGTAAAGCTCTGTACACTTTTGAATAATGGTAACTAGTCAAAATACACATTGTATTGACATTGGATCACAGACTCAAAGAAATCTTAGAAATAATTGTTAAAGTCATGATTTCTAACCTCCCATCTTTTATTAAAATCCCCTTCACAACATTTCCCTGATCAATGACCATTTGAGACTTGAATAAACATTTCTAGAGACAGAAGTTTCAGTATAATTTTTCATTCAAAGACAGGATATTGAGATCAAAGCCCATGAGAATGTTTTATATGAATACATATAAACATTCATTTTATATACACATGTACATATGCATATGCATACATATTTATAGAAATATGAGTATTCTAGTAAATCTTTTATTGCATTGATGAAATAATTAGATTCTGCCCCTTATCAGTAGACAGTCAATCTATGACTGACCCACCACCTGACTTTTGTCTACATATTTTCATAAATCCATTAAATTATAAAAGGTATACCCAGAAACCTAGGTTCTTTCCACTAGTTCTGTACATATTTCATAACCACAAATAGAGTGTGTACCTATCCATCAGTTACTTCCTTGCTTTCTCCTTATGACTAGGGCATCATTTTACCTTCTAGTTATTAAATTTTCTGGTGAGATCCTCTATAATACTTTTCTTGTGTAGTTCCTTCATTTATTTTTTGTGATAATCTAGTTTTACCTCCTATTAGGATTTCTTAAATTTTTTCCACTCACGATCTCTTTTTGTGATTTGGCAGCAATCATTGGTTTTGTGTGTTGTGATGACATGTACAGTGCAAAATATGCATGTTTTGTGTTCAGAACCAAGGTGTGTGATACAATGGGCAAGCACTACCAAAAACAACAGATTAAATATGGTGTTTGATTTTTAGGTATTTTTTGTCATTGTGTGTTCAGAGACCTTTTATTATTACCAAATTTTTCATATGTTGTTGCAGTCCACAGTTTAAGAGGTACTATAATTTATATCACTTCATTCCCCTTAAGTAATTTCCACTTTCAGACTTAGTGGGAAAGAAAAAAATAAACTGAAACCTCCAACTCAATTAATATTTGAATTTCAGAAATTTAATTTGGAACAAAACATTTTAAATGTATCCAGGATAAAATCTTCAACTATGAAGCAACTATGACTATGGACTTTGTAAAGACTCTACTACATTTTAGAACTTTCCTTTTTTTCAGGGGAGTAGGACAATGAAGCCCCACGACAACCAGCCACTTCAAATGAACTCCAGCAGAATTTTGCAGATGACTATAGCTGCAGAAACCACAAACCAGCTCAAGAACATCCTTTAGCAGCAGTTGCAGACTCACAATCTTGCTCCAGGGTTTCTAAACCTCCTGGCTTATGTTGTCTACAGAAGTCCCTCCCACCCCCTTGACCTTTATTCCCTGATCAAAATCTTCTAGAAACTATGTTATTATGCCCCTTTTCCCAGTTGTCTCTTTTACAAGTCCTTTTTATCAGACAACACTTTTAATTGGTGTATCAGACTCTGTTTCATTTCAGGTTGCTTTATGGCTGTGTCTGGAAATATTTTCTTAACAGAATATAAGCTTTAGTAGTCCAAGACTGTTCTATAGCCATAAGAAATCAGTAGAGATATTGGAGTAGAATATTACAAGAAGAAAAAAGCTCAACATTTATCCAGAAAATGTCATTCAAAATTGAACCTAAATTATATATTTTAAGCATGAGTCATTAACAAAAATATGACAGCATTTTTTTTGCAAATTAACAAAACAAAGGGGTTGCAGGGATGAGCAGAACATTCAACATGCAAATACTCCAAATAAGATAAATAAATACATTGACCATTAAAAAAATATCTATGCAATTAAGGTGATTGATTTTTCTGTGTTAATATGTATGTATGTTTAAGTAGAATGCTCCAAAATTCTTAGTGCAGCATTAAGCTTTAAATGCTTCATAGCACACACACAGACATGCACACAAGGAGGGAGGGAGGGGAAGAGGGGGGAAGGAGAGAGAGATTTGAAAATTTATTTTGATTTAATTCTAACACATAGCAGGCTAATACTCTCCCATGCCACGTGAGTCTAAAAGCCTTACCCTTGTAACCTCATTATTTACCTATATTCCAGAGAAGTTGAGTACAGGTCAAACTGTTGTTTGTAACTACTTATACCCTTTACTCAGGCAACCTTGGGCCATTTGAGTCTCAATTCTATTATTTAAATTTGTATCTTTACCTGTATAGGATCCACCTATGTAACCTCACTCATTACCCATTTAACTCAAGCATGGGTCTCTTTGTCCTGAGTCATACAACTGGAACTGACCATTTGGAACCCAAGCCTCACTTGGTCATTGTTTGGTTCCTAATGGCTCAGAATGAGTATACATAGCAGTTGTTTCTGTTTTAACCAGAAACCTTGAGGGTCTTCCCTTCCTAGATTGAGTTTATTTCTTTTAACTAGGTAAAATACATCATTCCTTAATTCCTTTCTTACCTAGCTTTAATCACTGAATGGATATTGCCTCAGTCAATTTGAGACCTGGGAGAGACCTTAACTTCAAAAGGCCAAAGTTTTCCTCCACTTCTAAGGATATCGCCACTCATCCTAATCTATATTTTGCCACTGGACCCAGATGGCTCTGGAGGAGAAAATGAGGCTAGCAACTTTGTACAGTCCTTTGTTATTTAAGTCCAATTAACTTGTAAGTCATGGCATCACTTTCCTGATTTCATAGTCCTCTAAGAAGCATAAAACCTTACCCACCACCCCCTCAAATAAGTTCAAGTTGATTCAACCAAATCAGCTCCCATTATCTACAACCTAATTCTATGGAAATAATCAAGTAGAGTTGAGGTGACTCTTAACCTGCTTCTTATTAAATGTCTATCAATTAGGTTTTTCTTATCTTTCTCTGGGGAAGTCCAAATAGTATGTCCACAGGCCAATGAAAAAGAACATGGACCTAGGTTTAAATGACCCTGTCAATGCTCATTTAGAGCTTTTCTTTACTGAATTGGGTTTTAGGCATGGTCTTTAAAAAATAAATTTAGACAATAAACCCCAAGACAGCTAGGTAGATTTCAGCCATCAAAGTTTACCTTCCTTTGGACAGAACACTCTCAGGTAAGGACACAATACACCATGGGGGGTCGGTGGGTGGGGCTGGACATAGAAGAGAACAGGAGAGGAGGAAACAGAAGAGGAGAGGAACTGAGTTGCCTGATTGGAAATGACTAGTTATGTCCCCACTGAGTAAGCTTGGACTACTCACAGGTTTCAGTTTGTCCTTCATTCTCAAGAAGACTGTGACATCAGGAAAATGATATGATGGTTTGGATAGGATTTGAACGAAGGAGGGCTATGCAAAGTCACCAGCTTCACTTTCTCTTGCCTCTTCTTTGTGGTCCAGAATGGGAGGGGTTCATTCAGACCTCCTCCCTTTGATCAAAAAGGGAAAATGCCAAGATATTAGGAAACACCATGTTTTCCAGGACAAAGACCCAGCAAGCAAGTTGTGCCCTAAGTTTGGCATAGCAATAGTCCTTTGAGCTCACCTTCTAGATGATCTCACCCTCTGGCAAAATCACGTAAATATTGCATTGCTTTGACCAACAACAAATGTTCTCTGAGTTCAGACAACCACTAGGCAAGCACCCATGTTCTGGTCAGTAAGTTCAGCTTTTATTCAGACTTGTCTCATTGTTGCTTTGACCCCTTATTGTCATGGCAAGAGTTCATTGTGTAGCCACTGGTATAAGTCCTGAGATCTCTCTACACTACACCAGGCAACCCCCTCCCCCCCATCAAGGCATGGGGTCCTGGTACTTTGATCCTTGCTTACAAGCCATTTCCCTCACTTTGAAATTAAAAGTTTGTTTAATTCCTGACCCTTCTGTCTCTAGTCTGCTTTGTTTAGCTCCAGATATTCATGGTTTAGAGGCTGGTTTAACCCAATTGATATTAATCAGCATTAGAAGTGGCATTGGAGATGGAACCAGACCATTGGTCTCTCCAGTACCACTGAGAACAGATGAGGTATCACTGGAGATTTATTTTCCCTCAGTCTGACCCCACCTTGTCTGGTGAGTCCTCTGCCATTGTCCCTGATCCAATGCCTCCAATGCCTACCTTGGTTGAGCTCATCATTCCTTGTGAGGAAAACTCCAGGACCCCTCTAGTGGTCATCTTGGATCATTCTGGTAAGGATATCTTTCTTAAAGTATACCATTCTGTCAGTTGGACTCTATGTGCATCTGCTATTTTTTTCAGCTGTATGCCTCTGTTAATTTGTGGCTGTGTGTATCCCACAGTAACTGTGTGCCTCAGATCAACCATTTAAAATCAGAATTTTAATTGCACACTTTGCTATCATTCTTTGTGTCTGTTTGTATCTATCTTATTTTTGTCTGTGTCTGTGTCTTTGAAAAACGTAACATGTCTGTGTCATGCTTTTGCTATGAGCTAGATTCTCCTACCTTGAAAGATTTAAAATGCAGTTAGCCAGAAAAGGGGAAAAAATATCTAAACACTATGGATAGTTTAGAAAGCTGAAAGATTAATAAAGTTTCAAATACTTGAAGCAATTGTCCTAGTAGGTTGGGCTAGTCCTCACTTTAGGCTTTCTGATGGAGATTAGGTTACAAGAAAAGAGAAAAAAAGAAAAGTCTGCAAGACATTTTTTTCCTGTCATGTCAGCTTTAACTATATTGGAATTAGAGAAAAAAATTCATAATGCAGGTTTGTAGACTTCTTAAAATAACAAACCCACATCTTAGAATATTCTGGAAGTTTGGGGAGGAATAATAAGAAGTTTTAATATTTATTTTTAAGATTATAGCAAAGAATGCCTGAGACTTTGAGTAATGCCAGCAACTCATTCCCTTCTGAAATGTCTTAATAAGTTTTCAAGTACCAATCTAAGAATTAGTTTTAAGGAAAATAAGAATTATTTTTTTAGTGTAATCAAGTGCCTCTGATTGAATTTTGCCTTTATCAACCAAGAGCCTTTACTAGGAGTAAAGTACAGAAACAAGAGTTTCTTTCACTAGAAACAGTATATGTATTTGCATTGTTAATTATTTTAATGTGATTAAAGAAAATCTTCCCCATCCATTAATGAGCCTGCCCATTAAAAGGAGTTTGATTAGGGAAGATTTGCAGAAAGGTCCACACCTTTTTTAAAGTTTCTAATAAGGTACTGGTTCTCAGGGGTTTTGATACCCTCTGACACTAAAAAATTATAACTACTTTGAGGGTAAGCTTTTACTTTGGGTCTTAGTTTTTGGAAAAACTTTGTGTGCCAGATGAGACTCTGGGACACTGCTAAACAAATCCCTGGCTGTGAAAATCCAGATGTTAGTGCTTCCCTCACTGATATGAGAATACCTTAGCCTGAAAGGCGCAGGGTCACACATTGCATCCTGGGCCATCTCCAGCTGTCCTGATGAATATCAGACCACTGGATCCAGATGGCTCAGAAGAAGAAAGTGATGTTGGTAACCTTGAACAGCCTTCCCTTACTCACATCAAAGTCACCTGCAAGTCATGTCATCATCATGTCTTGATCCTCTTTGAAAAAGGATAACCACAGCAACAACAGCAACAACAAATGTATGGTCATAGGCATGACAATGTCTATTAACTTGTGATGTGCGTATTGCTTATTGTCACACAGTTCAGAAGCTCTTTCTGCTGATTTGGATTTCTCTATTTTCTCTGAAATTCCAGGTGCTGACTTTTCCCCTGAACTAAGCGAATGATGCATGTGCTTGATTAAAGTGATTGCTAACCCCTCAAATTTGTCTTCTCTTTTAGAAAAGTCGATGAAAGAACATGCGATAGCAGTTCCTCCTGTGTATGTTGAGGTGCTTATTTTTGCACCAGAAAAAGAGCAAAAAAGATTGTTTAAACCAAAGAGACTCTCATAACTCTCCCAGGTCAGAGACACTCTCATGTTAATCCCTCTCACCTCAGATCAGGTTTTCAAATAAAAGAATTGAAAAAATTCTGGAAAAATGTAGGGAAAGTTGAGTTATGTTCTAGTTGAAGAAATTTATTAGCTGTGTAATCTTAGGCAAGTTGTGTTCCCTCTGTCTGAATTTCATTATCTTTAAAGGGAAAAATAACAATGGTACCCACCTTTTAGGCTTGTGGAGAAGAAAAAAAATGATTTAATGGTTGTAAATGGCTAATATAGTGACTGGCATATACTAAGGACTACATTATTATTATTTCCTTAATTGAAGGTAATTGTTCTGTACCTGATAACTCTAAAGTGGATTCAAAATATCAAAGGTAATAAGAGTCATGATTTTCATATGGGATATTTTGGAAATGCAGTCTATATCATCTGAAATCTACTCTCCGTGTTACTGTTGTATTAGTACATTATCAAATATTGTGGAACTTGAGAGATCATTGTAACAGCAATGTTATTATTATAAGAAAACAATTTTTTAATCTGGATTCTGTTATACTCGTATTGAATTATTATAAGGATGTGATAAAAATAGATAATTAAGAATTACAAAATATTTAATGAAGTATATTTTGCTATAAAACAGATAGCAATATGTAAGAGCAAATTTTCATTTGAAAATCTTGGCTATCATGCAAATGTATTGGGTGATTTAAAGATGTAGTTTCAAAATATTAATGATGATTCAACTATCAAGTATTTTCTGTATGTCTGAAGCCTCAGAATATGTGTAGTTTTAATTTATAAGTAAAGGCTAAGTGAAATGTTAACTATTAGGGAAATATAGGACATATATTTAAACTCTAAGTTATCATAACTGAAATTTTGCATTTAAGGTAAAAACTATTGGGACTGTAATTTGATATTGTTTGAGCTTTGATTGCAGGAATAATTATCTGAAATATCATGCAGACAGTACTAGAAAATGATATGAGATGCAGTCTGAAAATTGATAAAAGTGGATGTCTCTACCTGAGAAAAGTTTTGGGGATGAACATGTGAGTAAGATCCTCCTGACTCTCTTTTCTCATTCTGCTATTTCCTTTCTGAAAAGGAAATTTGCCCACCTGGTTAATCCTGAGTTTTGTTTTTGATGCACTGTCATTACAATATTGAGTGTCAGAGATCTCTCATATCTAGAATCAAACAGAGGTGAGGGGGCCTTTCCCTTTACTATGATAAATGACATTGTTACAACTATTTCCTTCTTTTTTCCTTTCCACAACAAATTTACAGTATTAAATATTTTTTAAAAAATTAATTGATACTGATAAATCTCTGAGTTACTATATAGGATGTACTTAAGAAATTTTAGCCAATATTTGTGGTAAAATTATAATGTAGGGATGGCATCCTCTTATAGGTGAAATGATTAAACAAAATAATAAGACAAAAATATATTGGAAAAGTTTTCTAATTAAATGAACTAATCAATTTTGAGAAAAGCAGTAGAATTAGGCTCTTTTCTCTAAGAACTAGGTAAGGATGTATTTGCCTGGCTTCCAAAATTTATCTATTATGGAAATTCAGACTTTAATTGTGTTTTTGTAATAAGTTCTCATAAATGGATTAGGATTTAATGACTAAGGGTTAAAGGAGTTACACATAATAAATTCTATGGATAATGATAAAATAAGTGAAACTATTTTCCCATTATTAAAGTATATATCTGATCATTTTAAAGGGCAGAAGAATTCATTTTACATTTGGACCTTCTCAAAAATTTTTAAAAGATTCCCATACCAGGTACAGGACTTAGGTAAGGAGAGAAACAACCAATGGTGTATGAACTGAAATTCTCTGACATTTCAAAATTATAGAAGCATATCTAAATGTTATTGCTAGCAGAATTATCTAGAAACCTCTAAATATGAAACCCAGAGAAGCAGAGCCCCTTTTCAAACTGTCCAGAGAACAAGCATATTACCCAAGAAAAAAAATATCTGGGGACCAGATGACTACATAAGATATCTGGAACTCAAAATGTATTGATTAAATGGATATTGAATATTGGTCACTAGAATAAAAGAAGATTTGATTGTAGTTATGTTTAAGTTTTCTTGGTTGCCTTGGTGACATGTAAATCACTCTCTAAGCAGTTTGATCTGGTGCTGATGTAATGTAATTATTCAACTATGGGAATTGTGATAAAAACTATTGCATTGTTTGAACCTAGCCCTATGTGTCTGAGGAACTGGATTATCCTATTTGTTGTTTAGAAACTTTTAACTTAGAACCTATGTTATGTTGACTGGAAACTCAGATTGAAAGATTGATGCAAGGAAATTTCTCTAAAGGCCACTTATGGACCACACTAGGTCCTTATGACTACTACCATAGCTGCCAAACTTGTGGGCGTGGACTCCTGAACTATCTGAAGAAAGTCCCTGCTCTTGAGTGGATGGGAAAACCCTAAAGGAATGTCAAGGTTCATCTTATATCGATCCAGAAGCACCCAGCATGCAGATAAGACAGCTGTCCCAAGATAATGGATTGAAGGTTGAGTACACTGTTCTATTTTTTCTCTTCCCTTTTGTTTTGTGTTCAGTCACTGACACCCCAATTCAAGTATGGAATTTTGTCTGTTTACATTATTGACTAACCTCTCATTTTTTGCTTGCAAGAAATTAATGGGTAGCAATGACATGGGACATACTTCTCCAACAGGTCCCCTAAAGACACTGAGAACCTGAGATAAATATGCTCCTCTTGGCCCACCTGACCTCTTATGCAACCTTGTACCTGCCTCTCCTTTATTGGACAGAAAGGCAGGAGTTCATTCAGACCCTCTCTCTTTGGAGAAAATAGGAAAGGTCAAGATACTAGGAGACACTGTATTTAGAGAGCTGAGACCCAGAAAGCAACCTGTTGAGCTTGGAATAGTATCAGTCTTTTGCACACACCCTCCAGATAATCTCAACATCTGGCAAAATCCCATAATTATTGTATTGCTTTGACCAGGAACAGGTGTTCTCTGAATTTGAGCAAGTACTGGACAAGTATCCATGTTCTGGTCATGAAGACCTGCTATGAATCAAATGTGTCTCATTGTTAATGTTGTCCCTTATTGTCATGTCTAGTTAACTGTAACCATTGAGATAAGTACTGAGATCTCCCCACACTGCCTCAGGTGTCCTCACTAGGGATGGGGCCCCTTCACATGTGTCTATTCTTCCTCCTTGCTTGCAAGCCGTTTCCCTCATTGTGAAATTAAATCTCTGACTCCTGACTCTCCTGCCTCTAGCCTACTTTGTTCAGCTTGGCCATCCACAGTTCAGCCCAGTGTTCAACATTTTAGGAAAAAAAAAAAATTATTGGTATGTAGATTTTAGGCTACTCTATATTCTCTAAATCTTTCAACACTTCCATTCTTTCTTCTTGAACCATGTTTTCTAACATATCTCACTATAATTACATATTTCTAACTTTGCATTGAAATCTCTGAGTATCAAAACAAATGTTGATGTAACTTGGATTGCCTTGTTCTTATCTGATTTCTCTACCTCGTTCCGCACTGTAAAAAATGTTGAGTTATAATCTGTGGTTATTATAATGTTGGTCTCTTTTGTAAGCATGCATTATTAGGTCTGTACTATCTACTGAGATAGTATTTCTCTTTGCCTGTGGACATTTGGTTAAAACAAATTTTGTCTGCTCTTTTCCTTTCCTTTTAGTGCTTATGACCCATTCTCTCATTCAGTCACAAATTACTTCAACTAATTTTTATCATAATAAACATGTTAATACAGCTAATATTCACTACCTTCAGCAATGTGTCCACTTACTGTTACGGTCAAAAATTTTACATTTACAAGTCTTGCCAACTTGAAAAATTAAGTTTTATTTTATGTCCAAATTGTGTCATTCGTAGTACTTTCTACCTTTTCCACATTTCTGTCACCCTAATGTAAGACTGGAAGGAAAGTGAAGAGGACTGAAATCCTTTTATATTTTTCTTTGTTTTATCAAATGACCAAAAACTTAATTGCTACCTAACTGGCCTATTGGTGATAAACGTCTTTGTACTTAGGTAAGCAAGTCCTCAGAACCTGGCTCAAGGAAAATACTTCAAATTGAGGGAGGGAGGGGTGGAGAGTTAGGGAGAAAGGGAAAAAGAGAGACAGAGAGAGAAAAGGAGAAACAAAAAGATAAAAAAAAAGAGAGAAAGAGAAATAGTGGAGAGATAGAGGCAGATATATGGAGAAAGAGAGACAGAAAGTACATACTATGGACCGTACACACATATGTGTGTGTATTTACTTATAACGATATGTACATTCACTTTATGATATTTTATAATTTAAGAAATGCATCTCGAGATTGCTTGCTTAGAAAAAATACACTATCCAATACAGTTAGGAATTTTTTAAAAATCTAAAACATTTTTAGTATCCTATTGTTATTAAAGGTTTAGCTATTTGACCCACTTAAGAATGTATATGCACTGTGTTTGTTTTAAAAATAAATGACTATGTCAACCTATTGATAACATTTACATAGCAATCATGAAATTTTTGTGAGCATATGGTTTAAAACTATGCCTGATGTGGTGAAATATGTTTCAATTACTTCCTATGTTTCATTGTCAGTTAAATAAGGTACAGAAGAGTAGCTTATTTGAGTCTATTTGAAGTCTATATTGCTGAAGGCCCTCATAGATTAGTCCTGCTATCAAACATAACTTGAATTTGGGCCTACGGGTATACTTTTGAAAGCTTCCCTGTACTACTTTCACATGTCTTCCTAATAAAAGCACCAATGTATTCCTCAAGTGTTCTATAATTTTAAGATACCCTACTTGTCCCTCTTGCAAGTTCAGTGGGCATGCTGATTACAGAATGAGAAGCAAATGCTAACAGAGAAAGGATTTTTTTTTTTCCCATTTAGGGTACAGAGTTAAAGGGAGCAAGGTACATTAGCATAAATGAAACTGAGGGGGAAGATTAATATTCCATGTTCAGCAAGAAGTCAATAAATTTCTAAGGGAAGAAAAGAAATCCAGGTTGAAAGTATTATTTTTATATATTCTAAAAAATAATTGTAAATTTATAGTGCTATTTGGAAAAGTATCGAGCTGAATGTGTTCAGCAGCTACAGAGCAGTTTCCAAGTTGTCTGTGTAAGGAATTTAAGGATGTTTCTCATCTTAATTGAAAGACACATGGAACATATATTTTATGTTCAGTCAGTGAAAATAGTCTCATGATAAAAAAAAAAAGTACATTGATACTTGTTATCACAGTAAGAAAATCTTGAGGCAGGTAGATAATATAGTGGGTAAATTGCTGGGCCAGGTCCCAAAAAATGAGAGTTTAAATCCATTGGCAGTCATATAGTAGTTATGTGACCATGAGCACGTCATTCAATCTGCTTGCCTCAGTTTCTTCCACTGTAAAATCAAGATAATAACTACTTATTTGGCAGAATTGTTGTGAGGACAATGTTTCACTCAAAGCAGCAGCTATAAAATGCTTATTTTTTTTCTCTTTCTGTTTTCACTTCAAATTTACTATTTTTTCTTCATCTAGGAAGTAAAAAAAAAAAACATTAATACTGGTCCAGACTAAGACAAAGACACCCCCAGTCACCCCATCTCCTGCCACCTGATCCCCACTCAGTCCAAGTATTTAGATATAGACATAGATATATCTATAAATACACTAGACACATATATATTTATATACACATATACATACATATGTGCATATATGTTTATATATAGATATGGGTGCATACATACATAAAAGTACTTATGTATATATACACATACATGTATCTGCATGTATGTATACATATATACATGTACATATATTTAATGAAAATTAGATCTGTAGAATTTATTTGGATTCTGAAAATATAATTGTTTTGCTTATGGTTTAATACAATTGTATACCATTTATTAATCAGTATTTTCCTTGATATTTCTTCTACAAAGAAAAAGACACTATTTTTAATGGGTAGACTTTCATGTTATGAGCACATAAGATTTCAAATGTAATTATTGGAAAATATAGTAGGAGTAGCTTCTTTAGGATGTGCTTTTTTGAAGACAGTCAAAATTGGTCTTGTAAGTAATAATATGTATCCTCTATTTTGGTAGTAGTTAGAAGTTCCAGTTGAATATAGCAAGAATTTGAGTGCCTGCTGCATATCTGACATGGAACAAATTTCTGAGTACTAAACAAAAGAATTCCAAGACATAATTCTTGCCTTCAAGAAGTTTACAATAATTGTAAGGAGGTAAAATATTATGAAATGATTACCTATTAGGTGTATCTGAAAGCTGTCATACATTTGCTTAAATAGTTTAAGCAGTGTTTTAGTAAATGTGAATGATAATACCTTAGAAGAAGTCTTTGCCAGAGATTCTTTTTTAGTTCCTATGATCTCCCTCATAGATCTTGTAAATGAATTTAAAAAGGAGGGATGCTTCAATGCCATCTCATTTCAAATCCAATAGGACACAGTATGATGAGGTTTAAAGATTTAACTTTGTGACAAAAGTCATGGTGGATAAAAACAAAATGTTATCTCTGCTTTGAAATTGCATACATTCATTCATATCTAATAGGGCTGTTTCGCATTATGCTCAACCTGTTTAACCAAGATTTTGTACAATCCCAGAATACCAATATCTTCTTGCATAAGGAAGATTTCCATCTACATTGTTCTCAAATTCAGTGAATTATCTGTTTCCATGGTAGCTGACATGACAGAATGACATATTTGCACTATTGTCTATGCATGACTTTTAACAAAGAAAGCTGAAGGGGATAAAGAGGGAGAAACTGATAAGTTGTTATGGGCATTTTTATATTGAAAGTCATTTATTCAAATGCAAATGATTATGAATTAAATTTCATAGGTTTTACTATTAGAATTTAAAGGCAAATCTCTCTCTCTCTCTCTCTCTCTCTCTCTCTCTCTCTCTCTCTCTCTCACACACACACACACACACACACACACACACACACATCCCTAATCACCTCTTCTTCCTATCTAACAAATTGTGGAGCATTCTGAACCAGGGAGACATAATTATTCAAATACATTTTGCTCATATCTTCTTGTCAAAGGAGAGTGCTTACCCAGGGCCCTGAGTTCAAATTTAGAATTAAATTGAGCAGGTGAAGATTTCATATAAACCAAACAAAGGAAATATCATTTGGGTCTCCTTCATCCCCTCTCCCTTTGCCCTGCTTTGAGGCATTGTTTGATCATTTGAATAGATGATAAAAGACTAAGGATGTTAATTCAACTTTTTTTATTTTTTTCCTCAAAGATGATTTTGATTTTCAGTTTTACTAAAACTGCTTGATAGCCTGCACACAGTTGATTCTGATATTATTCTCACATCAAAAACTAGTCATTCCCTATGTTTTCTGTGCTGTTCAAGTCTAGCACATTCAGACTGTCATATGGAATAATGTATTTCTAATATGTAGTTTTGAGATTTCTGAGTAGTCTAAAAACCTTGCATATGACATGTTTCTTAGGATTAAGTATATTTTACCAGACTTTTTAACCATCCCTCCCCATGCTCTCATTTAGCACTGTAGTTATCAAATGGGAGTTTGTATGCTGATTATTTCAGAAAATTTCATCAATTCTTCATAGAATTTTTCTGTTTTATTCTCCTCTGAAAAATGTTGATGCCTAGAAGCAATGCTCTCTGAGTTGGTCTTTTTAGTATATTCAGACTTCATTTACTGATAAAATATTCAATATTGATATAATTCCACTGGAATTTCAATTCAATGACATTGGGGCATTTAGAGTGTGTACAGTTTAGTAGATGTTTATAGCCTAATCTAAGGATTTAGTTATCTGTCCATGGAAAAAATTCCAGAGTTTAAAGAGCCCTTGGAACAAGAACTCCCATTACGAAGGCTCTGAGAGAACTTTTATACTTCTCCTTGAAGAACTCTACATACTGAGGCAACCAGTCCAGTTCACTTTCTGTGCATTTTAAATTTTAAAACAAGTTTTCTCATGTTAAATAAAAATTATGTATTTGTACTACCATAAATTACTCCAAATATTCAAATGATATTCTTTGTATTCATGCAAAACATGATGTATCCCTTCCAGAAGCCAAGTTCAACGATATGAAAAAAGCAATCCTCTCCTCTCTATCCTCAACATTATCTTCTATAGACCAGGAAAATCAAAATGTCTCTGTCTCCTACAGCACCTCAGGAAATGTGTATTCAGAAATATTTTAATGGTAGACATTATGAGATATCTTTCCTCCCAAATTTTAGTCAGTTAGTAGGTAAATAAATATTTATTAAGCACCTACTATGTGTCAAGCCAACATGTAAAAAACTATGTACAAATAATCCATATAAAGAATAAATTGTTCTTGTTCAGTTATTTCTGATTCTTAGTAATCCCATTTGGAGTTTTCTTAGCAAAGATAGGGGAGTGGTTTGTCATGTCCTTTTCCAACTCATGTTACTGATTTGAAACTGAGCAAAACAGGGTTAAGTGACTTACCCAGAGACACATATGCAGATTTGAACTCATGAAGATGAATCTTGCTGACTTTAGACCCAGCATTCTATCTACTGTGCCACCCAGCTGCCTTCTACCTCACTTGTAATTTAGGAATAAATTATAAATGATAAACAGAGAGAGAAGTCATTAGAAGTAAGTGGAATTGGGAAAGCTTCCCAGGTGAAGATGAGATTTTAGCTTGGATTTGAAGAATGCATAATCAGGAGACGTACGTATGTGTGTGTATGTGTGCGTGTGTGTGTTTGTAAATTTGTGTGGGTGCATAGATACTTGGTGGTAGGGGGGAATTGTAAAGCATAATAAAAGTGGAATATAATGCACATGGTAGTGAAAAGATTTGAATTCAAAATGTAGGATTTTACATTTGATCTTTAAAGATGATAGCAAGTCAGAGAAGTTCACTGGGGGAAAGCTAACATCTCACTTCTGTTTCATGAAAATCATTTTGATGACTGAACATAATATGGACTTAGTGTAGGGAGACTTGTGGCAGAGACACCACACTATTACAATAGTCCAGGTGAGGTGCTGAGGGCATGTACCAGTGTGTCTGTACTATTAGAGGAGAGAAGGGAATGTGTTTGATTAATGCCAAAATAAACCTGACACTCTTTGGCAAACAATTATATATGTGGCATGTAAGAGACTGACAAGTCAAGGATAACACATTGGCTGTGAATTTGGATTATTAGGATTATAGTGGTATCTTCAACAGTAATAAGGAAGTTAGGAAGAAAGGAAAAACTACTGGGAATTAATGAGTTCAAGTTGGTGTATTTTGAGTTTAAGATGTCTAAAACATCCAATTTGAGGTATTAAATGTGTGGTTGGAGATATAAAACTGGAGGTCAGGAGAAAAACTGGACTAGTAAGTCTGAGAATCATATATATATAAATATGAAAGGTGAGGTGATCATCAAGTGAATGAGTATAAAGGGAGACGAGGAGGTCAAGGACTAAGCTCTGTAGAAGACCCATGAAAAGAAGACACTTGGGAGGCAATATATTTCATGAAATCTACCACTGAAATATTTTGGATAAATATTTGTTAAGTTGCCTTAAAAAAAGTGGAGACAGGGTGAAGAAACATGCAAGAGAGGAAAAGCAATAGTTAGATTTCAAAGGATGTGAAGAAACAATTCTTGAAAGAATTTCAAAATTTTCGGAACCATATTAAAAAATACCACTAATAATAAAAGAAATGCAAATCAAAACAAACCTGAGCTTTCACCTCACATACTGAAAGTTGGAGAAAATGACCAAGAAAATAACAATAGTCAATAGTTGGAGGTATTTTAGAAAGCTAGAAATACTAATAGACTGTTAGTAGAACTATGAAATGAGATTTACAACATGGAAAGCAATTTGGAACTATGCAATTAAAAAGACTAAATTTTCCACACTCTTTGAATCAGAGATTTATACCCCAAGAAATTCATTGACAAAAATAAAAAAATATTCCCATATACTCCAAAATAGTTATAGTAAAAATTTTTGCTTTAGCTGAGAATTGGAAACAAAGAAGATGTGAATTAACTGGGGAATGGCGAAAATGGGATATTATTGCATTGTAAGAAATGAAGGGTGCAATGAATACATAGGAGCATGCATATATCTATGTGGCCTGACTCAGAGTGAAGTAAGTAGAACTTAGAAAGTTATAAACCATATAAATATAAAAGGAAAGAACAATGTTACATCACACAATGACAAAAAATTAAAAAGATCAAATAGGATTCAAATGAAGAAGTATGTGAAGAGGCTCCCAACATCCACTTTTGTGTGAAGAGGTGAGGAGATCCACAGTTACTATATATTATACGTGTTTCAGACTTTTTTGGGGAAAATATACCATGTTTCTATAAGAAACAAGAAGCAGTAATATTAAAAAAATAAACAGGGCCTGGCACATTGTGAGGGATTAACAAATTTTTGTTGACTGACTGATATAAAGTCACTATCAGAGGTATTTGATACATTTTTTATCCAATTAATTCTTTTCCCTTCTCATCCTATGTATGCTAATTTACTATGAAAAATTGTTCTATTTGACATAAGTACCATTATCTATTATATGTTTCATAAGTTTTTTCATCCTTTGGTCAATAATTCACCTGCTATCTTTACCTATGGCTGTTATATTATCCATTTCTCTTCTAATTTGCATATAGTACCATAAACTGTTAGGAGTAAATGTGACGTAAGTGGAAAATCAGAATTGAGTTTCTTGAGAAATATGACAGGCTTTGAAATACTTTGTTTTTCTTTGTAAGGAATAACAAGAGCTACACACACACACACACACACACATACACACCACTTATGACAGGTAACATATATTTTAGATAATGTTCAGAAAAAAGCACTAAGTTTTGAGAAAGGATTCCTCCATATACCAAATCCCATACTACTGAAACAGCAATGCCACCAAAGCTCCTACTCAGGTCCTCATGTCCAAGAAAATAAATTATAGAAAAATGATCTATTGGTAAACTATTTTTAGAACAAGAAATACAAAGTGATGGTTGGCTATTTTTAGAAGTGTAAAGTTATTTAGTCTTTTAAAAACTGTATAAAGAAAATAAAATTTCTTTCAATGCAGTCCCTAAGAGGAATGCTCATACGCATATGGTCTAGAAAACAATTATTTTTTTCTTTCTATAACTGATGTTATTGATTAGTGGAATGCAGATTAAAACAACTCTGAGATACTGACTCACACCTATTATATTGACTTACTTGTGACCGAAAAGGAAAATGACAGATGGTATAAGGGACGTTGGTAGAGTTATGAACTAATTTAACCATTGTGGAGAAAAATGGAGAACTAAGCCAAGAATGCTATAAAACTTGTGTATATCCTTTGACCCAACAATACCACTTCTAGGTCTATATCCCAAAGAGACAAAAGAAAAGGGAGAAAGGATCCTTTGGAAAAAAAAATATTTACAGTAGTTTTTTTTTTTTTTTTTGTACTGGCAAAGAATTGACAATTGATGAGATGCCCATCAACTGAGAAATGGATGAAAAAATTGTAGTATATAATATTAATGGAATACTATTTTCCTATAAGAATGGCAAGCAGGATAATTTCAGAAAACCCTCAGAAGACTTTTCAATAAAAAAGATGTAAATTAATTGAACAGTTCCAGGAGCACATTATACACAGTATAGCAATATTGTAGCAATGATCAACTGTAAAAGACAGGTATTTAGATCAATATAATGATTCAGGATAATTACAAAAGAACTGTGATGAAAAATGTTATCTACCCCCAGAGAGAGAATTTATGAACTCTGAGTGCTCACTGAAGTGTATTTTTCCACTTTGTTTTTCTTCTGACATGGCTAATATGGAAATATGTTTTGCATGGCTTCATATGTATAATTTATATGATATTCCTTGTCTTTTGAATTGATAGGGGTTGAGTTAGAAGAAGGTAAGAATCTGTAACTCAAAAATTTTAAATGTTAAAATAAATTTTAAAAATTAAATGCAATAAATATTATTCTATGTCATAGCAGATTCCCCATGTAGGATTTCTAATTTAACACCTTCTAAATGTCCCATTTTAATTTCACAAATGGTAAAACAGTTAAGAATACATACTCAGGTGACTTAATAAAAGGACCAAGCACCCCAGCTTTTGATCTAGGCTCTGTCTAAGAGAGCATATTCTAACTATCCCCTCATGTCTCCACTTAGAATTAGGATAAACTGTCACAATGAGAAGAGCTTTTTTTTTAAGTCTTTAGATTTCAGTTAAAGTCTCAGTTCTATTGCTTAAAATCTATGCAATCTGGAACAAACTTTTTTTGTTGTTGTTGTTCTCTGCATATTAGATTCCTCCTAGATAATAGATTATTTTAAAATTAAGTTATTGATATATATTGTAGATATTCATAATTTGTACTTTTCACCATCTCAAATGAAAAATAACCTTTTAGTCAAGTGGATAGGTAATTTCCTAAAGTCACAGATCATCAAATTTTCCTACTGAAACTAAGTAGATACTCTAAAAGGCATCCTACTGTCAAAAGTTTCTACCATGTTGATAAATGTTTTAAATATATTTGCATGTTACAATGAATAACCATATATAGGTCATTGCTATTACACAACGATAAATTTTGTTGATCTCTAAGAAAACAGAAAAGGGTGAAATCAGAAAAAAACCCTGCACAATTAGTGGAATTATTAAGATAATCAGAAGTTAAGCATGAATCTGTTCATGTTGAATTCTTAATGAAATAGATAGTATTTCTCATGTTAGTGTGCTGGAATACCTTCATAAAGTGTTCCTTTTGAAAATATTTTTTCCCTGTATTAGGTCATGGAATCTAGGGCCTCTTTAAGAAAGGGATTTAGCACATATTTTTTTTTTCCCATTTCCCAACAAATACATTGCTTTTAGACTTTTGTGGAACTCTTGAACATGCCCCTGGGCCTGGTACTTGCATCACCACTTCTTTCTGCTTCATTTTGGGTTTATTATCGTGCCCCATTGGATTATAAACTCCATGAGGTTAGAGATTGCCTATGTTTTTATTTATATGTGTACTTCTAGTACTTAGCACCAGGCCTGCCACATAATAGGTACTTAACAAATCTTTATTGACTGAATGAAAATGGCTAATTATTTTGTATATAAGTATCTCTGTTCTTTATATATCTGTGAGTTGTTTATAAAAATATACTAGTTAATTATGAATAGGTATTTTGTTGTCACAATCATATTTTTGCCATAATTTCTGTTGAACACTAAGATGACCTACAGCTGCAAGTTCAGAATTCACTTGATTTTTCATTCATTTAAACATTCCTATTTTAATACTCAGCTACTTATTTGATTCCTAACTGCCAATTAGTTAAGAATAAGGAAACTGTGCTTTGAGGAATAAGAATTAACATTTGTAATTATATTGTATGCAAATTTTATGAATAAAATTCTGAATTTTTCAGTCATAAGAGAATAAAAATAATAGACTTATGGCAGACTGAAGCTTAAAGGTCATCTACTATATCCCTATCATGTTATACTTTGGGAAACTTTGGCCCAGAAAGGGATATCACCCAGGCAATATTTACAGCACTGAGGGCAACTATGAATAAGCCACTATAATTCTGAATCACAAAGTTTAACAGACTCCCCATATAGAAGAAAGAAGAAACACATTTATTTAGGTACCAGAAAGCCAAATCCCAACCCCAGAAAGTCAGATACATCATAGCAGCCAAGAAGTCAATACACATTAACAGGACAAGGGACAAAGAAATTCCCAAATCTCCTCCCAAGTGCATTACTTGCCTGGCATTCTTAGACAAAGTCAGAAGTCTGGTTGTGCCTGTCTGCCTGTGTTCTCTCCAGCCTCAACCTCTTCCATCAACTTCCTCACAGTTCTGTTCCACCCTTCCTGTTCCAACTGTTCAGCAAATTCCTCCCACTACATGTGATGTAGGCTTTCATGTGATTTAAGGAAGTCGCACAGATATTATTAACAAATGGGAAAGGTCTTCCCATTTAAATAACCATTATAAGAGGTTAATAGACTTGACTACAGTTAAATAGTAAGCAGAGAGGTAGAAATTTGAACTCAGATTTCAGATGACTAAAGATTCATCATCCATTTTACTAGACTACCCCACTATTACACATTCTTTGGCCCACTGTATCACATTTGGAAAGAACAAAGAAAATAATATGATAAAATGTGTCAGGGATGGTCTTGTAAGTTCTTAATATGCTATTATTTCTGACAACATAGTTACTTAAATTCTCTTAATTCATTATCATTTTAAATTTGAATGTTGCTGGATTTGGAGAGACCTTAAACATTTGTTCAATTGTGTAACAAATGCATTTTTTAATAAATTTATTCATTTAATTTTTTACATTCATTTTCACAAAATTTTGGGTTCCAAATTTTCTCCCCATTTGTCCCCTCCTCCCACCCCAATACACTGAGCATTCTAATTCCCCCTATCACCAATCTTCCCTCTCTTCTATCATCCCTCCCTTCCCTTGTCCCCATCTTCTCTTTTGTCCTGTAAGGCTAGATAACTTTCTACTCCCCATTACCTGTATTTCTTATTTCCTAGTAGCAAGAACAATACTCAACAGTTGTTCCTAAAACATTGAGTTCCAACTTCTCCCCATCCCTCCATCCCCACCCATTATTCCCTTTGGAAAGGCAGGAAATTCAATATAGGCCATATCTGTGTAGTTTTGCAAATGACTTCCACAATAGTTGTGTTGTGTAAGACTAACTATATTTCCCTCCATCCTATCCTGCCCCCCATTGCTTCTCTTCTCTCTTTTGATTCTGTCCCTCCCCGAGAGTTGATTTCAAATTGCTCCCTTCTCCCATTGCCCTCCCTTCCATCATCCCCCCACCCCATTTATCCCCTTCTCCCCCATTTCCTTATATTGTAAGATAGGTTTTCATACCAAAATGAGTGTGCATTTTATTCATTCCTTTAGTCAAATGTGATGAAGGTAAACTTCGTGTTTTTCTCTCAGCTCCCCTTTTTCCCTCCACTAAAAAGTCTCTTGCTTGCCTCTTCTACGAGAGATAATTTGCCCCATTTCATTTCTCCCTCTCTCCTCCCAATACATTTCTCTCTCACTGTTTGCCTTCACTTTTTTAAAGATATGATCCTTTCCTATTCAATTCACTCTGTGCTCTCTGTCTGTGTATGTGTGTGCATGTGTGTATGCTTGTGTGTGCATGTGTGCGTGTGTGCATGTGTGTGTGTGTAATCCCACCAACTACCCAGATACTGAAAAGTTTCAAGAGTTACAAATATTTTCTTTCCATATAGGAATGCAAACAGTTCAACTTTGGTAAGTCCCTAATGACTTCTTTTCGCTGTTTACTTTTTCATGCTTCTTCTCATTCTTGTGTTTGAAAGTCAAATTTTCTTTTCAGCTCTGGTCTTTTAATCAAGAATGCTTGAAAGTCCTCTGTTTCATTGAAAGACCATATTGTCCCCTGAAGTATTATACTCAGTTTTGCTGGGTAGGTGATTCTTGGTTATAGTCCTAGTTCCTTTGACTTCTGGAATATCATATTCCATGCTCTTCGATCCCTTAAGGTAGAAGCTGCTAGATCTTGTGTTATCCTGATTGTATTTCCACAATACTTGAATTGTTTCTTTCTAACTGCTTGCAATATTTTCTCCTTGACCTGAGAAACTCTGGAATTTGGCCACAATGTACCTAGGAGTTTCTCTTTTTGGATCTCTCTCAGGCAGTGATCGGTGGATTTCTTCAATACTTATTTTGCCCTCTGGTTCTCGAATATCAGGGCAGTTTTCCTTGATAATTTCATGAAAGATGATGTCTAGGCAAAAAATGCATTTTTTTATTAACTCAGATGTGCAAAATATTGAATACTGAATTTTGCAAGCATACAGATTTGAAAGAATAAGTATTTGAAATAATCAAATTTTCAATTCTATCAAAATATAAAAGTTTAATACAATTTAGATATCAGTTTTGACAGTTTCTATTTGTCATTTAGTATCTCTGGACCTCAGTTTATTTACCCATAATATGAGTCCCTTCAAATTTCAAGTCTTTGACTCACCCTATATTATTCAAAGTTGTATCTATAGTTCAGGTGACAATAAGACTATGTATGGATGGTGCAGAAAGACAATGACCTGTGTCTCACATGGGACAACAAGAGAGAGATTTTCTTTCTTTGCGAATTTGGATGGTGGTTCCAGTGACATCAAGCTCCTCTCTGAAACATATCAATTCTTTACACATTTTTAATTTCAATTCTTTACATGATGTTAAATAAAAATCAATTATAAAAAATCAGTTTCTAGAAAGTTTCATGTCACCAAAGGGTAATAAATTAGTACATAGTATGACTACTTTGAAACCAGTTGTCATTGAAGTTTTCATCTGCATAAGAAATATAAAGAATGGTGTCAAGCAGATGTATAAATGGAAAATAGTTGAAGCTAATCATGTAGAAACAACAGAGGGACATTCAGTGGGAAGTTCATTGATCTTTTGTAATCAATGAAATATTAAGAGCTCTAGAAGAAGGCCTTTAATACATTAAGGGAACCACTTATGGAGAATTAACTAGAGGACATTAATAAGGATTGTCAAAAGAGAAGTCATTAATAGGATCCAATATACAATTTTTTTTTGTATTTTTGCCAAATTCAATGAGATAACTGATCCATAAAATATTATACTTTGAGTTTTAAAAGTATAATTCACACCATAGTTGTAGTGATTAAACCAGAAACCCTGGGAATGGACTTTCATGATGAAATATTATCTAGTGACCTCTTAGTTCTTCCTTTCTTTTCTAATTCCTCTAGCTCCATCTCTTCTCAGTCCACACAGCTTCATTGGTATTTAAATTTAATATTTATAGTGAAACAAATTTGGTGCAATGTATTTCACTGTAACCATCACCAGTACTTTCAACTCCACCAAACTTCTATGCTTAGTAGTAACAAGGATTTCACATAATTAATAAGATTCATTTTGTTTAAAGGGAGTCAGTCTTTATATGTCATCTGTCGACATTTTCATAACCTGTTATATGATTTAGAAGGAGTCAGCTTTTATAGGTCAAAAACTTACAGATTTGTAAACATATCTGATGTTGGACTCTGCTAGGCAAATATTTAATTTTGAACTACAGTATTGCTCGTTTTATCCCCCTTGAAGGAGGACTAAAATTCATTTACAAGAACTCTGTTCAAAGATGAGTTTTTACTATATGAAGACTTCTGAGGTCAAAAAGAAAGTTAGGCATAAAATTGTTAATTATTATGTATCAAATATTTTTTCTGTTACCTGCTTTGTACAAATTATCTCCTATTTCATACTGTATTCAGTTAAACATATATGTCTCTTCTTTGGAATGTTATCTCAGTTGGGCTAAGGATCTCTTATAAGGACTCTGTGAAATATGTCTAATTTGAGGAGGATGCAGATTTTGTCGGTAGGTGTGAGCTCAAGAGTATATTTATGATTGGATAAATGAATAATTCCATTCAGCCATAGATACTGAAACAATACTATCCCAAAGTAGGAGGAACATCTGAGAAATAAAAAGTTATCCACTTGCTAAGAAGTATATTTGTGACATTGTCAGGAATTTGCACATGGTGGGAAGAACACAAACTTCTGGAATTAATCAGGGAATGTTCAATATCTCATTCTTCTCACTGAATAGAATTGGGAAAATGGTTAGCAATGTCACCTGGTATTACAGTCTGTATAGAACACTGCTTTTTTTTGTTTTGTTTTGTTTTCCCCTCCCTTATTCTTATAGGGCTAAAGCTTTCTGGAAAAACAGAAGATGTATTTATATAGGTCTCAGTTTACTGTGAATAGAATGACTCATATTGTCATAATTTGATGAAATTTGATTCTTTTTTTTAATTCCTGGCACTGGGACAATGATGAATTAATTTTTGTTACAATAGTTTTATTTTTTTTTCTTTCAAAGAACAAACTAACAGCTTTAACTAAAGCTAATTCACTGGGTTTCAGGGTCCGATTAAGAAAAATAGTACTACATAAATGAAATTCTTCCCTAAGTTAATTTTTGTAATTGAGGATATTATATTAGTTACAAGCCAAGAATAAAGGAAAAATAATGGTATTCCCTAAATATGTTTGATTTTCTTAAGTCTTATGCTTCAGGGTTATTACAAATTCCTGAGTGAGGAAAATCTCAGATGAACATAGAAAGGTTTCAAAAAAATGAAAAATAGATTTGAGAAAAATAATGAATCAATTTTCTAATTGTTCTGTTTTTTGAACATTTTTATTATTTTAGGAGATCTGGGTCCTAGGTGCAAGAGCAGAATTCCATTTTTGACAGTTCACACCTTGTCTGCTTATGACGAAATCATTTCATTTTTCTGAGCTTCAGATTTCTAGTATATATAAGCACTTTGGCCCAGGATTGTTTAGAGCATCAACTGATATATTTCATAGTCATATTTGTTAATCTATACTTAAATATCAACAAAACTAATAACTGTCATTATCATTATCATCACCATCATTATTAGATGCTATAAAGAACGCATTATGAAGAACTCTCTGTCTGTTCATAGAACAGGGGTTTAATTTTTGTTTCCTCTAGGTTTATATTTTAATGTACTATGGAGCCTTTATAGCCATGTCACTTTTAGTTGAATTTCTAGGATCATTTATTGACTAATTTATTGAAGGTTTTTTTTTAAACATTGATTCTTTGAAATGGTATTTATTTTATTGAAGAGAGACTTGAGAGAGGTAATGATATTCTTTTCAACTATTTAGAAAGAGTTAGATTTTAAAGACAATTATGCAAAGGGAAAGAAAGTGACTTCTTCATGGTCAGTAAAGGTTATTTCATTGATGTGAAAGAAATATTAATAAGACTTGTAGTAAAGACTATGAGAATGGTACAAAAAATGTGAAAAGCTTTGTCTGATTGAGAATAAGGAAAGAACAAAAAACAATATTATGACGAAATGTGAGCTGACAAAGTACTTTCAAAAAATTGCTATTGCCAAGTAGTTTCTTTTCAGTATCTCTATAGTTAGGATACAGTCAAAATAAAATTACAAGTACTCCATATATATCTGAATGGTATTTGCACATCCTTGCTGCCAGCAAGCTCAGCAAAGATAAATAGCTGGTACTTGGCAAGAACATTGAGTTTCTTCATATTTCTAGATAAATGTAGTTTTGCTCCTTATGGCAGTTGCTTCTATGGTATATAATTTCTTGGAACTGATATCTTTTATCTTGATGTACTGCACCATCTTTTCTATCAAAACAGTAATTTTATCATCTGCTCCTATGGAAATGTATAATTTAGTGATACACGAGTCAATAAATTCAATAAAAGCTCAGTTTAAGTTTGTTCAGTTTCTCAAAATTCTTAGGAAATCAAATGATAAATCTTTCTCCTTCCCACAGTGACCTAAAAACATATAGCACCATTGCCAAATGTGTTATACCATAGTATTTTAATCACAATATTAGGACTAAGCTATCTTTTTTTAAATAACCATTGTGGCTTAATGCCACAAATAATGAATTTCAAGATGAAATCATTTATATAAATGTAATTATATATATATATATGTATATATACTTATATATGTATATATGTGCATATATATGTATATATACATTATATATATACATATATATGCACATACATAAGGGGAGGGAAGAGAGAGAGAGAGAGAGAGAGACCTGCCCTTTCAGACAAACATAGTACCAAAACAGGAGGAATTTTAATAGCCTGTGCATTAATAATTTGGAAAGTTCATCCTTGAACTAGTAGCCTGGTACCTCTGGTCTTAGATATTGTGACAGAGACCCCACCCATAGTTTATATCTAGAGTATTTCAGGTATGCCCAGTAAAACTTATATGTAATAACCAAATTAAGTTTAGACAGTTTTCAGCATATTTATTTTGGTGAATTAAAAATTAAGTTTAGTTTAGGTTCTTTAGTTTGAGGCAAGAAAAGGAAAAAAAATAAAAATAAATTATTTGGCTACAAAACCAAATCAAATGTGTTATGCATGCTTATACAAAAGACCCTTGATCTTACACATACGCGTACACACACACACACACACACACACACACATTTCCCAGTAGTTGTCTGCTTTTCATGTTTCCTGTGCTCACCTCTTTTAACTTTGTTCCCTGTCTAGAATTTTGTTCTTAATTCTGAAATTTAACCCCTTGTATCCAGGTCCCTACTACCTACTTGCCAGCCTCTCTAATTTCAAGAGTCTGCAGTATGGGAAGAAATTTATGCCCCTGAGGGATTAGTTTTCCATGTATGTATTGCAATTTCATCAGTTCTTAGAACAAAGTCATATAAAATAGTCAACACTATCATCATTTGCTTGAATTCATTCAGCATTGATTAAGTGCCTATTGTAAGCATTCATTGTATTTGCAATTTGGTTAAAAAAAAGGGAAAAATAGTCAATTCAATTCTGTTACCATAATCTTACATTCTATTCAGGTAATAGAACATGTAAAAAATGTAGTGAGGTACTGGTAGATTTTTTCAAACCTGTTCTCATAACAGACTTTTTAAGTTTAATCTACAAGATTAATATTTTCTCCAACACTTTCTTAAGCCTATGCAATCAATAAAACAATAAATCAAGCCCTGATTTGTAATGCCTGCCACAGATTTAGAGCTATTAAAAGTCTGATATCAACCTAGTCACTTTAAAGATGAAAAACCAGAAGTGAGAACCTAAGTGAATCCTTCCACCCCACCCCAGCACCCATGGATGATTAGTAGCCGTGTGGGGTTCTTGGGGAAGAAAAAAAAAAATCACTTAGCTTCTCTCATGTTCAGTCATTTTTTTTTTCCCCTCTCACTTTTCTTGCCAGACCTCTGATTACTCTTTTCACTCTATTACATGGGTTGTTGCTGTTGCAGCAAATCAGGTATTTTGAGATATAGTTTTATGGAGGTACTAGCAAGGCAAGGCAAGACAGTGGATCATGGTAATCTAGGGGTTTTCCAAGTATATTTCATTCTTTTCTGTGATATATTCTGGATGACTTCCTTGGAAAGGTCATATAGCAGTATTCTGTGGCTTTATTTGAGTCTTGGGAACCCCAGAGAAGCTAACTTCAATGAATGTGTTTCAAAAAGACCATGAAAACATTATCAAAGAAGGAATAAGCAATATGTGGTATAGTGGAAATAGCAGGGAGGCCTGTGTTCAAATGTGACCTCTGAAGTTTGCTGGCTATTTGAAAGTCACTTAACTAGTATCCTCAGTTCTCTCATCTATTAAATGGGGATAATAATGACTATAATATTTACCTTGCAGAATTGTCATGACAAGAAAATGAGACTGATACAAGTTTATATCTTAACGAGCTATAGATAGATATCTATATTTGTCTATATGTATAGAACTGATAATCAGATTCATCTTTTTATCATTTCTCTCTTCATGAAGGAATATCTGTGTTAAAGTTCAGGAATACTATCAGAGGTCAAATAACCCTAAAAACACCACTAAATAGCGAATGAAAACTCTGAAATTTTTCTAAAACTAAAGGACTGTTTATCTACTGGAAGTCTAAATGCACTTTAAAAAAATAACATTAGGTCTATTTTATCTAATTCCTTAAAATCTTGTTCTACTTTCATAGGTATGGTAGCCTAGTTTCTTTGTTTGAAAAGAATATGCAACAAGAAAAGTCATATTTGTATTTCTATAGTTACAGAATATTCTCAGTAGTTATTATTGTAATTAATGGAAGTGAGGTATTCATATTTCTTTCAGCAATTAATATATGCAAAGAATTTGTCACCTTTCACTGTAACCTTGATATCTAAGCATATTTTTGTTGTTCCGTTTCATTGTAGCAACTGTGAAAATCAGGGACCTGGGACAATGTTTGATGAAAATATTTGAAGCTATTAGAAAAGTACTTGCAGAAGCTTTATCCCTAGATAAATTTAGTTGAATAGTCATTAAACTACAAACAAAATGATCTAAATTCCAAGTACTCTGAAAAACTACTTCAACTCAGAAACCTTAAGTTTTCTTGTTTATAATCCAGGTATAGCCACTCCTCTCTTCTGTGTATAAACTAAGGGAACAGAGGTTTAATTGATATTATAGCCATCACTAAACACTTAAGACTACAAAGTGTATCTCCATTTCTTCATTATAATCATTACCACCACCTTGCTCCAGGAAGAAAAGGAAAGAAGAAACATAACCACCAGTTACCCAACCCATAAAATCACAGTTTGTCTCTTTTCCAAAATGCTTGAAAATTAAGGGAGGAAGAAGATGAAAGCCTTCAAAAAATAAAATCAAAAAATCCTGAATCATTTCATTCATGAAAGTTGACATTTAGCACTAACAGAAACTATGAGGAGTTTGTAGCTCCTGATTCCATGATTATGATCTCATTTCTCAAATTACTCAAGACTTTAATTTTTTCTTTCTCAACTACTTCAGCATTAAAATATAGTTAAAAAAAACCTTATTTTTTTGAATTCTATATTTATTTGGGTGATGTTATTGAGCACAAAACCATTTTAAATAAGCAACATTTGTTTGGGATAATACGTGGTGCTAGTTATTTTTGACTTCTTTTTTTCACTTCATTACTGTAATCAATTGTCATGGCATGTCCTTTCTAGTTTTAGAATGCCTCTCCCCTCTGTGCCCTCTTTTCTATACCCAGGAGGAGAAGGTGAGGCTGGTGACCTTGCACAGTCCTCCCTCACTAGAAACAGTCAAGTGCAAGTCATGTCTTCATTTCTCTGATGTCATGGCCCTCTTCAAAAACAAGATGAACACAACCTGAGTAGATGGAACTGCCTGAAAATGGACCCAGCTAGCTGGGTAACTCAGTTCATCCTCTCTCTCAACCTCTCCTTCTCCCCTTTCTTCTCCTATCCAAAAGAAGGTTAATTTTCATGATCAGAAGCTGCCCAGTTAACTTGGGGTTTACTGACTAGATTTCTTTCCTTTCTTTCCTTCTTCCTTTCTTCCTTTCTTTCTTTCTTTCTTCTCTCTTCTTTCTTTCTTTCTTTCTTTCTTTCTTTCTTTCTTTCTTTTCTTTCTTTCTTTCTTTCTTTCTTTCTTTCTTTCTTTCTTTCTTTCTTTCTTTCTTTCTTTCTTTCTTTCTTTCTTTCTTTCTCTTCAAGGCCTTATCCAAAAAACCAAGATCTCCAATTGCATCCTGGACCACCTCCAGTCATCCTGATGAGTATCTGATTACTGGATCCAGATAACTCTGGAGGAGAAAGTGAGTCTGATGACCTTTCACAGGCCTCCCTCACTCAAAACAAAATCAAGTGCAAGTCATGTCATCATTTCTCTGATGCCATGGTCCACTTCAGAAACGAAGGATCAGCACAACGCCCTCTATAACCAGTCTACTTAAGGTCCTAATTGTTTCATTCATAGGCAGTTGTAAAACAGTCCTAACTTTTGTCCCTGCCTTTTAGCTCTCCCTTCTCCAATATATCCTTCCCAAAGAAATTAGAATGCTTTCCTGATATTTTTCTTGATAACATCACTTTCACGCACAAAACCATTGAGTTGTTACCCTTTTCCTTTTTGAGTAAAATACAACTTCCTGACCTATATATTTTTCTTTGTTCCTGAATCCATGGTCCTTTGCAATCTCCCTCTCATTTCTCTTTTCAGTCTTATCTAATGATATTTCCCATAACATTACTGATATGGAATCTCAGTCAAATTTGTTTTCCTCTGATCTTTGCTTTCCATTTCTCACATCTGTCTCAGAGAATGAATAGTATCTTCCGTACCTGTTGAAATTCTTCCTCAGTCTGAAGTCTCAGATTAGGATTGGATCTTGTGTACAGTCTTCCTTGCCATCTAGTCCAAAGTAGTCTTTCAGTATGGAAAGAATTAATTTACTTCCCCATGGCTACACTCAACATACCTGTAACTTGCCAAAGCAAAACTTCTCTACGTTGTTGGTAGAGTCACCCTTCCAAGAAAGATAATTTGCATGCTTGAGGATAAGGACTCTACCAGTTTTGCTTTTGCATCCTCAGTCTTTGGTATAATAATTGTCTTACAGTAAGTGAATGAAAAATGGTTTCATATTCAATGTTTTATTTTCCAATTGTTCATACTATATACTCTTTTGATCTTATGAGCTCATAACATAAGTGTGTGTATGTGTTCTGACTTACTCGTAAATTCATAAAGCTTTGCTTCATCTTTTATTTCTAATATCTAATACATAACATGGTACTCATCAGGTGCTTAATAAATGTTTGTTGAATTTATTTTGCTGAATTTAATCAGATTGACTTGTATATTCTTTTCTTCTCTAATGGCCATAGTTTGCAGCCATGCCTTAGAGACCCACCCATTATCCAGAAATGATAGCCAGGCATGAGTTTTCATTTTTGTTTTGTCTTGTTCCTATTTTAGAAATGTACTGTCTGAATTGTCAAGATTTGGTGACTTTTGGACTTAAAAACTTGGATCCTATCTTGGAAGTTTTTCAAAAATTAATACTCTGGATAAGTTGCTGAAGTATCTGATTTTTTCTCATGTTTTGCTCTCTTCTTTGGGCATTAGCATTCTTCTACAAAATCAACTAAGGGTATCAAATTGTCTTTGATGTGTGTGACATTTAAGGAGTAAGAAAAATTATGATTCAGTTCATATCACAATTTTCACAATAGACTCATATAAGCAAAGATCAATGTCCCAATTTCCTGAGTGGCACAGTTTCATAGGTTCCAAAGCAGTCCAGGTGAGCTACTTTTATTATAGGTCCATATTTTTTCATGGCCTACTTTGAATTCTGGGCTTGCTTCCATTTAAAGTGTCTCTGCAGCTCATGGTCTTGGCTCAGACATTCTGGTTCACCACAATTTGCTACTGTCTTTCTCAGGAGTCTGCTTCACTTCCTGGCTTTTCTCCCATACTCCCATACTAACTACAAGCCAGAGAGCTCTTGCCTCCTGTCACTGACTGACCTACCATTACTCATGAATGATATAACAAATATATAAATTCCTTTGTCTCCTTCCCTGAAGTCTCTCATTCACTTTAACTAAAGTTCTTTCTACTATACATGTGCTGAGTTTATTTATAATAACCTCCTTCAAAAATAGATAAATGTTCTTGTTTAGTGAGGATTACATTGATTTTTAAAAATTATTGTCTTTCTTAATTTCATCATTTATTTATTCTCTCTTTTGGTCAGGAAATTATTCTATAGATAAATCTTTTTGGCTATACATTATTTGTTGGTTTGTTATATTTCTCATCACAGAGCTCATCTCCTCCATGAACAAAAGAGCATATCTTTTTTTTTTTTTTTTTTGTCAAATGATATACGGCTGCTATCTGTATTGCTATCTGCAATTCATTTTTTATCTGTCGCTTAAAACACATACAATATAGTTTCTGTCTATGTGTCATAGGATTCATAAATATTTCTGGTTGAGAGAATATGATTAAAATGTGCCATTTTGAGAATTTTAAATATCATCTAAGGTATGACATTCTATAAAGAACAGCAAGAGAGATCCAAATCTTATTTAAATAATTGAAAAATGATCATATGTAATAAAAATAAATCTTAAGTAAACTGGCATATACCTGCATTTAATTAAAGTACTTGAGTTCTAAAGTCTAATATAATTTAATTTGTATTGAATTTAAAACAATCATGTTGCAAATATTCAGTCTCATAAATGGTATTGGCAATTTTTCTTTTAAATCTCTTTTCCAGGTTAAAAACAAAGCATATAAGTTCATTTCCTTGATGTGTAGAGAGCAGTCACATTTGTAGGACAATTAGTTTCTTTAAATATGTTCATGGATAGCAATATATTTCAATACATTCTTTCTCTATCTTTCAAGGTATGAAAATAAATAAGTATATAACAGGATTAGTTTTATGATACTGACTAGAAGAAAGAAATCTCTGAGATATGCCACTAAACAATGTCAGTAAATTATTAACTAATTTGATTTATTAGCCTATCTCTCATATTTAGAGTGCTTAAAAGAAATAATCTCTGAGTTCAGAGGCTAATAATGACGTAGAATTAAGCACTAGCAAGTTGTATACACATGAGAAGAGTATGGAATCCAAGTTTTTAAAGGTGTGAATTCTCACACTTAGCATTTAACAATCTGCTTGCTCTAGGACAAATTGCACCCTCTGGAGATGGATACCTTTATTACATATTTTTAATATTTTTACGCAAAAAGGGAAACCAGTTGATAGAGGTTAAAGAACCACCCTAAACTCATGCAACTGTTATATTTCTAAGACAAGATTCAAACACATATCTTCTTGATTCCAAGTCCACTGCTCTAGCCAATATATCAACTTCACAAATAATGGTGATATAATCTAATCAAGACACTTAATCTCTCAATGTTTCAGTCATTTGCTCTGTCAATGAACATTCTTTATAAAAAAACACTCCGTTCCAGGCACTGTGCTAAGAAATAGGAATATTTAAAAAAAGACAGAACTATAGGATTTATTCTTAAGGAGTTTACCTTCTATTAGTATGTCAATCAATAGGATCAAAAGCTAGAGAGTTCAGGAAGAATTGAGATTGAGAAAATACCCTGAAATTTAACCATTAAGTGTTCACTGGTAACTTTTTTTACTGTCAAAACCAAGTATTTTTTTTTTCTAAATCAAATGATATTTCTATCATGTCACCCATTCTCACAAATGCACAATAAAAATTCATGTGAGTAAAGCCAAAATATCACCATAAGAAAAGTGGGATAATGAAACTTGGATGGTAATGTAGTAGCAGAAACATAGAGCTAGTAGGTACCTCAGAAGTTATGTAATCTTAGTTCCTCATTTATAGATGATTAAAGTGAGTCTCACAGTGAGTAACTGGCTTGCTCAAGATCTCATCAGAGTTGGAATTTGAACATATATCGTCTGATTTCAGAAGCAGTACATTATCAACTATTAAAATACTAATGCTCTTCTGATCCTCCTCATCAATTCTCTCTATATATCATCCATCTGTTCTGATCAGTGTGTCTAGTAAGCTAAAGAAGCTAATTTGAGATTTTATCTTTTAATATGAAGAAAAAGAAAGGGCCATAAACAAGGAAATATTATTTCTCTTTTTGGCAACCACTAAGATAATACAGTCTTTCTGTGTTTTCCCTGTAATAGTAATTCCTGATGATGAACCTTTCTGAACTTAGGCCAGTCCTCAAATTGAAATAGCAAACCTATATTAAAAGCCTCTCCAGTTTAGGAGGACCTATCACCATATGTACCATGAGCATATAAATTTCAAGGAGTTAGTTTTCACCTCCATTCCATGAAGAGGGAGTGAAATTGACTCACAAGAGAATTCAGACCATATATCGTTATGTATTTTATTTTACATAGTGAACTCGATGGAAATCCAAACAAGATGTCCAAATGATCTGCTTTCGAATCTGGATATGATGTGATTGACAAGTTGCTGACCTGGTCTTTGCCCTTGTGCAAATCTCTAAGGCTATAAGTTACTGCCAATTGCAATGTGAGTTTCCACACTACAAAATTTCTACATGAATGGACCAAACAAAATGAACCTGCATATATAATTTCTGTTAATTGTTCATTGATTTTTTATTTATTTTTTTTTCCTCACACAGGTTCCAGATTTAATTCTTTTCTTAACTTCTTTAGCCCTGGAGCTTAGCTCTCTTATCTGTACAGAAATTTAACTGCACATATAACTATAAATGTGGCTCTCAATCAATATATATTTCTATTGATATTGATACAGGGTATGCTGTAAAGAATGACATATTTGGAGTCACAAAAGCCTCTGTTCTACTTCTGTGTCATGCACTTGCTAGTTGTTTGGCCTATAAAAAGTAATTTCTGTTTGTTCCTCAGTTTTTTCAACTGTTAAATGAGGGATTTTGACTCAGTCATCTCTAAGGTGTTTTTTTTTTTTATTGCACTAAATCCATGCTCCTACCAAAATAGAGATACTATCTATGTTTGTCCTTTTCATATAAATAGAATATTGAAACTTGCCAGGGCCAGTTAGAACTGAGACAATTGGTTCACCATTTTTCTTTTAAAGGTTTCAATGTATTTACTGTCTCTTTCATTAAGACACAATATTATTCCACTATAAACATGTACCACAATATGTTATTCTGCTTTCCAAATAATTGAGACTTCTAATCCTTTGCTATCATAAAAAGTTCTACTATGAAAATTTTGGTTTATATGGAAGATTTCTGTTGGTCTTTGACCCCCTTGGGGTACATAACATACCTTGTGGTAGTAAATCTGAAGGAATGTATATGGATATTTTAGTCACTTTTCGTTATTATTCCAATTTATTATCTAGAATGGTTGGATCAATTGATAGGAATACCCATTGTATGTTAGGGAGCCTCTCTTTCAACAGCCTAACATTTCCTGTTAATGTATTTCATCATCTTTGCCCATTTCCTTAATGAGGTACAAGTTTTTTATCTGAAATTCTGTTATTAATGATTTGTTACAGGTTTTACTGGTTCTTAATTGCTTGCAATTTTGAGAAAAATTATTTATTTATTTGATGACTTGTAATGAGTGATGATCTTTATTCTAATACAATTGCATGAGTTCCATACATCTACTGATGATCAGACATTAATGAGATACCTGAAGGGTTGCTTTTTTTTTCCTAATTGACAACCTGCCTTCTTATGCTTGATGTATTGATTTTGTTCCCACAAAAATTATCCATTCTATTTATTTTGACAACCTTCATTCTTTGATTATGCTGCCGTTATCCTTTCAACAAACATTACCACCACTAGATCTGTTGCCAAAATGATTAGGGAAAAAAGAAAAGAACTTATATGTTCTAAAATATTGATAGCTGCTCCTTTAGTAGTGGCAATGAACTAGAAATTGCATGGATATCCATTAACTGGGGAATGGCTCAACAAGTTGTGGTGTATTATTGTGATGGAATGTTATTGGACAATAAGAAATCAAGAGCTCCATGATTATGGAAAAGCATGGATATATTATCATGAAATAATGAAGAACAAAATGATCAGAACCAAGAGAATACTGTATACAGTAGCTGAAAAATCAATTTAAGAAATCTTCCAACCATTAAACCATTTGGACTATTAAAAATGTCAAATTAATTACAAAGAACATATGAAAGAGGAAAATAACTACATCCAGAGAAAGAACTGCTGGAGTATGTATAGAATTATTTTGCCTACACACACATACATAATATACATATATATTTGTGTCGAATGGTATCCATCTCTATAAGGAGGGTGGTGGGAGAGAAAAAAAAAGGATATTTACATGATAGCTTTACCATATATATTTAAAAGGAATTTCAAGTTGGAAATAAAGATTTGTACTTTTGTGTGGGGAAAAAAAAATAATTATTCTCACCCTAGCCATAGCTGTGCTAAGTACCTGATATTATTCTCTTCTAATTTCTTTATGGAGAAGCTTTTAATATGTACACCACATATCCATTTTGAGATTCTGGTACATGGTATATTTATGAAGAAGGTTAAAGTTCTATCAGAGACATTGAAACAGAGCATACATACAATTGAATATCACAAGCTGTGAATTTGGCATTATCTACCCTGGGAAACTCAATGAGTAGATTGTTTTAAGTAAAAAAAATGACTATCTAAAGAATCATGACAAGTTGTAGGTAGAAAATAGGAACATATATTTTAATTTATAACAATGAAACTCTCAAAAGAAGGATGGGTGTGTGTGTGTGTGCATGAGAGTTTTATATATATATATATATATATATATAATATATATATATATATATATATATATATAGAGAGAGAGAGAGAGAGAGAGAGAGAGAGAGAGAGAGAGAGACATTTTTCTGTGTTTGTGTCTCTGTGTCTCTCTCTGTCTTTCTCTGTTTCCATCTTCTTTTCTCTATTTGTCTGTCTGTCTACTGGCATGCACTGTTGCACCCACCTCTGTAGCTAGAGGTCCAAAACCTTCTCAGCTGTTAGATAGGTATGGTGTTCTGAAGCTGGTCTCTGAAGCAAAACAAAAATGGATGGAAGTATATTTACTCAAAATGCATTTCATGTTAACTTTCCACAGGGATAAAGTTAAAGAAAGAAAAAGAAAGAAAGTTAAAGAAAGAAAAACTTTTCTTTTCTTTACTAGTTGACTCTTCACTGTCTTTATACAGACACACACACACACACACACACACACACACACACACACAACACACACACCTCTTTCATAATGTGACCTGATGGAACAAGTGTTAACCACTTTGTGGTATGGTGTGATAGATTTCAGCAGGATTATAGGGAAGCAAAAGTTGATTCCACTACATTTATTCTTGTTTAGTTGCTTTTTTCAATCACATCCAACTCCTGAGTTCTAATTGGACCTTACATACTTCTTAGTTGAGTGAAACTGGGACAAGCCAATAATCCTGTTTGCCTCAGTTTCCTCATCTATAAAGTCAGCTGGAGATGGAAATAGTAAACCACTTCAATACGTTTTCCATGAAAACTCCAACTCAGAACTTCCTAAATCTAAGCCCAACACTCTATCCACTATGTCAACTAGTAGCCACATTTGTCACATGAAATAAATTCCTATGAGGTTGATTGAACTCATAGAACCCATTAAGCTTACTCAGATTGTTAAGGAGGCACAGGATAGGAGGTTTCAGGAATTAATTTCTCCAATTTGATTTCACAGTTGTTTTTGTTTAACCTTACACAATGTTTTGGTTTTCTTATCTTGTGAATTCACCTTTATTACTCTATATCAGGAACAAAACTTTTTGGAGGAGTTTTTGATACATTTACACAAATCCATGACTTAATCAACTTTCCAGACACATAGATGTGGCTACTTTTACTTATTTTTATGAGTTTCTTGATAGTAATAATGAAAGAGTAACTAAACATGTATACATACATACATACACACACACACAAACACACATACACACACACACATTTATCAAGGAAACTTGAATGCAGCTAGTTTTCCTTAGGCTGTTTTTGGACTTGTGCTTTTTGCTTTTAACAAAACACTATAAATATATTAAAATATTTTAACTCAGTACTTTTTAGGGAGTTACATAACGATAAAAATATAATCTTCATTGTAAAATTGCTCATACTAATCTGTTTCCTTCTCATCTTTGTGCTGGAGATATATTCAATACTGAAGTAGATAATTTTATAAAACTGACAGAAAGTCTAAGAGTTGATAGTAACAGATATTCTTTCATTCACCTTTCTGGAATGTCAATATGAATCACAGTTTTTCATCTCTTTCTTGTGGAATCTCCTCCCTAGAAGTATAGCCTTTTACAATATCAAGTAATGTGATCCAACAAAGCTTTGTGTTGCCTCTCACACAGATTTTAACACTGTATATTCGCTCTCACCCAGTCTTCTTCCCACTTCCATCATCCTAAGTGCCATTCCTTCTTCTTTGTACAGCACATCAGGGACTGAAATGTTAGTGAGTCCAAGCATACTGGTTCTCCTTTCACCGATGTTGAAAACAGATCATTATAGACAAATGTGTTCCATTCTCTATTTGTTGTTCTCCTGCCACTTTCATCCATGAATGGTCTTACAATGATGTGGCTCATTTGAATCTTATTTCAGTTTAAATTGGTCCTTCCTTATAATGTAGAAGTAAAAAAAGAACATTTTAGGAAGTAAATAGTACAAAAACTTTTAACATTTTAAAGAGGAAAAGGAAAGAGAATGGCCACTTTCAATTATGCCAGACCAAAACACACACACACACACACACACACACACACGCACGCACCCCAACCTGTCATTCAAAACACAACTGAAGACCTAGAAATTTTTCATCAGCAGGTACCTTCAGGATGTAATTCCTTACCCTCATTAATTCCGTGGACTAGACCCTCACTGCCTCATTTTGCTACTTACTGCTCCTCTCTCTAATGTCTAGTAGTATGTTTCAAAAGAGATGTCACAGTTTTTTATGGTTTCAACCATAATCATTTGTTAAGTTCTTTCCTTCTTCTGAATTCCTGTGGGATTTTGATAATCCTTCTTTAGGTGCATTTGTCACATTTTACCTCATATCATAGAAAAGTATAACATTTTTTATCCCAATAAATGAATTTAAGGATTTTTTTTCATTTTGTATACTCTACTACACATAACAAAAGATTCTCTGTTAATAGGGGCTCAACAAATATTGAACGAATGATTTATAACTTCTTAGAAATAAACAAAGGAATAAAAACCTTATTATTTAAATATATTTCATTGTAAAGTTCCAATCTCTGATCATTTGATTGGTTTTTCTATCTCAGTGTGACTATACAAAGAAAATATACAATCAAGAGTCAGTCAATGATATTTGTTAAGCATCTACTATGTTCCAGGTGCACTGCTATATTCTGGGTATACAAAAAGAAACAAAAGATACTTCTTGGCCTCACGAAGTTCATGATGAAGCAATGATGAAACAATAAACAATATAATAGGATAAATAGGAAATAATTAAGAGAAAGAAGACACTAAAATAATGAGGGGTTTGAAAATTCTTGCTGTAGAGGGTGGTATTTTTTTTAAACTAATAGAAGACAGAGAAGCCCAGAAGTGTGTATGATGAGGGAAAGACAGAGAATTCCTGGAGTGAAGATAAAATTGCAAGTTCATGATGTAGTCAGAAGGCCAATGTCACTTTAACAAAGAGTATATGTCAGAGAGTAGGGTGTCAGGAAATTGAAAAGGTAGGAGAGAGCTAGATTATGAAGGGCTTTGAATGCAAAACAGAGGATTTTGTAATTGATTCCAGAGGACAAAGTAATTCACTAGAGTATATTGAGTAGGAAAGGTGACATAGATACAGTAGGCTCCTAGATCTTAGAAAACCCTATATCTGATGCAACTTTTCCCCAGATCTATCTGTGATTTGTTTTATACATATTATGCCATATATCCTTAAACTATCCTTTCAGCTAGCTTAACAAAATCCATTTCAGTTGTAGAAGAAGCAGTAGATAAGACATGATGGAAAGTATAGCTGCTTGTCTTTTCAGCTTGGTGTACAGAATAAATTGAAGCTAGATTGTCCTCAGCAACTTATTATTCAGAAAAAACTCTGAACACTAGATTGCTCCCTTACTTAGAATGTACCATTACATATGATTAACGAGTGGTAGCATTCCAATGTGCATTGTCACATTATGGGATTCTATCAGTCTGAACTATTATGGATAAATGAAATGAGCTCTGTGTGTAATAGCTGACACATTAGCACAGAAATGTTTGGGTTTTTTTTTTTCTGTCATTAATGCATTGTTGAAACTGTGTAAGACTTGTTTGGTTACACATAATGGTAGAAAATGCATCCATAATTACTGTCATGGGGCTGAGTGTATACCATCTGGTATGTAATAGAATTGTTTGCAGCCAAATTTATTAGAGCAGAATATACATTCTGAGTCATTATTGTAAGGCAATTCATTCAATCTAATATCTTTAAGATCACTATGTACTGCATGAGTACATACTAATGAGTGTAAACATTTTTAAAGCTATCCTGATTTAAGAAAACCATACTTCTCCCCCCAAAAATAGAATACATGTTTTTCAACTCAATGGCGGTTCATTTTCTGTAAATAAAATGACAACAAAAATAAAGTGCTGTTCAGGTAGTGTGATACAATGAAAAGAGTTCTGGATACTCAAATAGGAGAACCTGGATTCAAATTCCTTCTCCCCTACCTGTGTGATCTTGGACAAATTATTTTATGTCTGGGCCTCACTTTTCTCATTTGTAAATTGAATGAGGTCCTCATAATCTTCATATGTAAATTGAAGGAATTCAACTATATGACCTCTATCTATGATCCTATAATATTTTTTAAAGTAATCTGGACAGCTCATTGCTGTAAACACACACACACACACACACACACACACACACACACACTCACACACTCACTTTCATAACTTCTTATCAAACTTTGGCCCAAGGTTGGGTCAAATACTAGTGACTATAATTTTGATTAGTATAAACTATAGTTGCTATGAAATGTACTGATGTATTTTCTTGGTCCTTTAATTCATTAACTCTTAGAATGGAAAAGGACCTCTGAGATCATGGAATCATACCTCTTTATTTTATGAATAAGGAAACTGAGATACAGAGAGGAGAATTGACCTACCCAAGGTCATGATTCAGTAGATTTTTAAAGGTCATAAATAAGGCCCAATACAATGACTGCTCTATTAAAGGGAACAGAGTAGAGACCTTCCACAGAGGCCTATCATAAGGAAGCTCATGATTCCTGTTCCTTCTTCATTGTTAGGGGTGCTTTCTGCCAGCTATCTGAAGTCTCACAGCTTCATTTTTTTTTTAAGTTTTCTGAATTCTACTCCTTAGTCACTTATATGACTGTTTCCAGGATTGATCTTTGCATCACAAATATAAAGGATGTCAAGTCACATTAGCCACTGGCCAAGAAACAAAATAACCCAAAATAACTTCTCATAAAAAGAAATTCTGAACACAGGAAATGAAATGTCAATTGAAAGGATTCATAAATAACATTCAGAAAAAAATATTTATGCTATTTCTCTACGTTGTTTAAATTATTCCTTTCTCTAGATATGTTTTTCTCTACTCCTACATATCTACAGGCTCACATATAACAATATTTTTGCATTATATGTTGTTTTTAATAAGTTATATAATTGGTAACTAAGCCTATAAGATGTGCATTGTCGATTGAGAGAGGAGAAAAAGGGTTTAGACTGGGAGAAGCTTACTCTAGTTATTATAAACTGATTTGGGGTCTTGACACATTATTTAAATATGTGATTTCATCCCATTTAATTGTCTTTGTACATGACATGACACTTCAGTTTGACCCTGACAACACTTTTAAGCTGTGTTGCTATCTCCTTGTTGATACCCATGTCCATGAAATTATTGTAGGTGGGTTAGTAGAAAGTCTGAAACACTCAGATATATTATTGCTTATGATTTATACCACAATTTATTTTGCCCTTCCTCAAACATTGGATAACTAGTTGTGTTTTGTTTTCAGCATTTTGCTTTTTAAATAGTGCTCCTGTTAATGTTTTTGGCACACATGATCCGTTCTGTCATAAATTTCTTTGTGGTCTAGTAGCAGAGTCTCTGAATCAGAGGATATAAATAGAATAACTACTTTTTTCACATAATTCCAAAATTTAACCTGTAACTCTTTATAAATATTTCAACAAAGAATAAAGAAGCAGTTAGGGTGAAACTATTTTTTCATAGTGGTCTATATCAAGGAATAAATTCATGTTTAGAATATTGATTTTACTTAGTTGCATATGAAGCAACTTAATCTTAAATATGTACATTTTAATATTTCAATGGATATGTAAAGTCATCAGTACCGATAGTGATCAAAAGTCTGCTTTCAAGTATTTGAAGGGCTATCGTGTGAAAGAATACTTAGATTCTAATTGATCTCAGAGCAAAGGACTAAAAGCCACTAGGGAAGTTGCAAAGAGATGAATTCAGGCTTGATTAGAGGAAATATTTATTAATAATTAGCTATATATAGTAGGAGAATAGGAGATAATGAAGGATAATGAGTTGACTCTCATTGCTGATCTTCAAATATTAAAAAGATTCTTGTAAGTTTTGTGACAGAGGAGACTCTTTTAAACATATGGGTTGGACTATACAGTCTCTGACACTTCCATCTCTGAAAATCTGACATTCAATGTATATCTTGAATAATTTTTGTTCATATCAATAAATTCTCATATACTTCCCCAACATATGGGAGACACTTTCTTCTTCTTTTATGGAAGTGTACAATATTTATAAGATATGGTCCCTCTCCAAAATGTAGAGAATTTTTCTAAATCATGTTCTATATTTATAACCCAAATATCTATACTAGTATTATTCCTTGACTATATATTTGATATTCATTTTTATACCTTTAATAGATGAAGTGATTGATTAGTCAGTCAGAGAAGTCAAAAAAATTATGCTGTATCAAGCATCAAACTAAGCAATGGGTATAGAAAAAAAGACAAAAGATAAATTTCCATCATCAAAAAACTGAGTCCAATGGGAGAAGCAAGTTATTAAATGTGTGCAGTCTATACACAGAATAAATATGGAATCATTAACAGAACGAAGGCATTAGAATTAAGAAGTACTGGGAAAAGCTTCCAGCATGGGAATTCAAGAAAGCAGAATAATAGAAAACAATGCACTGAGCTCCTCTCTACAAAATTCTAACAGTCTAGAAAATGTGCTAGACAAAATTCTAATGGAGAAATCCAGCAGAAGCCATTCTAATTACTTCAAAGTCTCTGATTGCCCTTTGATCTTCTTCATAAGTATATCGTGTACCAGGGAGGAGAAGTGAGGCTGGTGACCTTGCACAGACCTCCCTCCCTCAAAACAAAGCCGAGTGCAAGTCATGTCATCATTTCTCTGATTGCATGATCTTCTTTGTCAATGATGGACAAACATAATAATCTGTGAGTAGACACAGCTGCCTGAATAGGGATCCAACTATCTGGGTAACTCCACTCCTCCTCTCCTGTCTATCTCCTCCTCCCCTTCCTTCTCCTCTCCAAATGGAGACAAATTTAGATGGCCAGAGAATGTCTAGGTAACTGCAGTTTGTTGACTAGCTTGTTTACTTCTCTTCTTTTCCCTTCCTTTCCTTTCCCTTCCCTTCCCTTCACTTCTCTCCTCTTCCCTTTACCAAAATCTGAAATCTTACTGCACTCTAAAGCACATAGATTGAACAACCCTGGACCCCTGCTCAAGCTCCACTTAAGGGCTGTTTTCTGGAACCTTCTGACTTAAGAATGATTGATTATCAGGGGAAGGAGCCAAGATGGCAGAGTAGAAAGAAGCACATATCCTTAGTTCTTACCTCGCAACCCATAAAATACCTGTAAAGAAGTACTCTCAACAAATTCTAGAGGAGCAGAAGCCACAGAACAGCAGAGTGGAGCAGATTTCTGTCCCAGAGACCTGAAAGACTGATGGGAAAAGTCTGTCACACAAATGATCAAAAACAGAGCCTAGACATTATCTTCCATGAAATTATCAAGGAAAACTGCCCTGATATTACAAAATCAGAGGGCAAAATGGATATTGAAAGAATTTACCCATCATCTCCTGAAAGAAACCTGAGCAAAGAAACTCCTAGGAATATTGTGGTCAAATTTCAGAGTTTCCATATCAAGGAGAAAATACTGTAAGCAGCTAGAAACAATTTGAGTACTCTGGAAATACAATCAGGATAACACAGGATCTGGCAGCTTCAACAATAAGGGATCAAAGGGCTTGGAATGAGATATTTTAAAAGTCAAAGGAACTGACACTGAAACCAAGAATCACCTACCCAGCAAATCTGAGTATAATACTTCAAGGGAAAAAATGGTTATTCAATGATATATAAGACTTCCAATCATTCTTGTTAAGGAAAAGACCAAATCTATATAGAAAAATTTGATTTCCCAAGACAAGAATCAAAATAAGCATGTAAAGGTAAACAGGAAAGAAAAATCATAAAAGACTCTCCAAAACTGAACTGTTTACATTACTACATGGAAAGAAAATATTTTTAACTCTTGAATCTTTTCTCAGTATTTGGGTAGATGGAGAGATTGTATATACATACACACACATGCATAGATAGATAGAGAGTACACAGTGTATTATATCGGAAGAGATGATATCCACACACAGAAAAAAAAAAATAAAAATTAAGGGGTGAAGGAAGAAAGTCCCAGGAAGAGAAAGGGATAAATGAAATGGCTATAACTCATAAAATAGATAAGAAAAATCTAATTCAAGGGAGGAGATACTCTCTTCACATGTGACTGAAGGAGGGAATAACATTCTCACTAAATTTGATATGAAAGTTTATGTCACACCAAAGGAAGAAAGGAGAAGAGGTGACAAGTGAGGTGAGGGGATTGTTAGAAGGGAGAGCAAATGGGAAAAGATAGTCACTAGAAAAAATAAGTGGGAATAGAACAGGACAGAGGGCAATAAAATTAGTACTACACAACATGATTATTATGGAAGTCTTTTGCAAAAGAACACATATTTAGTATGTACTGCATTGCTTCCCTTCTCAGTGGTGCTGGGGAGGGAGGGAGTGGGGGAGGGAGAAAAGTTGGAATTCAAAGCATTAGAAATGAATGTTGAGAATTTTTATTGTATATAATTGGGAAATAAGAACTACAGGGAATACGATATAGAAATTTATCTTGCCCTACAAGAGAAGAGAGAAGATAGGGATAAGGGAAGTGTGGGGTTTGATAGAAGGGAGGGTTCATTGAGGGAAGGAGTAATCAGAATGCAAGGTATTAGGAAGCAGGGGGAGGGGAGTGATGGGGAGAAAAATTGGACATATTACAAAGTGAAGTAAAAGCAATTAGTATCAAAACAATTGACTAAATTAATTACTGAGAATAAATCAATGATGTCTTTAGTTTGGGAAAAGAATTTCAGTCTAAATTTCCTAGAGGAAGGTAGCCTTGGGTATTGGCATTGATGGAAAAGTTAAGGTTTTAATGGTAAATTTGATTTTATAATTGATTTTTAATCAGGAACTAGAACATGTATAGAAAGGGATGTAAGCCACTTAAGACTTGCCTCAAAAGATGTTCCTTACCCAAAGTGAAAATTAAAACCACATTTGAAACTTGGTTATTGGAACTTGCCATTTTTTTAGATGCTATGGAACTATAAAGTGACTGTTTTTCTGAGCCTAATTCCAGATATGGGTAGCAAGAACGGTGATCTGACCCTACAACCCATGATGTCAGTGAGCTAATCAGATCCTGGTACAAACTGCAAAAGGTGATCTCATGGGAAGGATGGGAGAGTGGCTGTTCAGCCTGGGCTGAGATAGGATTCTCCTGACTCAATTGACACCTGACAGACCTTAAGCCTGACTGAATGCAAGTGGATAATCTAATGCTGCCTGGAAGTGACATGAAGTCGAGAAGATATTGTATCCCTGCAATGTTTCTACTCTTGGTGGCAATTTCCTACAGTCAAAAGGTTTGCAAGCTTAATACCAGATCTTTTCAATTATAGATTATTGGTAGGGGAACATCCAAGGTTAAGTGTAAAATTAAGGAATTAGGCATAGGATTTTAGACGAACAATAATAAGTGGGGGTCCTTTAATTCTTAGCAATACTGTGGAGACAGGTCAAGAGCTTGTGAAGTTAGCAACCTAAATATTATTTGTGTCTCAGTTGGTAAATGTTTTTTTAAAAAAAATCTTTTTTGGTCCATATTGTAAGTGCTTTAAAAAGAAGTATCACCTGACCAAAAGTTCGAATTGTTTTATCTATTATAAACTGCGTTAAAAAAATGAAAAAGTAAAATTTTAAAAAAGAGTGATTATCAAGGTTAGCTGTTCCTGTTTCCCTCCCAGCCTGATGTAGTTATTTTTCTTTACCTCATTAAAGGTGTCATCTCCTGATTACTTCTGAAACAAGCCTATTCATTGAATGGGTGATACCTCACCATAAGTGAGCACTTGAATAGAGCTTGACCTAAAGTATCTGAATAGACCTTTACCTAAAGGGGCCAAGGCCTTCCATTGCATCCTGGGCCATCTCCAGTCATCCTGAAGAATATCTGATCACTGTATTCTGATGGCTCCAGAAGAAAAGTGAGACTGATGACCTTGTACAACATTTCCTCACTCAAAACAAAGTCAAACACAAATCATGTCATCATTCCTATAACGGTATGGCCTTTTTCAGCAAGGAAGGATGAACACAACACCATATACCATAACTGAAATGTACTCTCACACCTCCAGCACATCAAAAGTTAGCCTTCATTGGAAGGTCCCAAGTAAGGATTTGGTTTCACACTCTTAAGTAAAAGTTCCTTGAGAGGAAGAAATAATTCTTAACTATTTTTGCCTCTTTTTCAGAGTCTAACACATGCCTGTGAACACTATTAAAATTTAATATATATTTGTTGAGTACTATACTTGATACATTTTCAAGGTTTCTGAGTAAAGCAAAAGTACATAAGGTAAAAAGTACAACATTAATATCAAATATAAGTCAAATATAAAATAGAACTCAGAAGAGCATCAGATAACAATCGTTCCCGGTTGGAAGTGGACTAAAAATAATGAGAATAATTTCATGTGAGATTTGGTGTTCTAAAATCTTAAAGAAATGGAGGACATGGAATATGATATTCAGGAGTCAAAAGAGCTAGGACTACAACCAAGAAAAAACTACCCAGCAAAACAGTATAATCCTTCAATGATAAAAGACTACTTAATGAAAACACTTTCAAGTATTTCCAAGGAAAAGGCAAGAGTTGAATAAAAAAAAAAAGACATCCAAATACAAGACTCAAAAAAAGGATAAAAAGTAATTATGAAAGATAAATCATAAGGGACTTGGTGAAGTTAAACTCTTTATATTCCTATATGGAAAGGTGATACATATAATTCCTAAGAACTGTATCATTATAAGCACAATAAGAAGGACTCTACCTAGACAAGGGACAAGAAATGAAACTATTATATTGGAATGACCTTTAAAAAACGAATGAGCAAGAAAGAAGAATGTACTAGGAAAAGAGGGAAGGGACAGAAATAAATGGGAAAACTATCATGCATAAAAGATGTGCCAAAGAAAGCACTTTTCCAGTGAAAGTAAAATATTAATCTTACCCTCATTTGAATGGGTTCAAAGTGGAAAAATATTATATGCACTCAAGTGGATGTTGAAATCTATCTTAACCAACAGAGTATTAAGAGGGGGAGAGGACACAGAAAAGTGAAAGTATAAGAAGAGAACTAAGACAGAGGAAGAAGGCAGTCATAAAGAAGCAAATAGATGAGGGAGAGGATAAACAGAAGAAAATATGATGGAGGGAACTGTATAGTTTGTAATCATGACTGTTAATGTGAAAAGGATGATTTCATACAAAAACAGAAGTGGATAGTAGAAAGGATTAGAAATTAGAATGAATTATGTCATTTACAAGAAAAATACTTGAAATAGATACGTAGTTAAAATTAGAGGCTAGAGCAGAATCAATTATGCGTTAGGTAAAGTTAAAAAGGCAAGAGTAGCGATTGTGATCACAGAAAAAAAGCAGAAACAAAAACAGACCTAATTAAGAGATAAACAGGGAAAGTACATCTTCCCAAAAGACACTAGAGATGGCGAAATAGTATTAATATCAATCATATGTTCCAAATGCCAAAGCATCAACATTATTAAAGGAAAAGTTGGATGAATAATGGAATGGAATAGACAGTAAAACTGCATTGGGGGAACCTCAACTTTCCTATCTGAAAGTTATATAAGTGAAACCATAAAACACATAAGAAAGAAGGTAAGAAGATGAATAGGATTTTACACAAAAATAGGTGTGATAAAACTCTGAAGAAAAAAAGCAAAATAGGATTAAAAAGGAGTACATTTTTCTCAGCAACACATGGTACCTTCAAAAATATTCATTATGTTCTAGCATACAAAACCACGCACAAAAAGGACCAGAAATGTTAAATGTAGCCTTTTTGGATCATAATGGAGTGAATATTATAACCAACAAAGTCCTAAGGAAACATGAATTAAGAATAAATTGAAAACTAAATAATGAAAATCATTGGATCTCTTGAGAAGAAAGCAAAGATGTGATCAATAATTTCATTAAAGAGTATGACAAAAATGAGCAAAATAGCAAAATTTATTGTAATGAAGCCAAATCAGTAGTTAGGGTGAAATTTGTATCTCTCAATGTGTTCATCAATAATTGAGAGCAAGAGTACATAAGTGAACTGTGCATTCAACTAAAAAAAAAAGAAAAGAAAGAGATTGAAAATCACCACTTAAACACCAAAATGGAAATCCTGAAAATCAAAAATGAAATGAATAAAATTGAAAGTTTATTTTAAAATTAAAGTATTAAAATTAGGAGCTGGTTTTATTTTAAAATAACAATAACAATATAATAGACCAAGTGTTAATACTCATATGTCAAAAAATAATTAATTATGTAATTTTTAAAAGAACAAAAGCAAAATACCAGTATTAAAAAATGAATAAGGTAAATGGACTTCCAGGAAAGATGAAATGAAAACTATTTTTAGCAGTTATTTTATGACAATAAAATTTAAAATCAAAATGAAATGAATGAATATTTATGAAAATATAAAAAACATGAAATTCATCTGGATGAACAAAAAATCAAGAATATCAGGGGAATCAATTCAAAAATAATGTGAAGTGAGGTAGTCCAGCAGTATCAGATTTTTATCTATACTTCAAAGCATAATTATCAAGATAATCTGGTTTCAAGTAAGAGTATGATGGATCACTAGAATACATTTGGTATAAAATAAACAATAGTAGAAGACCATAATCACCTCATGTTTAATGAATACAAAGATCCTAACTTTGAGGATAATAACACAACATTTGATAAAAATGTCTGGGAAAACTGGAAGACAATTTGGCAGAAAGTAGGAACAAACCAACATCTCTTATCATACCAAGATAAGGCATTTAGAAATGAAGTGTTATATCTTAAAGAAATTAGAGAAGTATGGCAACATTTACCTGCCAAATGGATGAGGAAAGTGTTTGTGAATAGGGGAAGAATTTCTGAACAAATGAGATAGAATGGCATTATGGGAATTGAAATAAATAATTCTGGTTACTTGAAATTCAAAATGAGATGTGTAAGTATAACAATCTATAGTTTGTAGGTTCATCCTTCATTGCCAAAGAAAACCATGCCAAGATGGTGGAGTGAGAGCAACGATTCACCTAAGCTCTCGGACAAACTCCACCAGGTACCTCTGAAAGGAGAATCTGACCAAATTTCAGAGGTGTGGAATCGAGTGGGAGACAGACTGTGACAGATTTGGAGCTCAGGTTGGACTGGAAGGTCCACGGGAAGGATCTGTTCCATAGGGGTAAGCCCACAGCGCAGCGGAGCAGAAGAGACCCAAGAAACCTGAGAGTGGCAGGCAGAACCAGAGGAGTGGCACCCAGGGCGGGAGACAAGCCGAACCGAGTCAGTGAGAGCCGCGGAGCACCAGATATCAGCACAGCAGCTCCTGAGACCTTCAACCCGAAGATCAAACTTCGGTAAGTCACCTACTTGAACTTCTGGGAGCCAGGATGGCAGAGTGATCAGTAAATCCTCTCTCTTCCCCCCTTGATGACCATGAAAGAACCATAAAATATTTCCCCAGAAAAAATCCCAGATCAGTAGAAATAGAAGAAGGAGACCAACAGTCTCATAACACCTGAGATGAGGGAAATAGCTAAGGGGGATTCCTCCTACAGTGGCAGAGGCAAACCAGAAGGGCAGAGGACCCAGGGCAGAGAAAACTCACACTAGGACCCAGGCAAGTCTCATTACCAGGAGAGGAGCCCCAGGAGGGTTGCGAACACACATTAGCATCTAGGCGTGCCTCAGCTATCCAGGGGAATCAGAAAGACAATAGGGCAGCTGGGATTACCAGCTCCTGAGCTTGCCTTTGCCTCTGTTCACCTGAGGAGATCTCTTGTGACCAGACCACTCCTCCTCCACACTTAACAAGCTAAACCCAGGGCTGATCAGGGAAACACCAAACAAAAACCTGCTTTTAACTTTTTCACGCATCAGCTCAGCAAAAAGTTCTCTAGCTTCTGACTGAAAGAACTAGAAGCCACAACACTCAATCAACATCATGAACAGGAAAAAGCAGAGGGCTGAAAGAAACATAGAATCTTTCTATGGGCATAAGGACCAAAACACAAACCCCAAAGAGGTCACAGCTGAGACTGTACTTCCATCTGAAACTTCAGAAGGGATTATGAACTACTCCCAAGCACAAGCAGCTCTCCTGGAATAGCTGAAGAAGGAAATAGAAGATAAACTGGCCAATGATTTTCAAATTATTAAGAAAGAATTCATTGATGAGAACATCTCCTTGAAAAGGAAAATTGAACAAATGGAAAAAGAAGTTCAAAATTTAACTGGAGAAAATAGCATCTTAAAAGGAAAAATTGGGCAGATAGAAAAGGAGATACAAAAGTTAACAGAAGAAAACAATTTGATGAAGATTAGAATTGGGCAAGTAGAAATTAAGGACTCAATGAGACAGCAAGAATCAGTCAAACCAAATCTAAAGAATGAAAAGATAGAAGAAAATGTAAAATATCTAATTGTAAAAACAACTGACCTGGAAAATAGATCCAGAAGAGAAAACTTAAGACTTATTGGCCTGCCAGAAATCCAGGATGGAGAAAAGAGCCTGGACAATATCTTCCAGAAAATCATCAAGGAAAACTGCCCAGAAGTACTAGATTCAGGGGCAAAATAGTCATCGAAAGTATCCACCATTCCCCTCCTGAAAGGGACCCCAAACTCAAAACCCCAAGAAATGTTGTTGCCAAATTCCAGAGCTATCAAGTGAAGGAGAAAATATTACAAGCAGACAGAAAGAAACAATTTAAATATCAAGGAGATACAATCAGGATTACACAGGATCTTGCAGCTTCTACATTAAAAGATCAAAAGAATTGGGACCCAATATTCTGTAAGGCAAAGGCGTTGGGACTTCAACCAAGGATCAACAACCCAGGAAAGTTCAGCATACCATTTCAGGCAAGGAGAAAGTCATTCAATGAAGTAAGGGATTTTCAGAGTTTCCTGACCAAAATGCCAGAACTTAATAGACAATTGGATCTTCAATTGCAGGTCTCAAGAGAATCATAAAAACGTAAACAGTTTGGGGGGAACAACTTGCTACACAATTAGGGCAAATTGTTTACCTCCCTATAAGGGAAGATGATACCTGTTAATCTTGAGAATTGTGCAGCTATTGAGAAATATAAAAGGGATATGCATAGGGGGAACGGGTATAAAGTAAATGATATCATCTTTTAAAAATATGATTTAAGTATGAGAAAGGGATTGTAATAGGAGGTGTGAAAAGGAGGAAGCAGAAAATGGCAAATTACATCACAAGAAGAAGTACAAAATCATAGTAGAGGGAAAGAGGGGAGGGAGATGAGCATTGTGTGAGAGGTACTCTCATCGGATTTGTTTAAAGGACGGAACAATAAACTTAAGTAGAAAATCCTAACTAGCTCTATAAGCAGTGGGAGGGGAAGGGGGAAGAAAGGGGAGGGATGCAAAAGGGAGGGAAGAAGCAATAAGAGTAAAGGGGAGTTAAAGGGAGGGGGGCTAAAAGAAAGAGGGGAAGGCGGCAAGAGGAGGTGGTGAAAAGTAAATACTAGTGAGGAGGGGAAGGGAGACAGCAGAGCTAAAAGCACAAATGGTGGAAAAGAAGATGGAGGGAAATACACAGATTGTAATCATAACTGTGAATGTGAGTGGAATGAATTCTCCCATAAAACGGAGACGGACAGCAAAATGGATTAAAAGCCATAATCCAACAATATGCTGCTTACAAGAAACACATTTGAAACGGGGGGATACACATAGGATAAAGGTTAAAGGATGGAGCAGAATATATTGCACTTCAGCTGATGTAAGAAAGGCAGGAGTAGCAATCCTAATCTCAGACAAAGCAAAAGCAGAAATAGATCTATTCAAAAGTGATAAGGATGGAAACTATATCCTGCTAAAAGGCACCATAGACAATGAAGCAATATCATTACTAAACATGTATGCTCCAAGTGGTATAGCATCCAGATTCTTAGAGGAGAGGTTGGAGGAGTTGAAGGAATAAATTGACAGCAAAACTATGCTATTGGGGGACCTCAATCTCCCTCTTTCTGAATTTGATAAATCTAACCTCAAAATAAACAAGAAAGAGGTTAAGGAGGTAAATAAAACTCTAGATAAGGTAGATATGATAGATCTTTGGAGAAAATTGAATGGGAATAGAAAGGAATATACCTTTTTCTCAGCAGTACATGGAACATTTACAAAAATTGACCAGGTACTAGGACATAAAAATCTCACAATCCAGTGCAGAAAGACAGAAATAATCAGTGCATCTTTCTCAGATCATAATGAAATAAAAATTATATGTAATAAAAGGCCATGGAAAGATAAAGCAAAAATCAATTGGAAACTAAATAATTTAATCCTAAAGAAGGAATGGGTTAAAGAAGAAATCATAGAAACAATCAACTTCATTCAAGAGAATGACAATAATGAGACAACCTACCAAATCTTACAGGATACTGCAAAAGCAGTCCTTAGGGGAAGTTTTATATCTTTGAATGCCTACATAAATAAAATAGAGAAAGAGGAGATCAATGACTTGGGTATGTAGCTGAAAAAGCTAGAAAAATAACAAATTGAAAATCCCCAAGAAAATACCAAATTAGAACTACTGAAAACCAAAGAAGAGATTAATAAAATTAAAATTAAGAAAACTATTGAATTAATAAATAATACCAGTAGTTGGTTTTATGAAAAAACTAATAAAATTGATAAACCTTTTGTCAATTTGATTAAAAGAAAGAAGAAAATCATATTACTAATATTAAAAATGAAAGGGGTGAACTCACCTCCAATGAGGAGGAAATTAAAACAATAATTAGAAATTACTTTGCCCAACTTTATGCCCACAAATTCGATAATCTAAATGAGATGGATGAATATTTTAAAAAATATGAATTGCCGAGATTAACAGAAGAGGAAGTCGAATACTTAAACAACCCCATCTCAGAGAAAGAAATTGAACAAGCCATCAATGAACTCCCTAGGAAAAAATCTCCAGGACCAGATGGATTCACAAGTGAATTCTATCAAACCTTTAAAGAACAGTTAATTCCAATGCTATATAGACTATTTTTGAAAATTGGGGAAGAAGGAGTCCTCCCAAATTCTTTCTATGATAGAAATATGGTTTTGATACCCAAACCAGGAAGAGACAAAACAGAAAAAGAAAATTATACACCAATTTCTCTAATGAATATAGATGCAAAAATTCTCAACAAGACTCTAGCAAAACGAATACAGCATCTTATCAAGAGAATAATACATTATGATCAGGTAGGTTTCATACCAGGAATGCAGGGCTGGTTCAATATTAGGAAAATTATTAGCATTATTAATCATATTAACAACAAAACTAACAAAAATCACATGATTATCTCAATAGATGCAGAAAAAGCTTTCAACAAAATGCAACACCCATTCCTATTAAAAACACTGGAGAACATAGGAATAAAGGGAACTTTCCATAAAATAATAAGCAGTATCTACCTAAAACATTCAGCAAGCATTACATGCAATGGGGATAAGCTAGATGCATTTCCAATAAGGTCAGTGGTGAAACAAGGATGCCAATTATCACAATTGTTATTTAATATGGTACTAGAAATGTTAGCTGTAGCAATTAGACAAGATAAAGACATTGAAGGAATAAAAATAGCCAAAGAAGAAACTAAGTTATCACTCTTTGCAGATCATATGATGATATACTTAGAGAATCCCAGAGATTCAAGTAAAAAACTACTTGAAATAATAACTTTGGCAAAGTTGCAGGTTACAAAATAAACCCACACAAATGTTCTGCATTCCTATATATTAGCAACAAAGTTCAACAGCAAGAGATAGATAGAGAAATCCCATTTAAAGCTAGAGTAGACACTATAAAATACTTAGGAGTTTACTTGCCAAAACAAACCCAGGGATAACATGAACACAATTACAAGACACTTTTTGCACAAATAAAGTCAGATTTAAGTAAGTGGAAAAACATCAGTTGTTCATGGGTAGACTGAGCTAATATAATAAAAATGACAATTCTACCTAAACTAATCTCCTTATTTAGTGCCATACCAATTAAACTATCAGATAATTATTTTCTAGATCTTGAAAAATAATATCAAAATTCATCTGGAAGAATAAAAGGTCCAGAATATCAAAGGGACTAATGAAAAGAAAGGCTTGGGAAGGTGGCCTAGCACTACCAGACCTCAAATTGTACTATAAAGCAGCAATTATCAAAACCACTTGTATTGGCTAAGAAACAGAGGGGTAGACAAATGGAACAGACCTGGCACTCAAGTCACAGTAGGCAAGGGATACAGCAACCTCCTGTTTGATAAACCCAAAGATACCAGCTTCTGGGATAAGAATTCACTGTTCGACAAAAATTGCTGGGAAAACTGGTTAACTGTGTGGCAGAAATTAGGCATAGACCCATGCCTGACACCGTACACAAGAATAAAGTCCAAATGGGTACATGATTTAGGTATAAAGATTGATGTCATGAATAAAGTAGAGAAGCAAGGAATAGTGTATTTATCAGATTTATGGAGAGGGGAAGAATTTTTTTCTAAAGAAACAATAGAAAGCATTATGAAATGCAAGATGGATAATTTTGATTACTTTAAACTGAAAAGTTTTTGCGCAACCAAACCCAATGCAACCAAAATTTGGAGGGATGTAGTAAATTGGGAAAAAAAATTATATGACTAAACTCAGGGATAAAGGCCTCATTTCTAGAATATATAGAGAACTAACTCAAATATATAACAACATAAGTCATTCCCCAATTGATAAATGGTCAAAGGATATGAACAGGCAATTTTCAGGGGAAGAAATCAAAGATATCTATAATCATATGAAAAAGTGCTCTAAATCACTATTGATTAGAGAGATGCAAATCAAAACAACTCTGAGGTACCACATCACACCTATAATATTGGCAAACATGACAGAACAAGAAAATGATAAATGCTGGAGAGGATGTGGGAGAGTTGGAACACTAATTCATTGTTGGTTGAGCTCTGAGATCATCCAACCCTTCTAGAGAACGGTTTGGAACTATGCTCAAAGGGCTACAAAAATGTGCATACCCTTTGACCCAGAAATATCGCTACTAGGACTGTATCCCCAAGAGATTTGAAAAATGGGAAAGGGTCCCACGTGCACAAAAATATTTATAGCAGCATTCTTTGTGGTAGCCAGAAACTGGAAGTCAAGGGGATGCCCATCAATTGGGGAATGGCTGAATAAATTATGGTATATGAATGTAATGGAGTACTATTGTGCCATAAGAAATGATGAACAAGAAGACTTCAGGGAGGCCTGGAAGGACTTATATGACCTGATGCTGAGCGGAAGGAGCAGAACCAGGAGAACTCTGTGCACAGCAACGACCACAGCATGTGAGAGTTTTTTCTGGTAGACTTGGAACTTTGTAATAACACAAGAACTTCCTGAGAAAAAAAAAATCCTAATGTCGGTCTTCTAAGGCAAAATGCTTTCCACACTTAGAGAAAAAAATATGGAAATCATTCACAGAATGTAGCAGATCATTCTTTTGTGTGTGTGGATTTCAGTGTATTATGTTTTGATTTGTTATATGATTTCTTCAATTTATTTTAGTTCGACTACATAGCATGACTATAGTGAAAATGTGCTCAATAGGAAAGTATATGTAGAACCTATACAAAATTGTATGCTGTCACTAGGAGGGAGGGGGGCATTGGGGGAAGGGTGGGGGTGATAAAATCTTAACTTTATGGAAATGATTGTAAAACATTAAAAATTTTAAAAAAATCTAAAAAAAAAAAGAAAAAAGAAAACCATGACATCAGAGAAATAATGACATGCCTTGCACTTGAGTTTGTTTTGGGTGATGGAGGGCCATGCAGGTCACCAGCCTCACTTCTCCTCCAGAGCCATCTCAATCCAGTGACCAGATTTTCATCAGTCTGAGTGATGACCCAGTATGAGGCAATTGGGGTTAAGTAACCTGCCCAAGGTCACACAGCTAATGAGTGTCAAGTGTCTGAGGTGAAATTTGAACTCAGGTCTTCCTAACTCCTGCACTGGTGGTCTATCCACTGTATCACCGAGCTGCCCACTAAGTCAGGATATATACTATTCAGAAGAGGGATCCTGAAATCAGATGATTCACATATTCAAAATCTTTAGAAAACTCTTGGGGTTGCATATCAGTTAATTCATCTTACATTTTGAATAGTCTTTTATTGATGATACTTGATGAGAGCACTTTTTTTCCCCATTCTAGTATTTCTTCTATTTTTAAATCCTGCAGTCTTGGGAAGAATGATATCATTTCTCTTAGTGTCTTGCTCAGTGCTATACATAAAATGGGCTGTTCATTTGTTGAATGAATTAACTGAAATATCAAATTAACAGAAAAAAATTCAAACTGCACATGAAGCATAAATTGAACCAGAGTAAGTCATTCCAATGGAAAATTACAAAATCAAGAACACAAAATAAGGTCTCACAAGGATCCTACTAAACAATCCCTGTAAAGAAGCTGTGATTTCTTATCCTGGCTGGCGTCCATGTAGGAACTTCCCTTCATAACCAGGTAGGAAGTTAAATGATTTGTTCAATCACACAAGTGCCAGAGGTGAGATCTGAACTCAAGTCTTCTGGACTCCACAACTAGTACTCCATTGAACCAAGATATCTTTATTATCTGTATTTTCTAGTTTGTTTTTTTTTTTTAATAATCAACTCACAAATTATTTTCCTCAAAATATATATTAGAGTGCTTTTCTAGAGGTTGAAGTTGAAATAAGAAGCAAGTTTATCTCTTGGCATGAAGACTGTCCCTTGCAAATCTTGATTCACTTTGTCAGGTTGAGACAGATCTGAAAGGGCATTGGTAGAAGAACATTGGTAGGCTGGCATTGGAGGCCCTGAAGTGACCAACCTAACAACAAAAATTTGAAGGAAAGCAGGGCATCAAAGGAAAAACTAGTGGCAAGTTTCTGTGACAAGAGCTCCGTTTCTCCAATATATAGAGGATTGATCCCAAGTTGTAAAAAAAAAAAAAAAAAAAAAAATGGAGCTATTCCCCAACTGACAAATAATAAATGGTTACCACCAGGCAGTTTTCTGATGAAGAACTCAAAGCTATAAATACTCACATGAAGAAATGGTCCAAAAGACGTTTAATTAGAACAGTGAAAACTAAACCAACTCTCATCTACCACTTTCCATCTATTAATTTGATTAACTTGACAGAAAAGGAATTTTATAAATTTTAGGGGTGAGGAATACCTGAAAATGAGGACAATAATGTACTGTTGGTGGATCTGTGAATTGACCCAATCATTCTGGAGAGTAATTTGGAACTAGGTCCAAGAGACCATTAAAATGAACATATTCTTTGATTCAACTATATTTCTTTTAGGCTTGTATTCCGAAGAGATTATTTTAAAAGGAGGTAAGGGGAAAGGACCTTTCTTTTTGTACTGGCAAAGAAATGAAAATTGATGAGCTGTCCATGAAGTGGAAAATGATTGACAAATGTGTAGTATATGGTTGTGATGGAGCACATTTAATAAAAAGAAATTATGAGCAGAATGATTTGAGGAAAAAAAGGAAAGGCTTAACATCAACTGATGCAAAATGAAGTTAGCAAAACCAGGGAAAAAATGTACCAGCAATCATGTATGATTATCAACATTGAATTGTTTAGCTATTCTCAATAATATAAATATCCAGGATGATTCCTTAGGACATACAATGAAAAATTTAATCCACATGCCGAGAAAGAATTGATGGAGTATGAATGCAAATAGAAGAATGGCATTTTGCACTTTATTTGTGTGTGTTTGTGTGTGTGTGTGTGTGTGTGTTGGGGGTAGGTTTATGTCTGCTTTCATGACATGACCAATATGGAAATATGTTTTGCATGATTGCATATGTATAACCTATTTAAAATTGCTTACTGTCTCAGGGAGGGAGAAAAATAGAGAATTAAAAACAGCTTTTTTAAACTGAATGCTAAATATTATTTTTGCATTTAATTGGGAAAATATTATTTAAAAAGAAAAAAAAGGAGGTGGAAAGAAATGACTAGTAGCACAGTTCCAAAAAACTTGCAAAGTCTTATATGAACTGATGCAAAGCGAAGTGAACAGAATCAAAAGAATATTGCACATAATGACAGCAATATTGTAACAGTGATCTACTATGAAATACTTAGCTACTCTGATCAAGACAATGATCCAATATAATTCCAAAGGACTAGTGATGAAAAATACTACCCACCTCCAGAGAGAGAACTAGTAAAGTGAAAGTAGAGACTGAAGCATATTTTTATTTAATTTTCTTTATCTGTGTGTATATTTCTTTTGCAAACATGGCTAATATGTAAATATGTTTTGATTGACATCACATGTATAATTGATATACTGCTTGCCTTAGTATACAGATGGGAGGGAGGGGTAGAATTTGAAAATCTAATTTAAAAAACACTTTGAAAATAGTAAATGCAGTTGAAAAATGTTTAATTGTGTGTGTATTTAAGTGGGAGAGTTTGGGGTGACAAAATTTAATATTGTAATTATGTTAAATTACAAAAATTTAATATGTAATTATCCATAGAATTTGTTTCAGGAACTTTGCCATTCCCCGCTTCTTTCCATTTACATTGAAAATCCTGCCAAAGATTTACTTGAACAATCAATACATGGCTTGTTATATTCACTGTTAAATCCAACTGCTTCAAGAACAATGTTTTTCATCAGGAATCCTGAGACATTTGGACATTTTCTAGTACTTGTTCAGGTATTTTGTCCTGTAAATAATCAATTTTTTGAGACTAAAAATTGCAATTAGAATTGTCAGTTTAGTTTAGGCTTTTGCTTTTTGGGCTTTTTTGTTTGTTTTGTTTTTTGCTGTTTTTTTATTTTATTTTATTTTGTTCACTGACTGTAGATTTTTGAGACCTAATTGCCAAATATTACAGGACCTTCTTGGTAATTTCTGTTTTGTTGTCTTTGGGTTTCAGCTCTTGTCTATCCAATCTATGGTATTCAGTTACTAAAGCTAACCTAGTTTTCTCCACTGTAACCCACATATCTTGCCTAATAGACCCCATGTAATCAGTCTGAAATCTCATACCTAGATAAAACTTTTCTAGGTTACTTCCTCCAAACTAGACTTACCTTCCTGCTACTTCTCATGTCCCAATGAAATGACTATTGATTCTGAAAAAACTTAATGTATGCCCAAAAATCTCTCTCCATTTAAATTTACTTGATCTTCTGAGTAATTATAGATGTAAACACCATAAAATTTTAAAACAGAAATAAATATTTCAAAGTAGTGATTAATTTCAGTGAAAAGTTATGACTATTGTGCAAAACAGAGACAAGCAAATTCTTTCTCCAAAAGTAAACAGGGGGACTATTCAATTTATAAGCACTCAAAAGAAGGAAACAAAAAAGATAAATAAGTAAAATTCTTAGAAAAAAATGAATAATTAAATTAAAATTCTCATGTGTCCAGGACAAGATGAACTGAGTGCTAAAAAGAAAAGATTGGAGGTAAAACAAAGAACAAAAGAGAAAAAAGATGTAAGGGAACTAAAATACTCCAGAGAAGAAAAAATTAATTATTATTTCAATTATTACAAGTACATCAATATTCTTTACTGAGAGGATAATAGAAAAAAAATGTTTTTCCTGTATTGTAAACATAATAAGCAAGAGACATATGAGAGCTAGCTATGTACTTTCCAAAATCTGCATAGAATGAGGAAATAATTGGTACTTTCTTGATTTTCTCTAAAAATTTGAAATATCATGGTAGTAGTAAAGGAAGGAAAATAGAAAAGAAGTATTGGAGGAAGGCAGGGAGAAATTTAAGCCTAGAATCCTAGAAGGAGAAATGAAAGGTAGCATCATAATTGATTTTGTTTGGGCAGAATAAGTATGTTAGTTTACTATGTTTTCCAAATAAGAGACATACTTCCCAGGAAAACATTCCAGCACTAGGGGATAGAGGCATATATGTTCTTATTATATGGAATTTCCAGGAAAGAAGAGAAGACAAAGAACGAGACATAGGTTCTAAGTCTTAAAAGAGCTAGTGGTTATGCTAAAGGACAGAGTAAGAAGGAGATATATCTTTTGAGAGAGAAGGAGAAGGGAAGGAAATAAGCATTTATTAAGTAACTACTCTGTGCCCATGGACTTCACTAAACACTTTTCAAATATTATTTCATCTGATCCTTCCAACAATCATGTGAAGGAGGTGGAATTATTATTCCCATTTAACATCAAGGATACCAAGGTAAGCAGAAATTAAAAGGCTGGTCAAGGGTCAGATAACTAATAAATGAAGCTAGATATGAACATTTAAGTAATCATAATTAAATAACTCTGAGAAGTAGCTACTATCCAAACTTTTTAATTTTCTTTTGTTACTTCAAAGAGGATTTTGTAAATATATTTATAAAATTAGTTATATCTTGCAAAAATGACTCCTAATTATTTTAAATATTCTGTATTTAAGACACACACACACACATATTCCCTGAAAGCCAGGGTGCAGAATGCTATAAAAGAAATTTTTCCTGAACTCTCATAGACAGAATAATTTAAGCTGATCAAATGAACCCATCAAATACTGCAAAACTAGAGTAGGGGATGGGGTGGTAGTTTTGTTTATGGGAGACAGGAATATGCCAATTGCGTTAATTTTCAAAATTTTAATTTTACAGCAAATGCTATAAATTGTCAAAAGAATAACTCAGGAATGTTCCACAACCAGGGAGAATTTTGTATATATCTACACATATACATTCTAACACACACACACACACACACACATTCACTTTTTAATGTAGGTGTGTGTATTTCAACATATCCTGCAAATATAATTTTAATAATCGATAACAAAAGATGGTCTTTCAATAAGAGAGACATTTTGAGTTATTCTAGAAACAAAGAAATGCTTAAAAGAAAGGCACAGAATAAAAGGAGCAGACTAGAACAAACTGTATTAAACATTATATTATTTCCTCCCCCTCAAAAAATAGAAGTTGCAATCAATCATGTGATAAGACTATAAGTTGTTAAAATTAACGATCTAGATTGGTGGGAGTTTTTGGATCAAGAACTCATTATACAAATGAAATCACAGATGTGGACCAAGCCAAAGATAAACAAACAAATCCCCCATAAATTTTAAAAACCTAACGTTTTATTCCCAGTATTTAAATAATAAAGCTTTTCCAAATATAGCATTTAATGCTAATAATACTAAGGAATGTAACTTTGGGAATAATTTCCAACTACTTTAACTAAATAAATCAGTAAATTATGTATTATTGTCATTAGAAGTGCTAGAAACTAGTCTTACTGGTCTCTCCTACATAATTTTCATCAAATAATTTTATTAACAATAACATCTTCTTGAAAATAGTGGAATATTAAATTCTTATTGGCAAAAGTTTAATTAATTTTTCATGGTGGCATATTAAGATACTGAGTAAATCAGATTCCCACAATATCTGGCTAAAGATTTAAAAATGCACTAGATGAAAAAAATAAAAGCAATTATACATATGCCATTCTCAATCTAAATCATGACAGTTAATTAAGATTTAAATTTGAGCTGAGACAAACCGTGATAAATGGAGGATAAATAATATAATCAGCTAAAGACAGCTAGGGTCAGATCAGTGACCAGCAGAAGGTCTAATGCCACTCAACTTCAACAGGCAGCAGAAACAAGCCAACAACCGTGCATCCTCTTTAAACTTTCTAACTAGGCCGTCCATTTCCAGTGAGGAGCAAGGAAAGACATATTTGGACTAACAAAGCCAGCCTATTAACTTTGCAACCCAAGGACCAGGAAGTCCATGACCAAGTCATAATAGGAATTATACCAAGAAAACTAATCTTGGCAGCCCCTGGGAAAAAAAGCACATTAGTTCTTTAAAGTGAACTTTTAACAGTACAATTAATAACATTTGATTGTGATACAACATAACTCACAGCAAAAAATGTCAACTCTGAATTCAGAATGATCCAGTGAGGAGACAGAAAAGGCCAAAACATGAGTCAACAAGAGGCTGAGCTCAAGTGCCTGAGTCCCTGCGGAAGGTTAGACCTGATCTTAGCCACCTAATCGAAGAACTATTCTCATCTATGAATTTCCACATTTGAACAACCAAAGTACCATAATGTATTATGAAAAATGGCTGCAACATTTCAAATACAAATTCATGAATTGCCATGGCTTAACCAATAACAAAAGAGATCTATGCAACTAGTGAGATGTGTTCCTTTAAGATATTTGAAATTTGAGGAAGGGGAATTCCAAATGAATGAATAAATGCACAGTACTTTTTACAAAGAAATACCACCAAAATGATTTTGAAATCTATCAATGACTAATTTCTCATCTCTCTAAATATATTATGAGAATATTTTACATACCCAAAAGGAAGATACTTGGTAAGAAAGGAAGAGATAGATTTTTTTTCTTTTTTCTTTTTTTTTTGCCAAACCACATTTGCACTGGCTTTGGAGTCCAGAGAATAGTAATGTGAATAGCTCACCTTAAGTGAGTACCTGAAAAGGCCTTAACCTAATAGGTTAAGGTCTCCCACTGCATCCTGGACCATCTCTAGTCATCCTGATGAATATCTGGTCACTGAATCCAGATGGCCCAGGAGGAGAAGATGAGGTTGGTGACCTTGCACAGCTCTCCCTCACTCAAAAGTCAAATCCAAGTCAGGTCATCATTTCTCTGATGTCTTGGTCCTCTTCAAAAATGAATGATGAACAAAAAATATGAAAAGCACTTCCAAACTTAAGAATAATATAAACTTCGACAATTCATTCTACTTCTCTAAATTACAGTATTTTCATCTGAAAAAGTTAGATAACATGTGTGACCTCTTTCAAAAGATTGATGTAAGGATTAAATGAGACAATATTTTAAATTATATTGCATATTTTGAAGAATTACATAGGATATCTATTCCAAAAGTCTTACCATAAATTCAAGCAATTAAAACTTTATCAGTTAAGCTATTAAAATTTAAAACTGAATTTTAACTTATTTTTAGCAACCAGAGGATACAAATGGTAACTAAATGGAAGGATGGCTGACAGGTTCTTCTCAAAAAGACAAATAAAGAAATTTATGTGCTTAATTTTATCACAAGCACAAAGGCAACAGAAAACACCATTTCATAGGGAATTTGATCATCTTACATTGGAATTACACTGGGAATATAATTGAAGTTTCTACTAACATTTATTAAAATCAGTAAAGAGGGAAATCAAACAAACAAAAACAGCCAAAAATTGCATGAGCAACTTGACATGACCTTCAAAATTCAAACTATCTTATGTTTCAATATTTAATGTCTACAATACTAAAGGCTAAAATATGAGAGGATATATATTGCAAAATATTGAACAGTAAAAAGGAATGATATGGCAATCGATCCACATGAATTTATTAAGCATCTATTATGTTCCAGACATGCGTAGAGTTGCATTTTTTTCAAGGGAAACAAAACCTAAGTGTGTACAGAGTAAAATATTAAAAAAAAATTACAAGGTAGTTTATGAGGGAAGATTCTAGACTTGAAAGTACCAAGAAAGCCTTCTTTTTTTGTCATTTTTTTTTTTTTTTTTTTTTTTTTTTGGACAATGCAGTGCTTGTGTTAAGTCCAGCAAAGAAACAGACCCTACAAAGAAGAAGGGAAGTCATTTCAGGTGGGAGGGAAAGGGAAAGACCTTTGTAAAGGTACAAAGACATCATAACATTGAATGGAAAACAAGGCTAGTTTAGCTGAACTATAGAGGGTAGGAAGGAGAAAACTGCATAATGCAACTGAAAGCATAGGTTGGAAGCATGTAAAGAAAGCCTTTAAAAGTCAAACATGAGTTTATATGTATCCTGGAAACAATAACAATTGGATTTTTCTTTTCTTTTTTATTAGAGAATTACACAATCAGACCTGCTATACAATCAATTTGATAGCAGTGTGAGTAATGAATTGGCATGGTGAAAGACTTGAGGAAAGGATTGGGAAGGGCATGATTTAGTCACTTGAATTTAGCAGCTAATACTAAGTAACATAGATAGTGATCAAATTAATAAAATGGTAGAAAAAGAATAATGAAAAATATGTGTCATTTATTTTAAATGCCAGTATTTTATTATAAATGTTACTTAATTTAAATTATTATTCTTATTTAAATTATATTTTAAATATCAATAATTTAAACAAATTATTGATTATGAAAAATAGATACAGATGAGAAAGCATCATATTATAATAATTTCATTTTTGCTTATGTTTCTGAGATTGGTTATTTATATTTTCTAATTTTTGGTCTAGCAATACGCACTTTTCATAATTTACTTTGAAATTAGTCTTCAGTTTTATTGGAAAGTAAGTGGTATAATAATTTATGACAATTTCCTTTATTTCTCTTCATTTATAGTGCATTATTCCTTATATTTTTTTATTTAAGTATTGTGAATATTCTCTCTTATTTATAAGATTTTTTTATTTATTGGTCCTATTGTCTTTTAAAAAAATCTTAGGTTTGTTAATTTTCTAAGTAGCTTTTAGTTTCAATTTTCTTCTTTTTTATTTTCCAGATTTAAAGTTTATTTTGTAAATTTTGGTACTGATAATGTGATGATTTCTTAGTTTATTTACCTGTAAGCTTAATATGTTGCTCTATTTTTTCTTTTTTTGATGCACCTTTTAGAGATATAGATATTCTCTTATAAATTATTCTGTTGGTTACTGCAAATTTCAATATAAGATGGTATTATTATTTGTATGTACATTATTTCTACTATTCTTTTTTTTTTTAACTCATTTATTCTTTAAAGCTGAGATGTTAAGACTTTCAGTCTCCAGTCAGGTGTAAATCCCTTCTTCAAATTTCCTGCTATTATTACAATTTTAATTGTATTGCCTGTCTTCTCCATTCTCCCCATTACATCCAATTTCATTACTGAGTGAATTGTGGGTTTCTCTTTTATCTAGGATTCTTTCCTTGGTTCTTTGGTTACAGTCCTCAGACCAGGCTGGTGGCTAGAACTGAGACTGAGATGTGCTTCTGGGGTTTAAGTCATTTGCACAGTTGTTTGCTTATGGGTTGTTCTCTTTTCAAACATAGACTGCTTTCTATGCTGAGCAAAGGCAGAAAAAAAAAAAATGACTCGTAATTTATTTCTTGTATTTTCACTTTGGGATTTGGTCCGGAACATTTTCTAGACCTATTTGGAGGAGCAATTAGGGGTCAGGATGGGTGAAGGGAAAGAGCTTGTTACATTTATTAGTTCTCCACCACTTTTGCTTTATCTTATTAATTTATTCACAATCTCTTCTTCTCCTCAATGTTCTTTTACCCAAATAAGTTGTGCTGTGGTTCAAAGGATCCTTACTGATCTAATTTTCTAACTCTAATTGCAAACATGAAAAATCTTGGCTGGGCAATCATGAACTTTCTGCTTTACACCAAGCTTTGACTCATACGTATTCAGGAAAGTGGTATGTCCATTTCTTATTTCATCTTTAAATGGGTGACTTAGACAATTATTTTCTATATTTTTTTTTTGGTCTTGTTAGTTGGTCCCTTCTTTCATGCACTACTTTCTTATTTTTGAAACGATTTTTACGAGTTAGACTGAAATTGAATTTCATTGTCACTGTCTTGACTTTAGATCTCAATACTCCTTCTTCTTTAATGAAATTATTGCTAAATGTAGCAACTATGTGGCATAATGAGAAGAACACCAGGCATGGAGTTAGGAATAACCGGGTTCAAACCTGTCTTCAGATATTAGCTGGGTGTTGCTAGATAACACTTCACCATATTCACCTCAGATACTTCATCTAAAAATGAGTTGGAGAAAGAAATGGCAAACCACTTTATTATCTTTGCCATGAAACAGTTAGACCCAACTGATATAACTGAGTAACAACAGCAACTTGTTTCTGTGTTAGAACTGGGGTCAACATATTCCTCTTGTTTGACTTTCCACATAATTGTTATGCCAGGAAATGAATGAATGAATGATCAAATGAATGAAAAAACAAAAGAAAATTCTAAAAAAACGACCATATTCCAAGTATTGCATTATGTTTTAGGGTTACAAGAAGACCAATATTCTAATTAAAAGAACCACATTCTTATTAATGTTAAATACTTGTTTTGTTTTTTTTTTTCCTTTTTTTTTTTTGTAGTCACAATGGTAGAAAGTGAATGGCCATGGAAATTTTTCCTTCCATTTGCCATTCTTTCAATTTCACCATCCAGCCCCTTATTAGTTATCATATAGACCCAAGAACTAGGAAGACAAGGCCTTTAACTCCAAAACTGAGCAACGTTATAGCACATTCCAGTTTTATATCTATTGCTTTCCAAGAGAAGATGCAGACTAATAAACAAGATTCACTTTCAACTAAATTGAAAGAAATTATTTTAAACTTTCTTGATTGTTAACAAGAGTAAAACAATTAGCATCAATTACCTAATGCTATTATGTTTTTGAAACAATAATTTAATAATACATTTATTTGCTTATACACAAGGAAGGTATCTTTATTAAGCACAGCTAATTACTAAAAGTATAAATATTTTATTATAAAAATATTGAAAGTTATTGTTTGTTTCATATGTTAGGAACAAATTATTAAATTAGAATTAAGACTTTTCTTTTCTATTTCCTCATTCAGTAATCAGCCTCTGTAGGTCACTATATAGATAATGCATTTTTACTTATTGTTAATGTAATTTTGCTTTTTAATGGGAAGATCTTTCCCACACAATAATAGGCCCATGTAATCTCCCTAACTCATGGAACAGAAAGGGGTGCAACAGGCAGAGGTAGAGCTAGAGCAGAGCAGAGAGAAAGTTAGTCAGAGAGTAGTCAGAAGGAGAGAGAGAAAGCAGGCTGGCTGGCTCATGAGTGAGAGAATATGTTGTGAGTTTGTTCAAAGGAAGCTGATTGTGTATTGCTTAAGGGAGCTGGTTTGTGGGAAGCCTAACAGAGGGAAGGCTTGGAGCTACTGTTGCCCTGTGCACTGTTATTGTTTATAGATTTCTTTGTTACTATAATGGAATTGTTTTTCTGGTGTTGGGATTTGGCTTTCTGATATTTGAAAAAATGTTTTGGTTCTGTCTTCCATGTGGTGATTCTGTTGTGACTCAGAATTGCACTAGAATATTCATGGTTGCCATAGGCACTATGAATATTGCATTGGCACTGCAAAAAGTGAGTATTGTGAAATACCAGACTTCTGTTTGTAGACAGAAAGACTTTAGAGGAAGAAATAGATATCCCAGGATGGGAAGATTTACCTTATTCTTCAAGAGAATGAACTAAAAGCATAGGGCTCTGTGAAAATTGGGAACCTATGCTAGAGAAAGGGGGACTTGAATATTTAGAAAGATGTTTGTAAGAAATATCAATGGAACCAGAAAAAGAATTGGCATTGATGTGTAGGAGAGGATGGGACTTGCCAACAAGGTATCACTCTATGTGTAAAAATCGAGACAGACTGCTGGAAGAGAAAGCTCAGATGAAAAGGGAGTTGACTGGTTTGCATGGGAAGAGTTTTATGCTGCAACATTCAAACTTTCCTTTAAAAGATCAAGCTGGAAAACCTCAGGTGATTGAAAAAAATGCTATTGTTAGTTTAGCTCACAAAAAAGAAACAAAAGGTGAATACAGCCTTTGTATAGGCTGGAGTCAACTGGGGTCCAAACATTCTCCAAGAGGACATATGGGAAGAAAATGAAACAAAGTTAAATGAGGATACTGAAGTTCACTGATACTGCAAGAGAATCAGGGAGACCACACAGTATTTGGGGAGGTAATTGAGGATTGTATTCCTCAGGAGTTCCAGATATCTTAAGTCAGTTGTCCCAACAGAATGGAGAATCTTTGGTATCTTAGATGGTGAGAATCAGTGAAAAAAGATAAACAGCCAGCAGATTCAAAGTCAGAATAGACTGACAAGAAAATAATTATTTACTGCTCTGTTGAGAGCAGGGGTAGATTTTTGAAGAAAAGATGGTATTCCAACTAATGAACATAAAAATGTGTCAAGAAAAGGGACATGATATTAGACTAACAAGAGGAATAAGGACTGTCCCTACAAATTCTCCTGAAGCATTGTATCCAATTTCATCCCATTTGCAGGGAGAATAGGAAATTAGCGAGGACTACTTTGGATAAAAGAAAGTATAACTCTAGTCAGAATGATGATCCCAAAATTGAAAATTAGAAAACAGTAAACAACAGAGAATGAGGCTATGATAGCATGTTCATAGACTCCAGAAACATGGCTGACCCTATATCTTCCCTGCTTTTGGCTGTTGTCTCCTTGTTTCTTTTTTGGCTTTCTGGATGTTCATCTTGTTTGCCAGATTTGTTTTCTGAAGACTTGATACCTCTCACCTGCAGGTGCCTGTTGCTTAAGCAAGATATCACCCCTTGTCCATGACTGTGATGTGTCACCCCTGTACCTTGCATCAACCAAGGTCTAGATGCCAGCTAAAGAAGTGACTTCTTGAATGAGACCTCTCAGGGCAGGGACAGCTCTACATCCAATTTCAGCAGGAAGTGGCTATGGAAGAAGAGATATTTGCACATTGCCCCAAGATTTGATGCCCCAATTTGTTTGAGGGGGGAAATGATGAGATGTTTGACCAAAGTCACACCCTGAGATACTGCTTTATGTGTTTATGTTGTGTGATCCCTGTTATATTGTTGTAAAGATCTGTTGCCACCAGTTGCCTAAGATACTATTTTATATGCTTATTTTCTGTTATCCCTGTTAAAGTTCTGTTGAAGAAAATATGGATAAGAAATATTATGGTTCTGAATGTATTGATAATGCATTTTTGCTTATTGTTAATGTCATTTTGCTTCTTAATTGAAAGATATTTCCTATCCATTGATAGGTCCATGTGACCTCTTTAAGTCACATGAAAACCTGAGTCACATGAGTCCAGTCACATGGAATAGGAAGGGGTAAAGTAGGAAAGGTGGAACAGACAGAGGAAGAGTTAGAGCAGAGTTGAGAGGAAGTTAATCAAAGAGCAGTCAGAACTGATAGAGAGAGAGAAAACAGGCTGCTTGGCTCTTGTGAGTAAGAAAGTTTGTGAATTGTTTAAAGGAACTTATTTGTAGGAAGCCTAAAAGAGAGAAGGCTTGGGGCTAGTGCTCTCCTGTCCATTGTTATTTTTGTAGGGATTTCTCTATTACTGTGATAGATTTTGCTTTCTGGAGTCGGGATTCTGCTTTCTAGTGTTTGAATAAATGTTTTGGTTTTGTCTTCCACGTGGAAATTCTGCTGTTTTTCCTGATTCAGAATTGCACTGGAATATTCGTGGCTACTGTAGACTATGAGAATGTAGCATTTATTCTACAGTCAATTAGCCAGTCTCTGAAAAATATTGCTGCTCTATGGGATTGCCCAAATCCTCTTGTAATGTTAATGAGATTTATGTTAACGAAAGATCTTCCAAGACCATTAGTAAGCCTCAGGTAAAATCCCTTAAGGGAAGTTTGATTAAGAGAGGCTTATTTTGTAGGAAGACCAACACGTTTTGTTAATTAATGAGACCCTGAGTCATGAAGGTCCTGATGCCCTCTGATTCTGAAAAGTGCATATATATTTGGAAGTGAGGTTTTGCTTTGGGGGTTTAGTCTTTGGAATAATGTTCATATGATATGATTAGATAAGACTCTGAGTAGCCATTAAGGAGTACAGATATTGGTGCTTCTCTCTCTGGTAACTGTACACATGTAATGGTCAGACACTTCTGTCAGTTAGAAATCTATGATGTATGTATTGCTTATGATCACACAGTTAGGAGACCTGTCTGTTGGTCTTTATTGGTATATGTGATTAAAGTAGATTGCTTACCCCCTTTAAATTTGCTTTCCTTTTAGAAAAGTAGATCTAAGATCCTGTACAGCAGGCCCTCCTGTGTATGCTGGGAATTTGCTTCTCCACCTCCAAGTACATGTTTCTTGATCTTGTGTGGGATTTCATAGAACTAGAAAACCTTATAAACAACCAAACAAACTCTGTTGGTTAAAAAAGCAACCAGAGTGGTCTGGGCAGAGATGAATTCCTTTGCTTAGTTTGCTCAAGGTGGCTGAATCTCATGATCGATTCACTCTTCTCAGTAGGGGGAGCTGAAGTCTTTTAGCCCACTTCCTCATTAATATGTCTACCTCCTCCTTAACTGGTCATCAATCAGAGCTGATTTTCACTTGTCAGGATAACTTTCTTTTCTAAAGGTTTTTAAGCATTCAGTGATCTCCAGGGTTTTGTCTTTGGTTGTTGAGAAAGACCAATGATCTTTAATTTATTGACTACTAGGTAGTATAATTAAAAAATTTATTATTAATTACCTAGAATCTCTGTCAGAAATTTGATGATGTGGTGGGAAATTGTCTAACTACTGAGAAATTGATTAATTTTTGTTCACTTTAGTGTATATAACACATGACTGTATAATTCATGACAATGATTCCTTGACTTTAATCATTTAAAAATAAAAACAATTCATAGTCAGATTTCTTTCAAAAAAATCAAATCAAAGATTATGCTTAGATACTGCTTTAAATATGATTAAATACTTATCAAGCTAAAATTGATACTATATTTTCAGGGAGTATTGAGAAAAAAGTCTTATGAAGGTTTTTGAAATTTAGGCAGAGGAAATCCAAATGACATAAGACAGTTTTTTGAATGTTTGTTTTTATTTCCTTATATATCATTGAATGTTGGATGCTAATTATTTTCTGTTGTCTGAATATATTTAAGATCAGTCTCGTCTCCTACAATTTATAAGGAAAATGCCCAATTCTTAATGTGTGATTTAATATATAAATATTTCCTATTTGGGGGGAAGCATCAACAATCCATTTGTAATTTATTTCATATTGCAGATATGTCACCTGATCAGTTTCTTTTTCGAAGTAAGGTATGGCCTGAATTAAGAACTTATAACCGGGGGGGGCGGAGTCAAGATGGCGGAGTAGAAAGCCTCACTGTATACTATCTCTGAACCCACAGCCCATGCATTTAATGTAAGAAGAGTTCCCCACAAGTTCTGGATCACTGCAGAGTGTGCAGAAACACAGTGGAAGAGATTTCCATTCCAGAGAGCCCTAGAGAGCGGTCCCCAGGGTCCGTCGCTCTCCGGAAAGTGGACCCCACCCCAGCACTTCCCTGGCTGCAGCCCCAGAGAAGCTGATCCGAGCAGGCTTCAGGGACAGAAGCTCTGGTGGCCAGGAAGGTCCCTCCGCCCACAGAAGCTACAGGTCAGTGAGAGAGACGGTTGGGTTGGCTGAGAGCGGAGTGGGGTGTCTCCGTGGCTCAGGCCCCCTCGGTAAGAAGCAGTGGAGGCAGAGGCAGCAGCAGCAGTCCCCGGGACTTCCCGAGCAGGCAGGATCTTCATTACTGAAAGTCTCTGCATAAACCATCTGAAGGAGCTGAGCCTGGTAGCCGGCCCTGGCCCACACACTCCATTACTGAAGGTCTCTGCATAAAGCCCCTGAGGGAACTGAGCCTGGGAGGTGGCCCTGCCCCCACCCCAGCACCAGAACTAAAGCTCACATTGACTAGCAGCCGCTTGCCGCGGAAAGCCCATTTCAATCTCAGACCCCAAGCACTAGCTGGGCGGATCTAGGCGGGGGTGGACAGGAATCACAGAAGTTAAGTAACTGGCTGGGAAAATGCCTAGAAAAGGGAAGAAAAATAAGACTATAGAGAGTTTTTTTGAACAGATGCAAATGATCCCAACTTTCGGATCTGATGACGAGGACATATTCTTGCCATCAGGGAAAGACTTGGAGGGCAGGGCCTCGGTACCCCAGACATCCCAGGGGAATGTCAGGTGGGCTCAGGCCTTGAAAGAGCTCAAAAAGGAATTTGAAAGCAAGTTAGACAGGTGGAGGAAAAACTGGGAAGAGAAATGAGAGAGATGCAAGAAAAGTATGAAAAACGAGTCAATACCTTGGTAAAGGAGACCCAAAAAAATGTTGAAGAAAATAACACCTTGAAAAATAGGCTCACTCAATTGGCAAAAGAGGTTCAAAAAGCCAATGAGGAGAAGAATGCTTTCAAAAGTAGAATTAGCCAAATTGAAAAAGAGGTTCAAAAGCTCACTGAAGATAATAGTTCTCTCAAAATTAGAATGGAACAGATGGAGTCTAATGACTTTCTGAGAAACCAAGAAATCACAAAACAAAACCAAAAGAATGAAAAAATGGAAGAGAATGTGAAATATCTCATGGGAACAACTGACCTGGAAAATAGATCCAGGAGAGACAATTTAAAAATTATGGGATTACCTGAAAGTCATGATAAAAAAAAGCACCTAGACATCATCTTCCATGAAATTATCGAGAAAAACTGCCCTGACATTCTACAACCAGAGGGCAAAATAAGTATTAAAGAATCCATTGATCACCACCTGAAAGAGATCCAAAAAGAGAAACTCCTAGGAACATTGTGGCCAAATTCCAGAATTCCCAGCTCAAGGAGAAAATCTTGCAAGCAGCTAGAAAGAAACAATTCCAGTACTGTGGAAATACAATCAGGATAACTCAAGATCTAGCAGCTTCCCCATTAAGGGATCGAAGGGCATGGAATAGGATATTCCAGAAGTCAAAGGAACTAGGACTCAAACCAAGAATCACCTACCCAGCAAAACTGAGTATAATACTTCAGGGGAAAATATGGTCTTTCAATGAAACAGAGGACTTTCAAGCATTCTTGATGAAAAGACCAGAGCTGAAAAGAAAATTTGACTTTCAAACACAAGAATGAGAAGAAGCATGGAAAAGTAAACAGCAAAGAGAAGTCAGAAGGGACTTACAAAAAGTGAACTGTTTACATTCTTACATGGAAAGACAATATTTGTAACTCTTAAAATTTTTCAGTATCTGGGTAGTTGGTGGGATCACACACACACATACACACATGCACACACATACAGAGACAGAGAGCACAGAGTGAATTGAATAGGATGGGACCATATCTTAAAAAAATTAAGGTAAATGGTGAGAGAGAAAGGTAGGGGGAGCAAAGAGAGTGAAATGGAATGGGGTAAATTATATGTCATTTAAGAGGCAAGCAGGAGACCTTTTAGTGGAGGGAAAAAGAGGAGAGCTGAGAAAAAAAAAAACCAAGAAGATTACCCTCATCACATTTGACTAAAGGAAGGAATATAATACACACTCATTTTGGTATGAAAACCGATCTTACAGTATAGGAAAGTGGGGGAGAAGGAGATAAGCAAGGGGGGGGATGATGGAAGGGAGGGCAATGGGAGAAGGGAGCAATTTGAAATCAACACTCAGGGAGGGACAGGATCAAAAGACAGAATAGAAACAATGAGGGGCAGGATAGGATGGAGGGTAATTCAGTTAGTCTTACACAACACAACTATTATGGAAGTCATTTGCAAAAGTACACAGATAGGGCCTATATTGAATTGCCTGCCTTCCCAAAGGGAATGGGTGGGGAGGGAGGGATGGGGAGAATTTGGAGATCAAAGTTTTAGGAACGACTGTTTAGTATTGTTGTTGCTACTAGGAAATAAGACATACAGTTAATGAGGAATAGAAAGTCATCTGGCCCTACAGGACAAAAGGGAAGATGGGGACAAGATAAGGGAGGGATGACAGAAGAGAGGGCAGATTGGAGATAGGGAAAATTAGATTGCTAGGTGTATTGGGGTGGGGGGAGGGGAGAAAAAGGGGAGTAAAAATTGGAACCTGAAATTTTGTGAAAATGAATGTGAAACGTTAAATAAATAAAAATTAAAATTAAAAAAAAACGAATCCACAGGAAACTTACAAGGAAAACCTTACAATTCAACTCTCTCAAATGTATTATAGTTAAACTCCACAAAAACAAGATCAGAATCTTGCAAGTTGCAAGAAAAAATAAAGTTATAATGTGCTAAAGGGCATAAGTCAGAATTATAGAAGACTTTTCAAGTAACATTAGAAACTACTAAAGAAACTGCAACAATTATTAAAAATATTAAGCTTAAGTCACAAAGTGAGGATGAGAATCTAGCAAAGCAGTGTGTTGTTTGAAGAGACGGAGATGTGTAAACCACTATGGCTTTGAAAAATTCACAAAGATATGCACTTCAAAGGAATTTCTGAAAACCAGTCAGTTCTAGAGACAAAAAGCAAAATATTTAAATTCACACTTATCAATATTTGTTGGTAAATATGAAGAGGCTAACCTTTTTTGCCTAGTGGACCAAGAGGTCTTGCTGTCTGTCAGGTCCTGAAGTCTGCTGACCCCTTCTCTGAATGTGTTTAAATGAATAAAATATAATACATATGATTACAAAAGAAAAAAAAGAACTTATTACTCATCAATTACAAATCTTTTAGTGTTTTTCCTCTCTATTCCTCTCTGTACAGATAAAACCAACACAAACAAAACTATAGAAATTTAAGTTGCATGCTAAAAAGAAGAAAATTAAAGTAATAGCAAGATTTCTAATAAAATTTAAAGGACATGTGTCAATGTACTGAATGTTCTCTATGATTTTCACCTGAAAAATTGTGCTCAATTGTATAACAACATAAGGTTAAGTTGCTATAGAAACTGTTGATTTAGTCTATATCATGGTACATTGTGGTTTAAAACACTATAATTTCAACTGACTGTAAGCAATATGATTTTCTGGAACTCAACTGCACAGAAGAATTTCAATTCTTATCCAAGTTAAGGCAAAATGTAAGTGCATGTGTGTGTGCGCATGTTGTTGTTGCTGTTTCTATAGATCTATGCCCTTAATATGTACTTAAAAATCTAATAGTATAAATAAAATAATCTTAGCCAGGGAATTGCAAGTCTTGAAGATATCAATGATTTATAAATAAGAAACACAATTACATATTTTAGTTTATCTTTATTTACAATAATTCAAAAATGACTACTCAATTCTAGTCATTTATTAGATTAAAAGACAAAGGTATCTAAGGAAAGGGAATTTATCTATGACAAAAATCGGTTAAAAGTGTAATTTCTATTGTGATACAGAAGAAAAGAAATCATTGATATATCCCAGTTTTCAGAAATCCTTAAGGTTTTCGTAGTAATATCTGAGCTCAAATTAGTTTGTGATATGGAATTCAACACCTAAATTTTTTTTTGATGACACTACATATGAAGGTGAAAACAATTAAATCAAGTACAAGGTCTATCACTGCTAATTTAGAATATGTCATTGGAAATATTACAAAATTCTGAGCTCAAATTAATTTTAATTAATAAGAGACACAGATGACTCCTGAGTACATGATGATAAAGATATGGGAGTTGTCTATTAGGCAAGGGGATGTAGCAAAAATGGAATCGAATTTATCAATGGACAAAACTTTAGGTTTATTTCATCTTTTTTATATGTGGTATATATTTTTAGATTTGAGAATTCAATAATATACACTGCTATATTTTAAAACACCATGTTCCACAAACAACACAAAAAAACAAATTATATTTTTCTGGTAAACTTTTCTAAAGTATATATTACCCATTTGAGGCTCATCAGAGATTGATCCTATCTAGCAGTGTGTTTTTCATTTCTACTCACTCTATAAAATAACATTGTCCTGACATTAAAATGCTGGCCAAAAGAAAACTACTTTGAAGGATATCAGTTAGTTGAAATGTTACATTATTTTAGCCAGCTGATTTTTTATGAGACTGGTGACCTTGTACAGCCCTCTACTTCACTCAAAACAAAATCAAATTCAAGTCATGTCATCACTTCTCTGATGTCATGGTCTTCTTGGAAAATGAAGAACCAACACAACAACAATATTTATGGATAATTATATACTATCATTAACTGGTATTATACATAAGTAATATTTCCCAGTGTTACTTTTGTTATAAACTTTGGAAACTAATCACTAGGCCAGTAGGCAAGTAGTTACATCAAAATGCATGCCATACAGTGCTTTGTTGTTGTTCTTGTGATGAAAGAGTGAAGCAAGAACCTGCTTCCCACTCCTAGAGTATTTCCACTTACATCCATTTTTCTCCCCATATTTTGCTCACCTAGTTTTCTTCCATCCTGTCCAACCATCATTTCCTATTTCCTTTGTTATTCTTCTTTCTCTTTGCATCTCCTAACTAACCATGTGCATTTCCAGAGGTTTAAATTCATTTTCTCCCTTTGTAGGGCTAATCTAATTTCATAATCTCAGCTATGCTGATATCTCTCAAATTTTGGTCTCCAGTTTTACTATTCTATCTCTATTTAGTTTTATATTTCTGTCTGCCCACTAAGTATTAGCACATGAACGCACCAAGGATCACATGAAGGTTAGCTTGTCCAAAACTAACTTTATCATCTGATTTCAAAAAAATATTCCTTGCTACAACTTAAAGAATAGCACCACTATTTTACCTACCTCAACAGTCATATTTGCCTTTTACCTTACTCCCTACAGTATACTGAATACATTTAAAGTTGGAGGAATAATCAACATACCCATCTTAGAAGAGGAGAAACTAAAGACCAGGGAAGTTTAATAAATTGGCCAATGTCACATATGTGGTAAGTGGAAGAGGTAGTATTTAAACTCAGATTCTCTGACTCTAAATCCAGTGTTCCATGTTTTATATATACAAAACTGACTTTTTCAGTTTATTTTTCCTTCAAAATACCTTAATTTTGTGTCACTTGTACTCCATTCTTACAATGGCTGTCTTGGTCTATGGTCTGATAACATCAGGTTGAGATGAGATTATGGAAGATAATCTATACAAAGTAGAGTACTACCTTCCCTGAACTCATCCTATCTTAATGTTTTAATCTTATTTTCCACCATTTTTCACTATGCATTTTTCATGTTAATTTAGTCAGATTTCCTATTCTTTAAATGTTATACTCTTACTGTACCATCCTGCTTACATGTGATCTTGAGTTGAAAAAGACCACAGGGATTATCTAATCCAATCCCCTTATTTCACAGATAAGAAAATAGGAGCCACAGGGATGAAGAGATTTTTCTCATGGCCATACAAGTAAGGAAAAAAGCTATTATTCAAATTCAATAACATGAAGTTAACATACTTTCCATTGGTACTGTGTCCAGTAACTAGACTGATCCTTTGATACTCATTCAATTTCAGTGTATCTTAAATAACTCAATCTGTTTGGTGGACCTTCTGTGGCAAGAGGACATGTACAAATCTCACATATTATGTGCAGACATGGATGGATGGATTGCAATCTCCATGAACTAAAGGATAACAAGAGAGGATTCTGGGAAGATGGTAGGATAGGTCAGAAAATTCCAAGCTCTCAAGAATTCCCCCCACAGAAAAGAGTTAAAGTAGCACCTTAAGGTGAACAAAATATAGGTGGAGAAAAATAAATATAGTGGTACATCAAGAGTCATACTGGGACAATCCAAGAAGATCAGAAGAAAAATCCCAAGAAGATGTTTAATCCCTTTTAAGAGTAAACAGCTCCAGGCTAGGATCTATTTAACAATAAGCCACAAGCTGCAAGTCACTTATATAACAAGCATCAAGACCTGGGATTAATTAGTTTGAGAGGCTGCCTTGGCCCTAGCCAAAGTAACTTTCATCCCCAGGACAGCGGGAGGTTGTTGGGGGTTTGAGTTTAGGAAGATTAAGGGAGACTCTGCTGATAAAAAAAACACCAGATCCAGGTGTGCTGTGAGGAGCAACTGGGATGAGAAGGAACCAAAATACAAACTATGAGTACAGAAGCAGGGGAGCAGAAAGCCTCTGGCTGTAGGCACTTAAAGAAAACCCCAAAGACTACAGTCAAATGGTCACCTACTCAAAAAGAATTTATAGAATATCTTTAAAATGACTTTAAATTTCAGATGACAGAGATGGAGGAAAAACCCCCCCAAAAAATAATAATCCAAGAAAAAACAAGAAGGTTATGAAAGGAAAGTCAAATAATTAGAAAAGGAGATCTAGAATCTTAAGAAAGAAAATGACATCTTTAAAATTAGAATTGGGCAAAGTGAAGCCAGCAAAATTATAAGAGATGGAAAAATAATTAAACAAAAAATTAATAAAAGAGAAAGTGAAATATCTTATTAAAAAACAACAGATTTGGAGAATATATAAAGAAGAGAAAATTTAAAAACAATTGGACTGACTGTAAATGATGACAAAAAAAGAATCTTGATACAATAATACAAGAAATAATTAAAGAAAATTTTCCTGAAGCATTAGGACATGGGGTAGGTAGGGAGTAGAAATAGAAAAAAAAAAATTGTGAATTGACACATGAAAGAGATCTTTGAGGAAAGCTCATGAGAATATCATAGCCCAATTCCAAAATCTTCGGCTCAAGGATAAAATATTAAAAGCATCAAGATTAAAGCAATTTAAATATGATGGAGCCAAAATTAGAATTACATAAGACCTAGCAGAAGAAACATTAAAGGACTGCAGGTTTGGGAGCACAATATATCAAAGAGTGAAAGAACTGGGGCTCAGGTCAAAAATATCAAACCCTGCAAAGTTAAGTATTAGAATGAAAAAAGTGGACATTTGATAAACTATCAGACTTTCAAGACTTCATTAACAAAACTCCTGAACTTAAGAGATGATCTGACATACAAGAAACAAAAAAAAATATAAGGCATATGATGAAGTAAATTTCAGGGATTCGTATAGACAGACTACCTTTTACATGTGTAGAGTGTAAAATTTGGATAACTCATCACAAAAATTGGGGTAAACCCAATTATGATATTAATTTTAAAAGTAAAATCATGTAGTAATAGTAAAACTAATTATTTTATAAAAATTTATAAATTTTATAAATAATTTATATATTTATAAAAAATTATTTTATAAAAATGAAGTTCAAGAGGAAGAATTAGATGAGGGAGAAAGACTGGTAGTTCTGGTAGCCTACTTTCATCAGGAAAAGGTTTAAAATACATATAAATTTAGAAGAATATAAGAATCTTGTAAATTCAGAGGAAATAAAACAGTAGGGGCAGAGGGAGGGGGGAGAGGACAAGGGAGGAATCTTTAGAGGGGAGGGTGAGTGATTAGGTGAAAAGGGGGACATAGAAGTCGTTTTAGATTTATGGGAATGGGAGGATAGGGGAGGGATCCTTGGAGTTGATAGGCAAGTAATAGGAGGTCAAGGTAGTAGGTAGAATTTAAGTAGAGGAGACAGGAGAGATAGAAAACAGGAGATATGCATAAACATAGAAATGAAAGATCAGGTTAAAAGTAGATTTGGGAAAATAAATGTATATATATATGTATGTGTGTATGCATATATACATATATGTCTATATGCGTATATATGTATATACACAAATGTCTTTATATGTACACACACACATATATATATAGAGAGAGAGAGAGAAACATATCTAAACTTCATTGTAGCCTTCTGGAAGGTTGAAAGGGAAGAGGAAAATAGAACACAGCACAGCAAAGAACCAAAGAACTCACAAGGAAGCAAAGAAAAGAGGGACAATTTTCAGCACAACAAGTACTATTTATCATACAGGCTTTCTTGAAATGAAAATATATCATTATATAATTTGAATCCTGTCTTATGCTCTGCTATGTACATGATATTTTTTTCTTTTTTAATTTTGTATTTGAGTTCCAATATTTAGGTTTATGATATATTTTTGTTTCTTTTCTGTATTCTGTATTTGTGTTCTGGTATCTGAATCTAAATAAAATTTAAAAAAAAAGAATTATAAATGTGGATGAGGTCATAGATGAATAAAATATCAAATGACAAAGCTGTATTATTTTTTTTTCTGACAGACGCTGATGACATTTCAGTTTCCTTATTTCAGTTATCATTTTCCTTTGTCTCTATTTTCATTTTGCCAAATATAAAAACTGTATTTCTAATGACTAGTCAATTCAGTAGCATAACACTTTTCAAACACACTTTCCAAGTTAATTGTGAATTGAAAGACTGGTGCCATTGATTCAATAATAGAAGAGAAGGGGATTGGCTCATCTGGAGAGTGGTGAAGACCAAAAAGGGAGTGGTTAGCAAAGAACTGACTTTATATTTTGCAGATGTTCACTAACAGATCTATGAATCTATGGACCTACCAACGTGTACCTTCCAAAATTATGAGTTACCCCAAATACATATTTATTTGTTTGCTTTTTTTCCCTTCTGTGTCCTTGCCTGACAGGTTTCTTTGTTTACCAACTCTTTCCAGTTATATACTAAGTACATTTTTTGAGTATTTGGCCTATTTTCACGTGTGAGTTATGTTGTACTTATTCCTACATTCATTCTAATGTATGAATATCTGTGGTATTACTATTTTTTATTGTTGTGTTTAAAAATATCTTTTGTTTATGAGAAGCTATTTATTTATGTATAAATGGAAGCACATAAATGGGGGTTCAAAAGTTTAAGTGGAGAATATGGGCATTATCTTTGCCCTCAACAGGGTTATTTCTAGGACTAAGTAAGATTTTAGGTATACCCATGTGGTGGTAGTATTCTCTAGATCCTAGACCTACCAATGTGAGGACAGGTTTGAGTAAGTGAACCAACTCAGAGAGAGAGAAAATGTGTAAAGGATAGATATCATGATGTTCACATAAAAAGATGTAGCACACACTCATTACATTGTGGTAACTCACGCTAAGTATACCATATTTGCTTTGTATTTGTAAATGGAAATTTGATACAAAATAGGTAAAAACTAACAGTAGGAGAGAGGTAGAGATTGGACACCAGCAGCTGAGGAAATTAGAAAATAATTCATGTAGAATATGACATTTGAGCTAAGCCCTGAAAGAATTTAAAGATCTGAAGAAGTGGAAGAGAGGAACCAGTCCACTGTACTCATGGTGGAACAAATGACATAAATGCACAAAGATGGAGGAGAGGTGTCATATATGAAGAAAAGGAGAAAAGTCTGTCTACACTCCAGTAGACATCAAAGAGATTATGTGAAATAAGAGTAGAAAGCTATATTGAGGGTAAGATAATAAAGGGCATTTTTAAATGTCTATTTTGCCCTCTGATTCCACAAACTAATAAAAAATTAATGAAGTTTATTTAATAAAGTAGTGACATAAATAGTCTTGTACTTTAGAAGAATAACACTGGTTGCTCCGTGAAGACTGAGACAATGAAATCAGAGTAAGGAGAGTTTCATGGGAAAAGGTATAATCAAGATTATCAAAATTTGGAAAGAGTTAGGGAGGAATGGATTTGAGAAAAGACCATTTGATCTGAAAATTGAAAGGGTTATGATGATTTTTGGAGAGTAGTTTTAGTTGAATAATAAATTCACAAGTCATATTTCAAAGAAATAGCAAGAGAAGTAAAGGTTAAGACAGTGGAGTATAGGTAGAGTTAGTGCAGCTTAGGAAGTTTGTCATTATGTAACAGGAAACAATACCGTGTAATATTACCCAAAGTCCATTGTTTATCATGTTAGGGGTCTTCCTGTTGTGGTGTGGCAGAACCAGGCATAACATAATGGAGCTGCAAGAGATGAAACGGTTCACAGGTACCTATTTCTTTGGGTTTCACTTTTTTTTTTTTGTTTTGGTTTCCCTGCTCATTAGTAGAATAAAATGCTTGTTTTATGAAAGCATAAATTCTCGAACATATTCCTACACAATCTAGTATAAGTTGCATATAAAGGCTTTCCTACTTTCTGAGAACTTTCTTACCTCCATTTAGAGAAACCAGTGATTAAGCTGTGAATATATTGCTCCCAAATAGTTGTAAATTCTATAACAGACATAAAGGGAATCCAAGTATCGGTTTCATTCTCATGTCTGTGAGCTTTGAAGCATAGTGGAGTTGCATATGTGTGGGTTGAACACCGTTTAACTGTGTGGGTATTTGATACAGGAGGCAACAGTTTTCCCTAAAAGTATGAAATTGGTTCTGACTTATGGTATCGTCAATGCAGAACAAAGGGGAGGTTGGGGATATAGTTTACATATATGCCACCATCATGGTTGTGGAACAAGAAATGGATGAAAAGTTGTAATAGCAATTTAAATGGAAAGATCTTTCTCATTCATTAGTAGGTCTATGTGACCTGCTTTAATCACCTGGAAGCCTAAGTCACATGTCATGAGAGGAGCTTGCTGAATGGGTGGAACCGGAAAGTTGGAGCAGAACCAGGAGGAAAGAAGGTAGCAAGAGCAGTTGAGGCAGAGGAGAGAGGATGCAGACCAGCAGGCACAGTAAGGCTTGTGAGTGTTTGCTTGTGAGAAGGCCCCAGTAGTGTGGACTTGGGAATGCCTTTGTCCCAGCAGTGCTAATGTGTATTGACTTCTTGGCTACCATGATAGATTTAACTATATGATGTCAAAATTTGTTTTTCTGGTGTCTGAATAAATGTTTTTCTTCTGCCTTCTGTATGGGGAATGTTTTATACTTTGCAATTCAGAACTATGCCAGCATATTCATAGTTGTCCTCAGTCTTGTAAATATTGTCTGGTCCATCCAAAAGTGAGAGAAAGAGAGAGAGAGAGAGAGAGAGAGAGAGAGAGAGAGAGAGAGAGAGAGAGAGAGAGAGAGAGAGAGAGAGAGAGAGAAAATAAGTCTTTCCAGATTTTCCTTTACTCTGTGTGTCTCTCTGGCTGCTTCAAGCATGTTTCTTGTAAACAATATATTGTAGTTTTAATCCATTCTGCAGGAGAGTTCACTGTTATGATTATTACCTGTGAATTTCCCTCCATCTTATTCCTCCTTCTGTTTGTCTTCTCTCTCTTTTAACGTTTTCCCATATCACCAATGTTTTGCTTGAGACTGCCACCTCCCTGATATGCCCTCTTTTTTGTCAGTCCCCAACCTCCCCTTTGTTTGAAGTCTCCCTCTCCTACTTTGCTGTTGGGCAAGATCTATTTCTATATCCATCTGATTGTGTCCGTTATTCCCTCTTTGTGTCAATACTGATGCAATGTCCGTAGTCCCTCCTCCCATCTTCCCTTCCACTGTAATAGGTCTTCCTCACCTTTTCATGTGAGATTATTTATCCCCTTCTATCTCTCCTTTTCTTCTTCACCTATTTTGCCCCTCTTTCTCATCCCTTATTTTTTTTATATCTTTTCCTTAAATACACCTTATCCCCATATGCTCTATGTTTATTCCTTCTATCTCTAGTGTTAGGGTTACAATTTTTAAGAACCAGAAGTATCATCTTCTCATGGATGACTGTAAAGAGTTTAACTCTATTGAATCCCTTCTGTTTTCCTTTCCCTTTTGACTTGTTTCTTCTTCTTTTTGGTCTTAACATTGGGGGTTTAAAAAAACCAAAAATGTTGACGGTAAAATTTTTGGTTTATTTCTGGTCTTCTTATGAAGAATTGAAATCCTAATATTTCATTGAATAATCATTTTTCCCCTTGAGGTAGTATGTTTAATTTTGCTAGGTAGGTGATTCTTTGGGAGTGTTTGTGCATTTCCCCATGCCTACAATGATGCACTTGGAGGTCTGACCAACACAGGACATCTGCCCAAGCAGGGCTCTGCCAAAGCACATGGTGGTTTTTGGAGCTGCAGTTTGCCTGTTTTCCTAGCTATGCTAAGGCACACAGGGGTCCTGTTATTGGCATTTTCATTACTAACAATTTTGGGGAATTACCTGTGATAGTGAGGGGTTGATATAGCTGTTCTACGTCAGAGACAAGACATATCATTGAGTCATCTTGACTTCAAGGTCAATGCTTCACTCCCTGTGTCTGCAACAAAGACACGGTACAATGTTTGCTTTTAAATGTGCAAGTATTCAGTTAGATTTTATTCAATTTATTTAGAACTGATTAATGGAGTTTAGCCCTGTGCTAAGTGCTGTGGGAATACCTAAAAGAGATAAAACATTTATCCTCTTCTCAAGGAGTTACAAGTTATCAGAGACAAATGAAACCATTAGAGAACAGTACAAGACAATATAGTTAAGTTCCAAAGTGCATGGTACAGTCATTAAACCCATTCAACTCTCAGGTTTTATACTGGCAGCATCATATACTGAGAAGAGCAATGTCTTTGGCATCAAGGCTCCAATGTGACTCTGTCCTTACATTAACCCTTATTAGTTCTGAGACCTTTGATATCCCTTTACCTCTCCATCTCTCATCTTCCTTCTCTATAAACCATGGATCAGAACACTTAAATTATCAAACCCATTTGTTTTGTTGTGAAGAAAAGAATTTATAATTCCTGAAGGCACTCTACAAATATGAGTAATTATTACGGCTGCTTAGGTATCATTGTGTAAACTAAATAACTTTTCACGTGTTTATAACTTAGTTCTCCAAAACTTACCACTGTATGAACAAGGACTTATGCTAAGTTAAACTCTTTTATGTCAGGGACTTTCATTTGTCTTTATACCTACTCTAGTCCTAGAACAGTAAATTGCACAAAGGAGGTATTTAATCTCTTGACTGACTGAATATATCTTTGTATTCCCAAATGATGTCTAGTCCAGGGTCATATAAAGCAAGTTATTAAAATTAAAAAGAAAGATCTTTACTAAGTGATTGATTGCTTGATTCATTCAAATTCTTCCCTTATTTCTTTCATATTAACTCTATACAGACCATAAAAGCTATAGTTCTCCATATTGTGTTATCTTCCTCCACCTTTTTTTTTCTGGTAATGTCATTTATGGAGCTTCTATATAAGTAATTGGTGACATTTGTATTTCTCTGGAATCCTTTTTGAACCACATCAATCTATTAGTCTTCATGAAAATTCCAGAGGTAGCCATCTGCTAATTTCTTTATGCTAATTGGTAATCAGGAAGCTCTTACATGTGATAATTAATGTTTATTTTCCAGTTGCTTTCCTTGAAAATAGGACTGTCTCTTTCAGATTTGTATGCTATTGTTTTTGTCAAGTCTCAGGGATCTGTGAGTGATATGGCTGAATAGAATCTTAAGGGAATCTCTCAATTTCATTTGAGTCTCTGGTTTTGAGTTCTAAGTTCCCACATGTTTATAAAAGCAGCTAACAAGCATCACAGGTGACACTGTGTCTATCATTACCTTCCACTTCTCGAACATCAGATAAAGTCCCTACTATGGTTCCATCAAAAGAAAAACAGTGGGAGGAAGAAGCCTGAGATCAAATCAGTAAAAATAAAAGATCATAATTGGCCCCTGAATAATTGAGAGTACATGATACACTCAAGCATTAACATACCATATAGTTCCTCTGAGGTGTGCGAAAGACAGCTTTATAACTTGCAACTAGAGAACACTTGAAGCATTATGAGAATCTGACTCATTATACATCATTATTTCATGAAAACCTGTTATTTTTGCAAACTAGCAGATAGTCTGGCATGAAGGTAAAGGTCTGTAAAGTGGTGTCTCTGTCAACTTACTGCAACCCACTGATGACTTGGCCCTGGGACAGGAGCTACATTTATTTTCTGGCCCAAATTCATCACAGTAACCTATGAGCCACTCTTAACATCAAATGATATGACAAGGGAATAAATAATGAAGCACTCCTGCAATTTCTATCCAGAGGTAAAAGCCACCCTTAGTGAAGCTTCACTCCCCTGAATTCAATAAAAGAAATGTGTGTAAGGAAACTGAGCAGATGATGCAATAAAAACTAGATCATTTGCAAAGTAAGTTGGAATATAGCTACAAGAATCTCGTAAACAGCTTGTGGTGATATTGAATTTGCTCTTTTGAGGACTCTAACACATATTTTTTACCTCTCTTGCATAGTCCTGAGCAATGTGAGTAATCTGGTTTGGTTGCACAGGGATAATTAAAGTAAAATGAAAGAAAAATTTTAAAGCCTTCTAGATCAGAATGCAGCAAAGATTATGAGTAGATAAGAGGGGTAGAGGTGTCTCTCCCCTCTCTCTCTATCAGTCCCCACTCTAGGAGAAGAGAATGGCAAATATCAAATCAAGGGGTTTCTGTTTACCAAAGTAAACCTGATAGGTCAACTGTTAGCCAATTCCTGGATTCCTCCTTTTGCTTTTCTAACACTTTTTAATTTTTTTAATTTTTTATTTTTTTTCTGAGCACAGGTCAGAAAGTAACAAACCTAAGATTACTCAGTTTTAACTGTGATATTCACTCTTGGGTAATTCTGAATTGCTAGTCAGGCATTCCACAGGAGCAAATTTCCTTAATAGCACAGTTCTTAGATAAGACAAAAAAAAAATCTTTCATAGATAATCAACTGGTACTTCAAGGACTGAATTTATGCCAAGAGAAACTAAGAGATCCAGACCTTTTAGATCCTCCATGATGTTGCTATTAGCCAATCACTGCTTCAAGGAAGGGTAAAGTGGATATAGATGAAGCATTTTAGTGGTTTGAACAGGAGCATTAGTAAAAAAAAATAGTAAGAATGGATTGGTATAACTCACTTCTTAAGAATATATTTCTAGTGGAGTTGGCTTAGCAGTACAATCTTAACATATTATGGAATTTAATGCCTCCTTTTATGCAATTTATGATTAATACAAATGAGACATAAACTAAAGGAGTTCTGAAGCTGTAAGGGATTTTACAAATCAATTTGGTTGAGGTCCTTTGCTTTACAGATAAGAAAACTGAGGCCTAGAAAAGGGGACGTCATGCATTAACATTCACATAGGTAATAAAAGGAAAAGCCAAGACTAGAAACTTATTCTTCAAAAATTTAACCTCAGATAAATGAGTTTCTGTTTTTTTCTTAGCAAAAATATGTTGTGTTACCAAAAACATACAAAAAAAAGGAATGGGAGAGTGAGTTCCCTATGTGGTCATCAAAGGTAGTCTCTTCTACAGTTTACAGTTGTATGTCTTTATGGTAGCATGGAAAAGAAGTAATGTGGGTGTCCATCAAGTGGGAAATGCCCAAATAAATTGTAGTAAAGATATTATTTTGCCATAAAAACCTGCAAATAAGAGAAAAATCAAAGAAAGACTAGCATAATTGAATGAATTTACAGTAAGTAAGCAGAATCAGAAAGCAATCCATACAGTGACTACAACATTATAGATATAAAGAATAATAGCATATAGCTGAACTATGTGTAATTAAAATGATTGAATGTAATGTTAATGAGATTTATGTTAATGAGAGATCTTCCTGGCCCATTCATGGGTCTCAGATTAGGGAAGGCTTTTTTATAAGAAGGCCCACATCTTTTGCTAATTGCTAATGAAGCACTGGAATACTGGCTTTGAAAAGTGTAAATGTACTCTGAAATGAAGTTTTACTTTTGGGAGCTTCTCTGGAAGAAGGTTCATGTGCCACATGAGACTCTGGGCAGCTGTGCCGCCCCCCTTGCGAAAACCCAGATGCTGATGCTTCTCTTTCTGGTAAGCCTGTGTGTATGTAATGATCAGATAGTTGGATCTGTCTGTCAATCTCTGATGTATATATGGCTTAGGGTAAGACAGTAGAAGCCCTGGATGTTGAACTTTATTTTTCTGCTTCTATTTTCAATGTTTGGTCAATATAATTAAAGAAGATTTTTGACCTTTCAAAAGTTGATTTCCTTTTAGAAAGGCAGATCTAAGCACATGTACAACAGGTCCTCCTGTGTATGCCAGGGTGCTTGCTACAGTACCAAGCTTGGCCCTGGGAAAGATATGAGAAAGAAGCTATCCCTTCATACATAGGAGAGGTGGGGGACTCTGGGCTTTAGACAATTCATCTACTATCAGATGCAATCTGCATGTTGATAAATACTGCTAAGGTCCTCCCTCCCCTTTTCTTTTTGGTTGGAAATCTTTGACTTGCATAGTGTCATGACTTAAAAAATCTTTGTTTCAAGAGGTAACCCATGGAGCAAATGGAGGAGGCAGGATATAGATTGAGCAAGGGTACAATATAGTGTCACTGTCTTTAGGAAAGAGCATTCAACTAACTAAAGGAGAAAAGTGATCAGAAAAATTAAAACATAAAATTAGGAAGATTTTGCATGAACAAAATCACTAGAGATGATATAAGAAGATAATGATATAGGTATAAGAGCACATATATGTACAAATGCACATGTACACATTATATGGTCATGTATGCATATGTGCATATAGATACATATACACACGAATATATAAAAACGTTTAAAATATATATTAAAACATACAAAGATATGCGCATATAGCCATGTTGCTGTTGTTTTTATTCATTTCAGTTATGTCTAACACTTCATGACCTCACTGGGGTTTTGTTGGCAAGGATACCAGAATGGTATGCCATTTTCTTTTCCAGATCATTTTATAGATGGGGAAACTTAGAGAAACAGGGTTAAGTGACTTGTCTAGGGTCACACAGGTAGTAAGCATCTTAGGCCAAATTTGAACTCAGGAAAATACAATCCCAGCACCTAGCGCGCACACATACATATGCATGCATGCATGTGTGTGCATGTGTGTAAGTATGCATGTATGTATCTGTGTGAATACATAGATCTTTATCTAGTTAGCCAGTTGGGCACGTATGTGTATCTGATATGTATATCCTTTAACCACTAATCTGTTACAGAATACTAATAGGGAATATTGATACTATACTGACAAAGATATACTGATAGAGAATACTGATACTATACAACTGAGACTATAAAGAAAATCTTTTTAAAAATATGAGTATAATGGGAAGCTTACCCTGAGCATAACGTTTTCATAATCCATATAGTATGGTGACATAGGTGAGAAATATATTGCTTAATAATTTAGAGAAGGATGAATATGATCTATTAAGTTTTGTGGCTGCCGTTGTTCACTCATGTCTGACTCCTTGTGACCCCATTTGGTGTTTTCTTGGAAAATATGCTGGGATGGTTTGGCATTTCCTTTTCTGGTTCATTTTACAGTTGAGGAAACTGAGGTAAGCAAGGTTAAATGATTTGCCCAGGGACACATATCTTGTGTCTGAGAATGGATTTGAACTCAGAAAGTTGAGACTTCCTGATGCTAGACCCAGAGCTCAATCCACTAAGCCATCTAGCTGCCCCAGAACTATTAAATTTACAAGACAACATATGAACCAGCTAGAAATAAGTACAACTCTATGCATTGAGGGACATGGTCAACTGCAAGTATTATGGAGTATAAGCTGAAAAATGAAGACCAGGAACATATAGTGAATAAAGTACCAACTGAAGCTCTCTTCTAAGATACAAAGAGAACTTTAAGAGGAAAGCACTAAGAATGCAACAGAGGACAGTGCTAAGTGATAATCATAACACTGACTGGAGATGGGAACTAAAGATGAAATAGCATTTTGTGGCTATCCAGAGATACTGTAGAGGGAAGGATCAATATTGATAAGCAAGCTCCTGGAGGAGTCCTATCTAAAGCAGTATGTTCAGTAATTATTGTTCAGGTGTTTAAAGGTAAAATTTTGTTTTGTTTTGTTTTTTTCATTTCTTAATATTGTTATTTTTCAGGTCCTACTTACACCCTTAATCTTTGAAGATGATGTAAATTATGAGATGAAAATGAGTGTGGTATAATGAATAGAGAGATCTGACCTCAGAATCAGGGAAACCTGAGTTTAAGTTCTATATTTAAATAATTGCCTGACAATGATAATGCCATTTAACCTTTCATTACCTGTAACTATAAGGTACAAATGAACTCTCACTAGGGAAGGAACTTTCCTTAACAGGGGGTTCTGAAACTGATGAAAAAAGAAAAAAGGAAAGAGAGAGAGAGACAGAGAGAGAGAGAGAGAGAGAGAGAGAGAGAGAGAGAGAGAGAGAGACAGAGAGAGAGAGAGACAGAGAGAGAGACAGACAGACAGACAGAGAGAGAGAGACAGACAGACACATAGAGACAGACAGAGACAGAGACAGAGAGACAGAGAGAGAGAGAGAGAGAGAGAGAGAGAGAGAGCAGTTATTATTTTAAACTTCGGATTGTTTGTAGCTTTGTCAGCCTCCAAGCTTCTAAGGATGATGGATGATTGCACTTCTGGAGCAAAGACATTGGTAAAAGATACTGAAGTTTATATGGATATAACACTGACTTTCCTGGTCCCCTATGGCCTTAAGGCCATGTATGTTATATTTCCCATTCCCCAGGGATCTCTGATACTCTTAAGGGGTTTCAAGGAGTACTAATCTCTCTATTATTAATGCAAACTCCCTTTTACTGTGTTCCTCCAATTGTGGGAGTTTCCTGCACAAAAATTCCATTTAACCACTCAATCTGATTGACTTTTAAAAAGAAATTATGATTTCAAAGGTATTGCCAAAACAAACATGCAAAACTTAGAAGAGGGGGGAAGGAAAAAAGGGGGGAGTGTGTAATCCCAACTATCACTTTAGGCTCTGGGATTGGATTCACAGTTTAACGAATTTCCTACATAATTTGGTAACATTCAATTCCATTTCCAAAGCTCCCCTGGGCTTGGGACAAGTTTACTTCTCAGAGCTTCCCAGCTAGACTGGCAGCAACATCTGGTCAGGAATCCTGCCTACAAGACCTTTTTAGCTCAAGCTTCAGGAACAGTGGACTCTACCACCTTTCCCTAGAACTGAAACAGCAAATGACTCCAAGTCCTTTTCTCAGGAGCTTAAAGAAGAGAAGGAAAGTAGTCCTTCTTCTTTACACAGCTCAGTGCATGGTGCTCATGCTGAAGACAAACAGACATTTCCCCCTCTGGATAATGCTGGTTATCTGTTGGCTAGGAGGCAAATAGAAAGAAACCACTACCACCCATGTGATTGTGGAGCTGACGTCTTCCCTTAGAATCAGATTCATGCCATCTCGCAAATAAGTGCCTTTATTTTAGGTGATCTGAGTTTCCATGGCAAAGTACTGTTACATATAGCTTTATGATTTATAAAATGCTTTACATATGTCCTATGATATTCACAACTAACTTTTTTCTTTTATTTATCTTTTAATGTAAATTTTTTTTATTTAACTTTTTACATTCATTTTCACAAAACTTTGGGTTCCAAATTTTCTCCCTATTTGTCCCCTCCCCCCCACCCCAATACACCGAGCATTCCAATTTTCCCTATCACCAATCTTCCCTCTCTTCTGTCATCCCTCCCTTCTCTTGCCCCCATCTTCTCTTTTTTCCTGTAGGGCCAGATAACGTTCTATTCCCCAGTAACTATATTTCTTATTTCCATAGTAGCAAGAACACTACTCAACAGTTGTTTCTAAAACTTTGAGTTCCAAATTTTCCCCATCCCTCCCTCCCCACTCATTCCCTTTGGGAAGGCAGACAATTCAATATAGGCCATATCTGTGTAGTTTTGCAAATGACTTCGATAATAGTCGTGATATGTCAGACTAACTGTATTTCCCTCCATCCTATCCTGCCCTCCATTGTTTCTATTCTGTGTTTTGATCCTGTCCCTCCCCAACAGTGTTGACTTCAAATTGCGCCCTCCTCCCATTGCCCTCCCTTCCATCATCCCCCCCACCCTGCTTATCTCCTTCTCCCCCACTTCCCCGTATTGTAAGATAGGATTTCATACCAAAATGAGTGTGCATTTTATTCCTTCCTTTAGTCGAATGTGATGAGGGTAAACTTCTTGCTTTTTTCTCAGCTCTCCTCTTTTTCCCTCCACTAAAAAGTCTCCTGCTTGCCTCTTGAATGAGATATAATTTACCCCATTCCATTTCTCCCTCTCTCCTCCCAACACATTTCTCTCTCACCATTTACCTTAAGTTCTTTTAAGATATGGTCCCATCCTATTCAATTCACTCTGTGCTTTCTGTCTCTGTATGTGGGTGCATGTATGTGTGCATGTGCATGTGTGTACATGTGTGTGTGGTGTGTGTGTGTGTATGTGTGTGTCTAGTCCCACCAACTACCCAGATACTGAAAAGTTTTAAGAGTTACAAATATTGTCTTTCCATGTAGGAATGTAAACAGTTCACCTTTGGTAAGTCCCTTATGACATCTCTTTGTTGTTTACTTTTTCATGCTTCTTCTCATCCTTGTATGTGAAAGTCAGATTTGCTTTTCAGCTCTGGTCTTTTCATCAAGAATGCTTGAAAGTCCTCTATTTCATTGAAAGACCATATTTTCCCTTGAAATATTATACTCAGTTTAGCTGGGTAGGTGATTCTTGGTTTGAGTCCTAGTTCCTTTGCCTTCTGGAATATCCTATTCCATGCCCTTCGATCCCTTAATGTAGAAGCTGCTAGATCCTGTGTTATCCTGATTGTACTTCTACAATACTGGAATTGTTTCTTTCTAGCTGCTTGCAATATTTTCTCCTTGATCTGTGAGTTCTGAAATTTGGCCACAATGTTCCTAGGAGTTTCTCTTTTTGGATCTCTTTCAGGTGATGATCGATGGGTTCCTTCAATACTTATTTTGCCCTCTGGTTCTAGAATATCAGGGCAGTTTTCCTTGATAATTTCATGAAAGATGATGTCTAGGCTCTGTTTTTGATCATGGCTTTCAGGTAGTCCCATAAATTTTAAATTGTCTCTCCTGGATCTATTTTCCAGGTCAGTTGTTTTTCCAATGAGATATTTCACATTCTCTTCCATTTTTTCATTCTTTTGGTTTTGTTTTATGATTTCTTGGTTTCTCATAAAGTCATTAGTCTCCATCTGTTCCATTCTAATTTTGAGAGAACTATTTTCTTCAGTGAGCTTTTGAACTTCTTTTTCCATTTTCATAATTCTGCTTTTGAAAGCATTCTTGTCCTCATTGGCTTTTTGAACCTCTTTTGCCAATTGAGTGAGCCTATTTTTCAAGGTGTTATTTTCTTCAGCATTTTTTTGGGTCTCCTTTAGCAAGGTATTGACCCCTTTTTCATGCTTTTCTTGCATCTCTCTCATTTCTCTTCCCAGTTTTTCCTCCACCTATCTAACTTGATTTTCAAAATCCTTTTTGAGCTCTGCCATGGCCTGAACCCACCAGACATCCACCTCAGATGTCTGAGATACAGAGGCCCTGACCTCCATGTCTTTCCCTGATGGCAAGCGTTGTACTTTCTCCTCAGAAATGAAAGGTGGGAATGTCTGTTCCCCAAGAAAGTAGCTTTCTATGGTCTTATTTTTCTTCCCTTTTCTGGGCATTTTCCCAGCCAGTTACTTGACTTCTGAGATTCCTGTCCACTCCTGCCTAGATCGGCCCAGCTAGTGCTTGGGGTGTAAGATTCAAATGCTGCTCACCAGCCTCAGGGCTTTCAGGGGTGGGCGTGGCAGCTATTCAATGTGAGCTTAAATTCTGGTGCTTGGGTAGGGGCAGGGCTGCCTCCCAGGCTCAGTTCCCTCAGGGCGTTTATGCAGAGACCTTCGGTAATGGCCCTGAGCTCCTGTCTGCTCTGGGATTGCCGGTCCACTGCTGCCTCTGCTGCTCCCTCTGCCACTGCCTCCCGAGGGGTCCCGAACCATGGAGACACCTGCTCCCCTCTCAGTCAGCCCAGACATTTCTCTCACTGGCCTATGATGCCTGTGGGTGGAGGGACCTTTGCAGTCGCTGCAGCTTCTCTCCCTGAAGCATGCTCGGATTTTCTTCTCTCGGGGCCGCCCAGCCAGGGCAGCACAGAGGTGGGCTCTGCTGTCCGTAGTGTGATGGACCCCTGGGGACAGCTTTCCAGGGCCCTCTGGAACAGAACTCTCTTCCACTGTGTTTCTGCACGGGTTCCACTGCTGCAGAATTTGTGGGGAGTTCTTTTTACAGGAATTTTCTGGTCTGTGGGTTCGGAGCTAGCATATGTGAGTCTTTCTACTCCGCCATCTTGGCTCCTCCCCCCCACAACTAACTTTTGAGGTATGTACTATTATCCTTTCCATTTTATATATGAGGAAACTGATGTTACCAGAAGTTAAACCCATGGTCGTATAGCTAGTAAGCTTCTAGGTCAGTATTTAAACTCAGGTTTTCTTGACTATAAGTCTAACACTCTAGTCACACTGTCATTTAATTATGGAAATGTGCTAGAAAAGTGAAAGATTTTCAGTAGTTTACCTTAACCTTTCATGTCAGGAGAGAGATTCTGACACTAGGTGACTTTTCTAAGAAATGAGGAACAATATAATGATCACAATTAAGTATAGCAGTTGTGGATGAAAGAGGTCAGATCAAACTCAAGCAGGAACTTATTCCAAGTGGTTACCCATCAACAAGTGAATGTATTAATGAGCATTTATGAAGTGTTTACCATTTGTCTGATACTGTTAAGCTTTGTAAAAACAAACACAAACATGAGGATCCATGCTGTCATTTGAAAAGTTCAGTCAACTCTGATGGCAGTGGTCAAGAGTTAACTAAACCAGGTTACTAAAGCCTCTATAATTATTATGTCCCTAAAATCCAAACAGGACTACAGTACTATAGAGTAGAACTAATGCAACTAGAATTAAATGATCATATAGGATGTGTTCAAAGGGAAAATGAAATTACATGTTCTATTAGCCAACCTCAAAGGTGAGTGGAGATGTCACCTCTCATATAACAGACAGTGGCAATAGATGCCCCACAAAGTCCAAGTTCTCTGAGATTACTCCCATGACCTTAAACAGTGGCTCTAGCTCTAGGACATGGAAAGCACAACAGGAACTTTAAGCAGTTAGGAGTAAATCTGGAAAGAAAATATGGGGTGGGAGAACAGGAGGATGATTGAATGTAGAAGAAGAATGAAATAGTTACAGCATGAAAAAAATATCTAAAGAGGATGCTCTGCTGTGATGATATTCTTGATGGAAGCTGAGGGAAAGTGAAAAGAAGGCACGATAAAGAGTAGCATAGCTGGCAAGGTTTATATTGGGGACAGGTAGTTGGAAAAGACAAGGAGCAATGATTCTATTTACATGAAACCACTAAGTGTTGCTGTGGTGGACAAAATTATCAAGGTTTGGAAGGCTGGGGTTGAGGGAAAGAAGCTGAAATCACCAAGAGGAAGAACTCCATTCTTATTCATTCCTTATTACCTCCTCTCAAGAGTTAAGAGGGAGTGTCTACTCTCTCAAATCATGCCTACCTTCTTTCCATCTTGATCCCAGGGGTCTAGGACACACAGGAAAGCACAAGCTCCATTATACTTTATTCATACACCAAAAAGTATGAAAGCACTAAAACTCAATTTTAAGATGATCTGCCTGTCATGAGATTTATCAGATGTTGGGAAAAATAAAATAAAGTCATTTTCAGTTCTTTTACTTTGCTAAGGGGCTTTTAAAGTACTAGTTTTGATAACGAACAATTCTAGTTACTTCTGTCCTAAGAAGTTAGACACACTTTTTGCCACTTTAAATTTAATTCATATGTAACAAAATGTGCACCTCTAAGGTCAAACACATTGGGGTACTGGAGTGGTTTGAATAATTGAAACAGAGAAATCAGAGTGTGATTTATTGTTTTGTTCTAAACTCAAGAAAATGATGGAGAAAAAAGTTAGTAAAGCAGAATAAATTTAAAAGTGGTCATGTGTATCTGTGTTTTCTGGATAGTTATCTGTTAAAAATTTACCAGAGCACCCCTATTTTTACATGAAGAAATACTGAAAGAAATAGCAGATGAAACATAACCAAAAGGTAATGAACGTTTGCTTGATACAGCAAAAGAGAAAGTTCAGTGGGAATTAGGAGATTTAATCAGTGCAAGGCTTCCTCATAGCCCCAGCAAACTCTTTCAGCAGGAGGTCAAAGTATCTACCCTTTGATCTAATTATACAATAATTATAGAATATTCTAAAAATGGGCATTATCATTATTATTAAAGATCTATGTCAAGGTAAGAGTATTCCAGCTCTTCAAAAACTACTGCAGTCCCTGTCTCAGTAATACTGTCCTCCAGATTTCACAGACTCATAGATTTCAGTCAAGCCTGAGTTATTGCCACACAGCTGAATTTCCAAGGTGTTTCCTTGGCTAGAAAGTTGAGGAAAACAAAAACAAAAAACTCAGATCCTAGAGTACTACCTAGTTAATAGTTTAGACAGGAAGATTATAACCCAGAAAGCATGTTGCACATTTAGTAAAGTGTGAAGTTGTGCAAGTCACACAACTCTATGGGCATCAGATTCTTCATTCATAAAATGAACGGTTTGGGCAAAATGTCCCCTGGGGTTCCTTTCAGAATTAAATACACTGAACTATTACAGTTCTTGCTCCACCATGAGAAGAATAATGTTGGAGAACTGTGGGAGGGCTAAGGGGGTCTTATAGCTGAAAAGATGAAATTTTCTTGCTCCTCCTGCTCTCCCATCAAGTTGAGAATTAGGTTTTGAGACTGAGAGAAAGAAGATAGGAGTATATTATAGTAGCTAAAGTTTAATATAGTTTTCCTTCTTCATCTTCCTCATCCCCCTCCCATTTTTTATTCCAATCTTGTTGCCAGGTAGTGAGTTGGGTTGAGAGATATGATAGTGGTGGTGAATGGAGACCAGGGATATGTATGGGGTGTTAAATTATTTGGGAGCAGGTTCTAAGTGGGGAAAGACAAATTCTCAGTGTTATCAGGAAAGGAATGGAGAGTTCTTATGGTCAGATCTCTCTGACTGATCCATGTTTTATTTTAGGGATATATTAGAGGTATACATGATATATACACATACACAAATGCATGCATGTGTGTATATACATATACTTCATTATATATATGTGTATCTACACATATCTAAGAACACTATGGTATATGTACACACTCATATTTACATAAACGTACAAGGCATGAATTAGTATGTAGGACATTGGCAAATTATTATCTTGTAATTGAACTAGGTTAACTACCGTAACTCACTGCTTGTATTCTATATCATTTAGATATTATTTCTTCTAACAAAAACTCTATCATTCAAATATCATGCTAATTAAATGATCAAAAATCTGATAAAATTGCTAAATTGACTATAATATTCTTATATTGTGAACTATCTTTTCAAATACAAATAAGAAAAGAATTTCAATTATGCTAATGTTCTCTCTGTTCAGTTAGAAACAATACATGAATTTTCAAATACATATACAAAATCAAACTTCCAATGCCCTCTAAAATTCAAAAACTTTAAAAATTATTCAAAAATATTTTTATTGTAAATGTCCCTGTACTCTTATGATATTATGAACTTCTGGTGTGATTTTGTAACTTGAGATTGGTTCATTTGATAGTCTTAATTCATTTGATTACATTTTGAAGCTTTATATAATAATTGAATAATTTATTAACCTCCTTACACGTAAAGGTAATTTGTAGATTATGCATATTTGTTTTATTTTATATCAGGTTTGATTTCTACTTATGTAAATCTGAGTAAGGAGGCATCCAAGAATACATATGCCTATATAACTTCCCATTAAATCAAGTCTATTTTGAGTCTCAGAGAGCAGCATTTGACCCAGTGACTCTAAATTCAGTAGAATTCGTTTCATAAGAAATACTCAAATTGTATGGATTTTCTATAATGTAATCATGAAAACATTGAAATTTTATAAGTTTTTTTCTTAATTTAAATTTCTTCAAATGAAACATTTCCAGCAAAACACTATTTTTGATCAATAACTCTTCTTTATTCTCATATTTTGGTCTCCATAGATGAGTTCACAAGATTTTAACTACTACATTTTGTTTTTGTTTGTCACATCGGTGACTTTTCTTGATGTGCCAATGGCCCAATGTGTACTGTGGAACCTAAGGCATTAATTAAAATAATTTCACAGTCAGAGGGATAATGCTATGATCATTAATTTTATATGTCACCCAAAATGAAGAAAAATGAGTTTCATGTGGGAGGTAAATGAAGTTGGTGTTCTACTTTTTTTTTTTTTAATTTAAACAGGTTGTTTTTCTTGACTTCTAATTTTCAGACAGAAGAATTTTCCAACATTCAATTAAAAAAAAAACACTCACTAAAATTATATAATAAATCATATAGCTGTTCACTTTACCCTAAGAAACATAAAAAACACCTTAAATTAAAATCAGGTATATATTATATTGCATAGAATAGCCTAGAAAAGTATAATGCAATATGGTTCCTTAGCACATCTAACTTGCAGTTAGAGTTGACCAACCTAGTTTGAGATTTATGATAACTTTGTGTCCAATAGGTTCCAATTTTCTAGTTTAAAGGTTAGGGGATAAAGAGATTTTAGCAATTTATGAGTGTACCTTCTCTTTCTTAAGATGGCAACCCTGAAGCTCTGTAAATTCCTTAGAGGGAGAGAAATTCTCCCACACCAGATTTCAGGTTTCTGCTTCATTTTAGGGGAAAAAATGGTTGTTCTTTGGTTGAGCAGTGTTCACCAGAAGCAAATAAGACTGTAGAGCTTTCTAATCACTCCCTACAGGTGAATAACTAGACTGAATGGAATTTGTAGTGCTAACAAGACAAAGAACTACACATCTAAAATTCCATCAGAGACGTTATTACCCTTGCTTGGCTTTATGAAATGTGTCAAAGAGGAATGACTTAAGCTGCTGGAGCAAGTTGACTGTAACTACTGCCAACTTTTATATACAAGCTAGTAACAACTTTCCTTAAAAGTTTCAATTGAGACTGACTCAGGAAAACAAAAACAAACAAAAAAATAAGCCCAATACGCCACAGACAGGAACCATTCATGGCGTTAGTATGCTTATCAGAGTATCTGTTCTTTTGTCCATTGACTTCATGTCATATGTTCAACCTGAAAAGACCCCAGTTGTTTTTTCATGAATCTTCCAGAGACCACTATCATATATCTACCCTTCACTTATGGGAAATAAGGATTTGGAGCCTAGAAGTTGCAGAGAAAGAAAACGACAGAGTCACAGACAGAGACAGAAAGATCTTCTTTCCCCCCTCGAATTTGAAATAAGCTATTCAGTTACTAATTTTGAGAACAGTGACATTGAACTTTTCTCCACTTTGGTATTCTACTCCTGGCAAAATTGCCTACTAATTAGAATAGACATAAAGATATCCTATCCTCCAATAAAAAGATGTTACACAAAGAAGTATCAACCAAGATCATGTATAAAATTCAGCAAGAAGTCGTGAGTAGAATGTCTCTAGTACAAACAGAGGGAGGATTGGCCAGGAGGCCCAGAAGTGATTTATCATCTGAAACCTACAGTGTTGAGCTGCTAAAACAGACTTGGGTCCAAATTACACTTTGTGAGATATGCCTCTTCCAGCAATTTCTGATCCTATGTAGGCAAGACAGTTTGAATTTTGTAAAGATTATCAGTGAACGTTTGACTATATATCTATTTGAATTGGGATAGTTTCCCTGGAATTTAATAGGTTTGTCCTTGATTTTATCTGAAGCTGCACTGAGAGCTTTTCAAAGTGAATACTGTCAGGTCTGCTGCTGTACCAAAGCAAAGTATAGCAGACACTTTTGAATAAACCAAGGTAAGGCCCAAATAACTTTATTTTATTTTATTAGAGACCTGGTATGCCAGCCAAAAAGCTTTTTTCCTTTTTGTGAAAAGGGAAAACAATTAACACACTTTTAAAATATCACAATAAAGTTACATTGTTTTTTCCCTTTGACTTATTCTAAATGTCTCCTTATCCAGCTAGCTCAAAATCATACTTTTTCCATACACCCTGGTAACCTCTATGCTCCACTCCTTCATTGTTTCCAATAACAAGAAGCTGTTTGCAGACTGCAAATGTTTTAGAATATGGAATATTGCCTTGTATTCTTTATATTGAGAAAAGGGAATAAAAGCGTCATACCTAGATTCAATTAACCATCTTGGAGCTAAGAGAGTCCCCTCAGATCATTCAAGCTAAAAAAAATACTAAATTAAATAATCCTGGGCTAAAAGATTTATACCTCTTGAGGAGGTAACAGCATTGGTCTTTCTTTGGTCAGTCAACAATTTAGTTTCTTGCTTCATTTGACATATACTTAAAAAAATACAAAAAGGAAGCACAACAAGTATTTTCTCCCTTGTATTCTATTTGAAATATTGGATCTTTTGGAGTTATATTTAGACATAACTTTGTATGCAGCTGTTTTCTCCTATCAAACTGAAATGGAGCAGATGCCACAGGGGCCTATGGCAAACTCAAAGGAGTGCTCTGCTTATCAATGAAGGTGAGATGTTTGGTATACTTGTAATGAATACTGCCAGGGATGCAACAGGCATCAAAACTAAAAAAGGAGATAAAACACATCATCAATCTCATCTCAAGTATAATAAAACCTGGTTTGAGTGCTTCCAGTATTTATGTGACACAGCTGGTTTGCACATGCATAGAATTCAATGGAGAGGTATAGTCAATGTATATGTGCAACATTGATGCCAAAAGGCTAAAACTGCCTGGAAGATCTAAACCCTCATTTCATTTGAAACAGGAGTATGTTCCCCAAAAGACTGAATATGGCTGATACAATTTGGCTGAAATACATATACTTTAAAGTTGTCTTTCAATGTAATCATGGAAAGCTGCTTACATAGATATTTCTTTTTTATTCTCTTGTTCTTTTCTTTTCCTTTTCTTTTCACTTCTCTACCATTTGCTCTCCCTTCTCTCCCCTGTCTGTTTACCTCCCCTCTTCTCTCCTTTTCCCCACAAAGTTGTGAGACAGAATTACTTTAAGAATCCTGGAATGTTGTAGAGCTTCTTAGGGCTGGAGAAAAATCCTTTTGTCAATAGTGTTTCAAAATTGTCTAATTATATCACCAACATCATCAGTAAAAGTTCTTTTAAGTACTTAATATTCAGCAATCATTTAAAATTATCAATCTTTGGTGGTCTTAAAGTTTTTATTTTGCTTTGTTTCCTTAATATAGATGATTCTTTTAATAGTGTCCCTAAACCCCCTTTTCATGAGAACCAGGAACATGTGCATTTCTATTTGCATACTTCATTCAGATGCAGAAAGAAGTTTCCTTATGTGCATCTCTGGTCCCTTCTTCCTTCACCATCCAAGATAATAGAAGGAATTTCTCTCTCTATTGAGAACTTGTGTCTCCATTTTAGTTCTATAATCCAGTCATATACTTGGATCCTTCATAATGGATTGTTTGTTTTATTCATTTTAAGCTTAGTTAACGGTTTAGAGTGCAAAATATTTTAACAAAGGTTCAAAGATTTCAGTTTATATGTTATATGAATATAATTTTAAATGAATGTTACTCAGCAATTTAGCATCATTATTTTAAAAAATCAAAACTACTTTACTTTCTTATTGTTTCTTTTCTGGTTCTAGAACTCTGAAATTGGTCAGTATTACTTCTACAGGTACTTTTTCATAGACTCTATTTGCTTAATCAATTTTCATGTAGTGAATCTTCACTTCTACTTCCTATGATAATGCTGGTTTAATGTTGATATTGATATAGGCCAAGTAAGCTAGGCAGAATAAGGTGACCATGTACCCCCTCTGCTAGTGCTCCTACAACTGAAAAATTAAGAAGGAATCAAGAGTTGGCATGAAGACCAGTTCTAGATGTGTTCCTTGGTAAAGCTCTTAAAGACTATTTAGTCTTTGGGAAACATTCCTTTGAGTGAAATGAGAGCTTAGATCTCAAGGCATAATTTCAGGCTTTTGGCTCTTCATATTATGCCAGTGGGTCAACCATATTTCATCACTGAATTCTACCCATTCTCAAAGAAGTTGTTTCATATAAATAGATGTTCAGAAGACTCCAAAAAAAAAAAAATGACAAACATATAGAAACCTGAGAGTCACAGTGAATATAAGCAGTAAGTACTGACATTTTCTAACACAGTCCTGTACTTTCTCAGAGTATGTGCCAAGTCAATGTTAGTGAAGTTCAGAACCAAAATGTCTTTCTTGATTCTTTCCTCATTTCCCAGTTAATGTGTGAAGATAGGGGGATAAAAAGATTAGAAGAGCATAAGATGTGTCTGCAGTTCCCTTACTACTAGTTTCATTTTCTTTCAATTAGCCATTTCTATTGGAAAGAAAACTAAGATCTATGAATGAGGTTAATTTATCATAAGCGAGAAAGGGATACTTCAGTTCTGCAATAGGGGTTCAGAATATAAATAAAAGATTTTCTTATTTTGGTAATTCTTTCACCATATAGCAGATATTCTTTTATTCCTCTCTAAAACCCTAGGGCTATATGTGCTACTTACAAGCTAGAGAGAGCACAAGCAGTTTAAGAGGGAGAGCAATCTGCTGGTATATAACCCGAACACCCTCAAGTGAACAATGTAAGATAGTACAGTTTTGGGAAAATTCCATATATATGTACTAACTACCCTTCTTTGATGAAGTTACTTGTCTGTTGGTCTGAGGTTAGTGCCAAGTGGCAGTTAAAATCTACAATACACTCACTAGCTGGTTAGCTAGTTATTTAAAGAATTGACTGTTGTCTTTGAATTGTAGAAAACCAGGGAATAAGTCAAGTACAACTTTGACAACCAGGAAGTATATTACCCAAACTACATATAGTAGTAGTAACAGTAGTAGCAGTAGAAGTGGTATATTTTTTTCATCTCTCATTTCCTTTAAATTATTCTTTATTATTTGGGACTCGTTGCCATTCCACTCCCAACTCATAAGCTGAAAGCCTGTTTGCTGTTGAAATTAAACTCACCTGGCCAAAATGTGACTTACTGAATGATAGCATTAAGGGAAGATTGTTTGATATTCTTCGGATGGAAGCCAAAGGGGAATTTACCTTCCCAAAGTGATTGCATTATTTGAAGAAGAATTCCATCATGGATAATTCCTTGATCATCATAGAAAAGAAGAGATATTTTTGTTGTTGAATGTGAAAAATGCAATAAATGTAGTATATGAGTGATTTTGAACATAAAAGCAGTACTTGATTTATGCATAGGAGAAATAGGAAATGTGGCATGATTTTAAGGAATCCTAAGAAACTCCCCCATGTGAAAATAAATCCTTCCACTATCTCCCACCTGGTCTCAACATTTACCATTAGGTACCCTAGTGAGTTAGTAAGAGGTTTATATTTCCTTTGACAATACTGTTAAATTTCACCTACACTTACAAGAAATGAGACATATTTACAAGATGTGAGATATTGGATAATTTTGCATGACTGGGACTCTGACTGTGCAGTTATCAAAAGGCTTACTTAGATAAGTTGTATCTTTGTCTCTTTTATTTCCTAATACATTTCTGTGATTCTGTAATTGAGAGTAATATTCTCATTCTCATTTTTTTCATTGATCTGAGGGAGATTTGAAACCTCATTGAAATATATATTGAAAATATATAAAATATTGAAATATTTTGAAAATATATAAAATAAATCCTGAGGTTATAAGGTACTGGACAGACATTTTAATTTGTTAAGGGAAGGGTGAAAATATTTGGGAGAGAGGATAGTAGGGAATCTTGGTTGGTTAGGAAGAATGTGGTTGAACATCTACGGACTATGTCAAGGACAGTGGAAGTTTATTGGGCTGTGGTTGTTTTTCTTGAAATAATTTTGGGTGTGACAAATGAAAAAAGGCCCAAAGCAGGAGAGCCCCAGAGAACATGGGCCAAGAGTATGTAAGACAAATTTTGCCTACTTTCTCTTTCCTTAGTGACCCATGAATGCTAAAGAATATCCTTTCATGTCTATGAACTTTAGAGCATCCCTTAAGTAGTTTTTGTTTAAAATAAATATCTCTGTGAAAGGGAGCTCAGAAATAGTATTATCACAAAGAAAACACAAATATCTTTAGAAAAGAGCAAGGGGAACTTTCTAACTGAGTCCCAAAGGCATCCATGTAAACCAATACTTTCTAAAACTGCAAAAGGATTAGAATTCTATTCATTCTCTGTTTCCTTTAGTAGAAGGGAATTGCAATATTCCTGCCTCAGACTCTAAGTCAAAGAAAACCAAAAAATTCATCATACAGTAGCAGTGTGGAGGAAAAAAAGCAATATTGTTCTCACAATGTTCTTTGTTTATTGAATAACCCCTCTTTCTTGAATCTTCTGCATACTCAATCCAAAGAAATAAAGGGAAATAAAAGTCTAAAGGCTTAATACATAAAGCCCTGCCCCACATGGCACAATGAACTGTACACAATCCCACAAATCCTGGACATAAAACAACTGGTACTTTCCAGACCAACTTGTTATGTTGGATACATTGTATTCCACAAGCCATAAAATGCTACTGATTCATAGTGGGGCCAACAAAAAGTCATAAAAGGAAAATCTGTGCCCTAGGACTAATTATAGTACAAAGACACTTGAAAAAAAAAAGACTTCCAACTTAAATAAACATACAAATAAATAAAAGAAAAAATAACTTTTCATCAATATTTTTAACATCATGTATATTTTCCATGTATATTTTTACCTTTCCTAAATAAAAATCCCTTACAACAAATAATTTTTTAAAGAGTGAGAAGAACAATTCCAAAAAAATAGTCTAAAACCTATGAACATATTTAAAGTTTGACATCGTATCTACACCCACAGGTTGAGCTGAAATTCTTTAATAGTACTTCTGTTCATACCTGAAATTTTAATCTAATCCAATCAATCCTAATCTAAATAAAATTGAGATTGTGCATTAATAAAAAATTTATTAAGATTTAGTGATGTTTCAGTGGTAGTTCAGTGATAAAAAAAAATATGTTGTAATGGAAATAGTGTGGTTTAAAATTCAAAAGCTTGGCTTTGAATCTTCCCTATGGCAGACGTTACTTTGGATCTCTGTGACTATGGGAAGGTTTCCCCATTTAGATAAGACTTGGTATGTCTTCTGATATAGAAATTTTGTATGTATTGGTTTCTAGAATTGACCTTAAGGGGAATTGTAAAGTAGAAAAAGTTTGTTGCTCCAACTCCTTTTTCACCAAAAGATAAAACAAAAGGAAACAAAACTGTGTTAAAACACAAAGGGGCCAGAATCTAGGTTCACTTTGGGCAGTTTCCCACTTATTTGTTATTACCCTATCCCCACAAAATATGGAACAATCATTTGCTGATGCAACCCTATTCTATGATAACATTTCCATTTGCAAAAAGTATAGTTGGCAGAATTTAAAAAAAACAAAAAAACTTTTTTTAATGAAAAAATTGAAGAAAAACAAATTCAAAGGGTCATTCTTAAGCAAACAAATACACTATCAGGGACATCAAAAGTTGGATCCAGATATGCATAGCCCTTGAATTACCAGTTATGGTGAGAGGAGGAGAATCAATCTCAAAGAAAAAAAAAATGGAAATAGGTGATGGCACAATAGATAGAGTGCTACGCCTGGGTCAAGAAGAACTGAGTTGAAATTGGATGTCAGATATTTACTAGTTGAGGCACAAAGGAAAACTTGCCGGTTGCAGCTTCACTTTTCTCAGGACAGATTTGGTTTATATAATATTTTCAGACCTACTTAAGAGTACACTGATCAATGGTATTCTGTGGCATTTGAAAGGATTGTTAGGATATGCTCTGTATCCATGAAGAGTTGGTGTGGAAAATCTCTTGTTGCACAAATTGTGAAATTTTTGAAGCTATGTGAAGCTAATGCCAAGTGTAAGAGGATTTTGTTTATTTAGCCTAATGAATAAAGAAATAGTTTGCTCGGGTCTATTACCCGGGCCGTTGCCTGGATACTTACCTCTCCTGGTCTTCGGACATCTCCAGCCCCTCCGGTGAGGGAGGGGAATAACTAGACAGAGCACCCGAGGTGGCAGCTGCCCATGTTTTATTGGTTACATCACAAAAGGGAAGAGAGAGAATTCCCCAAACCCTCGTTTTAAAATACCCGCCTCAGCTCCTCCCATGTTCCTCCCTGTGGGTTGAGCCAGCTCTGTTAACGAGGCGTTCCCAGTACCCCAAGGGGCAGGTTTACACCTCCAGGCATCTCACTACCCTCACAGGAGGCCACGGTCCAGAGCTGGGCCCTAACAACTCCCCCTTTTTGTTTTATACAGGGGTTGTCTCTTGGGTAATGGGAATCTTTGGGTTCTGGATAAGGTTCCGAAGTTCAGCTTTGGTGTCAAGTACAGCTCGTCTTATCAGAGTGCAGGCACAGCGCAGCATACAAGGTAGGAAGAGGCAGAGGAACAGAAAGAAAGCTACAGGTCCTAGAAATGCAGTGAGCCATTGGAAGTTCACAAGGCTATCAAGCCAATGAACCAAGTCCGTGGCTTCCTTGGCTCTTTCTTCTTCGTATCTCTTTGATACATTATGCATTTCCTTCAAGAAGAGGGAGAGTTGTAGTATGTCACTAGATGCATTTTCAGCTAGCATCACCCCTTGGAGAGCTTGTCTTATCTTTTGCCAGTCCCCTGGGAAGAGTGTCCCGTTTGTACTATTCACTCACAGCGGAGTAACGCAGGGGGGCACACACTTATAATGGCATTAAAGTTGCAAATAGAGCTGGGTGAGCTGTAGTTCATCTCCTATCCATAACAGTGTTTGCTCTAGTGCTGCCAGGGAATGTTGAAAATGTATGTTGATTGATTGTTGTGTCGTCCAGGCACCCATCTCAGTCTTCATGAAGGTTTGGAGTGTGGATGCCAGGAGTTCTGTTTTTTCTTGTAGCTCAAATATTTGAAATTCCTCATATGCTTCTATAGCGAGATTGGCAATCCCTAGTACCTCTCCCAACGCCTCCCGAGGGGAGCGTGAGAGAGGTGTCTTTGGGGGGTCCTTTTGCGATTTTTTTGCCAAAGCTCATCGGTAGGTGTGAGTGCAAGTGGTTCTGCCTTTACGGGTACAAGATGATATGGGGCCCGCCTCACTAAAAACACCAGGAACTCTCTATGATTTCCTCTCAGGGTGTCTGTAAGGATAGGGGCATAGCAGGTGATATTTTAACGAGGGAGGCGGGCTTGCATTGATAATGGCTCAATGGTGGTGTTACCAGGCTTGCAAAGGAGGAAAGCCTTATCAGCTGGTGAGCGCACCTCTGCAGTGAACATGTAACACAGTTGGTCACGATTGTTAGTAGGATGAGTATGGCAAGTAGAGTTCATGTTCCCAAAAACACTTTGCCAAGTGGTAAATGTGAAATCATGGCACGGGATTTGTCCTGTAAAGCAAGTGTAAATAGCTAGGGACACATTGGGGGGCCAAAAAGGCAGTCCCACCTTCCACAGTTCTGCGTGAAGTACCCCATATGGTAGGGCCACCGGTGCAGGGGCAGGGATCTCGCCATAGTCTACATATTTCTGCATAGCATCCCAAAATTGGACTGTCAGGTTACCTGCAAGGTGGGGTCCTTTCTGAATCAAGCCAGTGGAACAGGCTTGAAGAAGTGCCCACGTACCAGCATTTCCTTGATGGCACAGTCGGGAAGCCCGAGTATGGCTAGCATTTGCATTCAAAAATGTGTGTCATATTATGTGGGATAGCAAGTATTGTCACATTAAGCTGAGTAGTATGGTTCCCAAGGTCCTGGTTGTGATGAGGGTGGGTTGTAATGTTATATGGGAGAAACTGTAAGCAATAATTAGCAATATTTGTGTGGACCGAAATGTTAATCATTGTGAGACAAATGGGTTGTGTAACGGCCACAACGGAGAGGGGTCTCGAAAGGACTCTCTCACTTGATTGTCCTGGCCTGTGGTCGTGGGGATTGTCTCCCACTAGTTTAGATGCATTACCTTGCACCATCAGTCGAGATGGCCTGTTGCCCCATCCTAGGACTTTCAGCGCTGGTGGATTCTTCAGCAACGCCCAGTATCGTTCACCATGTTCATCCGCTGCACATCTCTCTGGGTTAGTGAGGTGGTACCATCTACTATGTGCAGCCGTCGTTTGGAGCAGTCCCATCATCAGGAGGGCAAGGAGTAGTTGCTTTACGTGCAGTTGTCTCCGGTTCTTTCTGGGTGCCCGGCGTCCTCTGCTTCCGTGTTTCCGCTTTCTTTTCAGCCTCTTGGATTTCAGCAGTCCATCTGGTCGGGATCCAGATACCTCCTTCTGATGACTCTCCATCTGGTTGGATACATAAATGGTCTTGTCCTCTTACAATGACAGTACCAGGGCTTTGCCACTGGCCATCTGGGGTTTTCTACATCACCCGTGCTCCCGTTAAGCAGGTGTTCAGGGTTTTGTGGATTTTTTGTTGATGTGATGGGTTTGAGGTCCCTTCGTAATAGCGTAAAGCCGGGTTTGTAAAATCATCCCTGAATTGCAAGAAGTTATGAGCATATGCTGCTTGTGATATCTGTGCCTGTGTAAGGCATCCTCACACTCCCCTTTTTTGTTTTATGAGGAGTGCCTTTAGGGTGCGGTTGGCACGTTCTACTATTGCTTGGCCAGTAGGGTTATAAGGAATGCCAGTGATGTGTTTAGTAGCAAATTCTTGGCAAAATAGTGCAAATGCTTTTGAAGTATATGTGGGTCCATTGTCTGTCTGGGGCACTGGGTACCCCGCAGGCAGCAAAGCAATGTAGCAAATGGGCTGTAACGTGAGGTACTGCTTCTCCGGGCTGAAGGGTTGCAAGTATAAACCCGGAATAGGTGTCTACAGTGACATGTATGAGGGCATGGCCAAAGTGGGTGACGTCCATTTGCCATAGGGCATTGGGCCTGTCCCCACGGGGATTGATTGCCTTATCTCTCGGAGGAGGGTGAAAGGGAGCACAGTTGGTACAACGTTTTACTAATTGCCGTGCCTCCTCTTTTGTAAGGTCATATAAATGTCGCAGGGACCTAGCGGACAAGTGGTATGTGGCATGCGCTTTATGTGCCTCGGTCTGTAGGGGGCATAGCAAAGCACGGTCTACTACATCATTGCCTTGAAATATGGGGCCTATGGTAGAGGTATGAGAGCGTACATGCAACACATGTATCGGGAAAGGACGACAAGAAAGAAGCTTCTGTACATCGGTTAGCAAGGAAGCGATAGTGGTGGCGCAGGAGTTAATAAACGAGTTAGGAAGATCACGAAGAGCGTTAGCACAATATAGGCTATCAGTTGTGAGATTAAAAGGTTCAGAAGGAAGTAGTTGAAGAGCTTTAATAATTGCAAAAAGTTCATTTCTTTGTGCAGAGGTGAAGTTAGTATCATAAACTTGTAAGATTTGTTTTTCGGGAATGTATACTGCGGCCCGTTGGGCTTTGGTGGCGTCTGTAAAGACGTTCGTGGCCCTCAACAGGTGTTGTAGCAATAGAGCATGGAGGAGGGTGCAAAGAAAGTGTTTCCCATCCTCGAAGCACAGGAGGAAGCGGGAGGGAAACAATCTCACAAGTAGTTAGGATAGCTGCCCACTCAGGGCTAGAGTCTGTAAAGTATCGTAAAGAGGCCTCAGAAGCAGACATATTTAAGATCAGATAAAAGCTGAAAATCTGAATACAGTGATCCAAGATGTCCACAATGAAATGTGCAAGCATCTGGTATTTGTTAGGGAGACCCCTTTTGCTCCTTTCAGCGTATAGCCATTCAAGGACCCCATGTTTTTGGTAAAGGCAACTGATGTAGGTGTTTTGGTTTAGAACAACTGCATAAATCGGTTCCTTCACATTGACCTGTACTATGGAGGCTGTACACTTCTGTAAGATGTCTTTTATAGCCCTTCTTGCAGCTGGGATCCACTGCTGGGGGGAAATGAGTGAGGAGTCACCCTTTAGAATGTCATATAGCCGGTACATATCCGAATCGGGGATAGGCACAGTGGATCGCATCCATTGTATAGAGCCTATCAATTTTTGAAAGTCATTGAGGGTGGTGCAGTTGTCAAGGTCTACCTTGGGAGCCTGCTGGGAAGCTCGGCCACTATTAAGCGTATGCCCAATGTATTGAAATGGAGCAACATCCTGAACCTTATGGGGGGCCACCTGAAGACCCTGTGAGCTCAAAGCATCTAAGGTGTCTCTGGTCAGGTCTTCAGGTATCTTGGAGTACCTGGTGGCCATTAAAATATCATCCATATAATGGAGGATGACTGCTGCAAGGTATTTCTCCCACAGGGGTTGCAATATAGCCACAACAAAAGCTTGACACATCGTGGGGCTATTAGCCATCCCTTGTGGTAGGACTGTAAATTGATATCTACATGAAGGGCTCTGGAAATTAAGGGAAGGGATAGTAAATGCAAATTTCTCTCTGTCTTTAGGGTGTAAAGGGATGCTGTAAAAACAATCTTTGATATCAATGATTTTTATGTGGGAGCCTTGTGGAATGAATGCAGGCGAAGGCAACCCTGTTTGCAGCGAGCCCATAGGGACCAGGCATTTATTAACAGCCCGTAAATCAACAAGCATTCTCCATGTTCCTGTTTTCTTTTTTATCACAAATATAGGAGAATTATAAGGGCTTGTTGTGGGTTCTATTCTTCCTTGACTTAATAAATCTTTAATGATATCCTGAACAGCGGTGAGCTTTTCTGCTGATAGGGGCCACTGCTGGACCCACACTGGAGTGTGGGTTTTCCATATTATTTTTTTACAGCTCACCATAGCAGTGGCCCCGAGGTGTAGGTGCATTTGTTCTAATAAGTCTCTCCCGCACAGGGCGGAGCTCAGCCCAGTGATCTGCAGGGGTACTATAAAGCCTTCCTGATTCTCATATCTCCAAGGTAAGCCTTGGCCTGCCTTCTGGGCTGTTTGTTGCCTGCCCACACCAAGCACAGGGGTGGAGAAAGATTGTACGGGCCAGGACACGTCCCATTGGGCAACATTGATGACTGACACATCAGCCCCAGTGTCTATCATGCCTGTGATTGGTTTTCCTCCTATTTCTATCCTCATCAAGGGGCGTTGACGCCCCACCTCAGTGCACCAATTAACTTGCGGGGCGTGGCTTTCTTAAATCCAAGGAAGGGATATGCCTCTACCAACCGCCATTCCCGGAGACATCACGACAGGGTAACAATGGGGGTTAGTAAGGTAAATGGTGGTGCTTCCCGGGGGTAGTAACTGGGTGTGGGTTATAAAGGGGGCATAGCCGGTGGGGCCTATTACTAATCGAGGGTAAGAGGTGTGAGGAACCTCAACAGGACTTGTAGTCCAGGGCTTGATAACACTGTCTATCCCTTCCTCCCCAGCCGGCAGTGAAGCAGAGCAGATTAAGACCTCAGTTGTTGAAGCTCCTGCTGGCATTCCTGCTGAAACCTGACTGAAGGGGATTGTGGGCCCATCCCGTTCCCCGGGTCACCTCGACCGTGAAAACTCTCATTCTGGGGCCCCCTCATGGAGGGCCCCACTTCCCGTTTCCGACCCGGGGGTTGTCTTTCTCTGCCTGCAAAATTTCGCTATGTGGCCAACTTTCCCACAGCAATAGCAAGTAGGCTGACCAGCAGGGCTCTTTTTGGCGGCTCTGCACTGGGATTTGAAATGACCTGCCTTCCCACAATTGTAGCAGATTTTTGAGCTTTTCTGTTCCTGTAATCCCTGGGAGACTCCCTGGGCAATGGCCATAGCCATAGCCTGGTATTCCTTGTTTTTTGAGGGAGTTCCCAGTAGTCGTTCTACAAGCTCTTCTAGGGTAAGAGAGGGGCCTAAGCTGGCAAGGGCCTGTTGGTATTCTGGTCTTAGTCCTTCTTTAACTAGCTGGGGTATAAGCATAGTCACTCTGGGCGAGTGGCCTAATATTCTTTGCACTAAGAGTTGTACTCTGCTCACAAAATTGGTGGGGTTTTCATTTGGTCACTGTTTCAGCCCTACTAACTTTTCCCTGGCATTCCTACACCACAGCAAATATGTCTGTATCGTACATAATCTGATCCTGGAGCTATTTCCATCTGCCTGTGCCTGTAATCATCTCAACTCCTGCGTCTGGGTTGGTACCTTTTCTTTCCTCAACATAAGATTCTGCCTCCCGCTTAATTAAAGTGGAAAAGGCTGGCCTGGGGAGAGAATCGCGCCGCAACTTCTTTCCAGTTGTAGGGCGTCCATGGCCAAGTGGCCATAGCATTCGGCAACAGATGTTTTACATAAGGTGAGGAGGGACCGTACTTGGAGACGGCATCTTTTGAGTTCCTTTAGTAATTTAAAGGGAACCGGTTTATGCTGGGGCTTGCCATCTCCGGCCATCTCATCGTCTATAAAGACAGGGAACAGTGAGGGCTTTTGGTCCCAGTCCTCCCAATTTATTTTCTCCCCCTGTTCAAGGGCAGCCTTCCTACAGCGTGTTAACGCACTCTCTGGCTGAGGGGTCTTTGGGGCCGAAGGAGAGGCGTGGAGAGGATCGTGAAGCGGGCCCCATGGACATTGCTGCAAAAGCAGTGCAGGGCCCCTCCTCTGGGTCCTCCCACTCCTCCTCAGGGCTATCCAGATAACACTAATCTAATCCTGCCCTATTCTTTGAGCCCCAAGCTACAGGGTGACTCCCACTTCCTGACTTCTTTTTGTGCTGCTCCAAAATGCACAGCGCCATCCCCTCCCCCTATACTCGTCCCATTTTTCCCTGGTTTCACTTCCTCTCCCATAACTTCCACGTTGTTCCTTTTCCCTCCGGCGCCATCTTTTTGGGTCCCTTTTAATTCTTCCCAAGGATAGATAGGGGTGGAAGTCAGACCGTATAGCATTCTCCTCGTCTGAAGTCTCCCCTAAAGACTCTCTTACCTGGGTGCCTCTGTGTTCAGTGATTAGAGGACGTTGAGCCCCTTGAAGCAGCACTTTTATAAGGGAGTAAAGGGAAAAATCCTGGTCATTCAGAGTTCCGGGCTTAGTTTTTTCATATGAAGCCATCTGACGGCCAACTATTCCCCAATGAGCTTTCATGATCCTGGAGTGTTCTAATCACGGGGATATTTCCCAAATTTTTTCCACAAAACTACGGCATTGCTTTATATGGGGCTTAATATGCTGCCGTTTGCACAACTTATAAAGTTGGCAAGCGAGCACTATTTTCTCCTCCGGTTTGATCAAGGGAATACTGTATCCCTGACCCATGTCTTCCACCTCCCAGGCTAGTCCTGAGGCTGTCTAGTTCCTCTCCTCAAAAGAGGAGGCCAAGTGGATTTCCTAGAGGTGGTCCCTGTTCGGGCGCCAGCTGCTCAGGTCTATTACCCAGGCCGTTGCCTGGATACTTACCTCTCCTGATCTTCGGACATCTCCAGCCCCTCCTGTGGGGGAGGGGAATAATTAGACAGAGCACCCGAGCTGGCAGCTTCCCATGCTTTATTGGTTACATCACAAAAGGGAAGAGAGAGAATTCCCCAAACCCTCGTTTTAAAATACCTGCCTCAGCTCCTCCCATGTTCCTCCCCGTGGGTGGAGCCAGCTCTGTTAACGAGGCATTCCCAGTACCCCGAGGGGCAGGTTTACACCTCTAGGCGTCTCACTACCCTCACAGGAAGCCACGGTCCAGAGCTGGGCCCTAACAATAGTTGACCCAGATTTGGTTATTTAATCTGTGACAGAATGGGATTGGGTAATTCAGTCAAACCACAAAGTTCAATCACCTAAGTCATAGGTAGTTGACTAAGGAAGAGACTTCCTTAGGATCATATTACTGATAAAATCTAGAATTCCTACTTCCTCTTTCCTTAATACCTTTGGAGAAAAGTGTTCACACAAGACAAAGTTACAACTAGATCTATGCACATATTTTAACATCTTATTAAAATCTTGAGATGACGTTCAGGGTCTTGTGAGTTGGTCAATTATCAACTCACATACATAAATACATGCATGCATGGATATCCCCTGTCCCAAAGCCATTTGTATGGAAGTCTCCTTACAGATGAAGATGAAGGCCCAGTCTTACCAGAGGGAAGGGACAGAAGTGGCCAGAGGTAAGAGTTTTAATTCTCAGTCAGATCCCCAAAGGGGGATTCCTGCAACTGACTCTACAAGTGGGAATACCTCTTTGGAAGGCTCTCTACTTGCAAGAGTCTTTTTTGAGCTTCCAACTGAGAGAAACAGACTGACAGAGACAGACAGGGACAGACACAGAGACAGAGACACAAAGAGAAAGACAATGAGACACAGAGACCAAGAGACAGAGAAGAAGGAAGATGTTAATCCCACTACAGGTTGCTGAAGGAAAAGACTACGGTAAGAAAAGAGTAGGGCTGGTAGTGTGCATCATGTCCTTATTCCCAGCTTGCTACTCCAGAGACTTCAGAGAGTTTTCTATTTGGTGAAATCCAGTACCTTCTCTCTTTGATTACCTCAGTCCGCCTACTTCCAGTGGGAGAGCTCCTTCATTGTAAGTTGTCCAGCATATATTCTCTTATATATATATACCTTCTCTGATATCTGTTTTGCTATGATTTGGATTGATAACATTTAATATCATTTCTGGGCTTTAATAAGGTCCAGAGCCTGAATCAATCCATCAGAAGAAGAACCTGGACCTAACAGTCTCTTTGTTCTTTGAAGTAAACTTAGAGAATACCTCTTCTTATGGTAACAAAGCCAGATGGGGCTGACTTAGCATATTTTATGAGATTTTAACCCAAGACACTATCTTGGATAATGGACTTTTTTCCATATCTTAATATTTTGTGGACATATGCTAAGTTATGGAACGTTAATGGTAAAGAAAACACAGATATCCTGAGTTGTAATTTGAATTGAAAATTTATCAACTCTCTTATCTTATTGTACTTACAACCTATCCGATTAAGAAATTCCTTTCTTGTGGTGTAGTTAAACATATATGGAGACCATAAATATGAGGGACACAGACACCCTTGAAAACAGATTTAAGCCTGGTCATTCCTATGACAGTCAGTCAGATATTTCCTTCTGGCTCCATGGCCATGTAACTGTTACTTTAAGGGAATAAACAATATGAATTCAGTCAGTTTGCCATTTTTCACCAAACTTTCAGGTCTTCAGGATAAATGGGCTTCTTTGTTATTTATGTGCATTAACCATAGAAATGGAATTATGTGGGAGAGTGGGTCAAATAGGGCTTCGGCTTTTCCTTTTACCAAAAGGACAAAGTGATCAAAAGTTAAATGAAACCCAATCATATTTCCTAGATGAATAATATTTAAGGGAGCAAAATACTATATTTCCAGACTAGTACTTTGTCTATGGAGAGTGGAGATTAGTGATCCCTGACCCCAAATTCCCGCTTCTTGTCCTGGAAAGTCTCCCTTGGAGAAGAGTAGGAGGAGAAGTGACTAAAAATATCTGCTCTACCTCTCTCCAATCCACACACAAGGACAGTCCGTTGACATACACAGACCTTCAATACAAATGTGGAGCTCACCCCTCTCTTTTCACTACATATTGTGAGAAATGAGCCTCCAATAAGCCCCTAACTGTGAAAAACATGCTCACTTTAAAGAAAGAACAATACTTTATTATTTTTATAATTTTTACATTCATTCTCACTGAATGAATGGGTACCTCCCAAGGAAGGCCACAGGAGGACCACAATTTGTTCAGACCAATGCCAAGCCCTTTCTACTGTTTCAAATTTGAACTTTCCACCACACCATCTGTTGGCCAGAAACCTCCAGAGCACCTAACTTCATATTCTCCTTTCTGATAGGCTTACTGCAAACAGTTCATCAAATCTGTACACAAGTTTCTGATCTTTTTTTCTGACCATGGTAGGTCACAAATCTGCTGTCACTTAAAGTTGAGAGGAATTTTAACCCTGTGGAAACAGAACTACTTCCTTTCTTTCTCACAATGTGATTAAAATGCAAATAATAATGTTTACCAGAATGGCAAAATAAAACTTGCTTTTGAAATATAACTGACCACAGAAAAAAAAATTCCTCAAATTTTTCTATATCAAAGACATTTTCCAGGCTTCAATTTGCTTGGTGGAGCCAGTGACCATTCAGTCATTAAGATCTAGTTAAAAACTGAGAAAAAAGATGGGACTTAAGGTTTACTTTTACAAAAAAAATAAAATCTCCTGTGAGAGAAAGCTATTCAAGATTTTAGCTCACAAATATAAAATGTAAACCGGACTGTAAGTAGAAAACAATTCCTTATTTACACTCATTCTAAGCCATTAAAATTTAAACAATGAGCTTTCCAAGGTTAGGGCTAAAATGTTTTATGGGCTACTATGAAACTCTGAGGTGATTTGATCTTAAAGAAGTAGTCAAGTAGCTCTATTTAAAACACAATACGCTAGGCCAGCGAAAGGGAAAAATAAAAAGAAAATTGACCCAAGTTTTATTAAAAAAAGTAAAATGATACTCCCCACTCAACAAAAACCAAAGCATATCTTGCAACCACAAATTATATTCTCACCGACTGGACAAGTGGGTCCCATACTTGTAGTAAAGCTCCATGAAATGTTTATATTTCATTCTTGCCAGGAAGGGAAGCTAAAGGTTGGAGGTTGGAGCCAGAGCCCACCACTCTCCTCTTCTCCAAGAGAAATGTCCCTGGGCTAAAAGTATATCAGTCTGCTCCCTTACATGTTTATCAAGGAGTTATGGTTGATATTTATCTTATCTTTCACAACTTTTCACGTTCCAGGTTTGTTGACCCCGCTTCCACCTAATACCAGTTCTATAATGAATACACATAGGAAGTTGCAAAGATGAGCTTTATCCAAATCATAGCAAAACATAAATTAGATTAGGTGTATATAGGAGAACATATATCACACAACAAAGAGTGCAGGGCTCTCTTATAGGAAGTGAGGTAACTCAGTTCAACCAAAAAAGAGGATTCTGGATTTCATCCAAAAATGAACTCCCTGAAATCTTTAGAGGAGCAAGCTGGGAACAGAGAGTGCTAACTCTATTCATGTTTTCCTTCAGTCTTTTTTTGAACAACTCAAAATGAGATTGGTCTCTTCCATCTTCTGTCTTGAATTTGGAAACTTGAAGACTCTCAGAGATTCTCTCAAAGTGGGATTACTACTTGAGCGGGGGGGGGGTGGGTAAGTGGGGGGGGGCACTGACTGAGAATTGAAGCTCTTGCTCCTGGTCTGATTTGTCCCTAGACACATGTAAAGCAGGTTCTTTGGCTGCATCAAAAAAGGAGAGTGTCACACCAATATGCTTTGGGATAAGGGTTAAACAATTAAGGTGTTATATGAAAATTTGTTCATAAACCAGTAAACATGAAACATATAAAAAGAAAAGTAATAGAATGAGAAGAGGTATACTTTGACACACGCACACACACACACACACACACACACACACACACAGACACCAAAATACAAACTAATACAACGCTATTATAATATATTCCATGAAATTTATTTGAACATGGCCAGTCACAGATTGTAAATTCTATCTTTGCTTGTCTGTTTGTTTACTTTTTTACTCTTTTTACCCTCAGCAGTACCTAACAGTGCTTTGCACAGAGTACAGTTTATACAGATCGAATTACCCACATTCATGGTTACACATAAGAGAAAATCATTCCTCTACTACATTTGACTTCTGATGCCACAATATTAGTGAATATCTTGAAATTATAATGATGAGGATGAGGAATATGATGCTGTAGATGACGTTGATAATAGCTTTGAGGTTTGCAAAACACTGTACATATGTTATCTCAATTTATACTTACAACAACTCTGAGACAGAGTTGCTATTATTTTCCCCATCTTACAAATGAGGAAACTAAGGCAGATACAGGGTAAGTGACTTGCTCAGGGTCACATAGGTAAGTAAGTGAGGCTGGATTTGTACTTCCGTGATTCTACATCTAGCTATGGACCTAGACTTTAAGAGAAATATTTTTTTTTGAAGTTGATTATACCTTTAGAATATTCTTCTTTTTTGTCAAAAAAAAAAAAAGAAGTATCCTGGCATTACACTTAGGACCAAAAGTTTTAAGAACACAATTATTTGATGAAAGATGTTTCCTTCTTAAACTCAATAGTCTTCTTGAACTATAATGAAATGGAGTGAAGTGGAATCCACATGGCTAAGTGGATAGATTTGTCTTAAAACTGTAACATTTCAGAGTACAACCATTAGAAGGAATCCCTTGCTAATTGTATGTTTAAGGTCACTGGTTTTAAAATCTTGGATTGCAGCAAATAGAACAGCTTTCTTGAGTAGGAAGGATAGCAATAAAAAGAGATATTTATTAAAAAGGGGAAAATATATTTGTATGTATTGATTCATTTATATACATATTTATACATATATCTATCCATCTATCTATTTCAAATGTATTAATTTCAATATGACAACCAAAGTAGGCCTGTTTGAAAGTAGAAAAACCAGTGATTTCAACTTCCTTCACTCTCTGGTCTATAATGTTCATATTCTCTTCCTGATGTTTTATCCTCTGCAAATGACTGAAATTGGCAGAACTGGGTAGAAATAATCTACCTCAGGTTGCCATAAGGAAGTAAGAGCAATTCCAGAATTGTAACTGTCTATGGGAAAGCAATCAACCAAATCAGGTGGAAACTGCCCCTTCCTGGGAGAGCATCAGTCATTTCAAATAGTGCTTTTCATTCAAATGTTAGGCTAGGCAATGAAAACCAAAGATCACATTCAGATCTCTTCCTTGCTTTTCCAATGATGGTCTGCATCCTAAAAACAAAATAAAACACAGACTTCAAAACAAAACCCAGGTAAAGCAAGTAGAATGTTTGAAAGAAATATTCCCAGAACTTTCAGGCAGATTGATCAATATATTTAACTTGAGTGATTGAATAATTGAAACAAGTTATGTCAAAATCCTTGATAAAGATGAAATTTTTATGAATAAATTTGATCAATGGTGATTGCATCCCTTACGACAGCAAAAATGTTAATTTAGTAATTAAAGCCTATTGTTTTGGTTGTATATTTTATTTGAGGGAGACCTGTTGAGAAGGAAGTTTTGTGATTTAATTGCTACAGGGATATGTGGCAACCCATTCTACTGAAAAGATTGAAAACTATCCTGCAAATTGTGGCCTTAGAGATTTTCTTATGGGAATGGAAAGATCATCATACTACTTTGTCTATTGTCAGACTACTAGGATGTGTCAGAGACAGAATATGTGTGTGTGTGTGTGTAGGCATGCACACTTGAGTATCTATGTATTTCTTTTCTGATGAAAACACTGGCAAGTAGACAATATATATAAGCAGCATATATAAGTATGTCTCAATAGAAATAATAAGTATATCTCAATAGAAATGTTATAATAATGTCACATTGTATACCTATATATTTACATATATAATGTGTATATATACATATATATGTATACTTATATATACATACACACATTTTTTTTTTCTTTTACAAAAGTACACTTAGAACAGAAGTCCAAAAGAAATGATGGAGGGGAAAATGAGAATAAATTTATTGAGTATTTCTGATTGGATCAAAGAAAAACGTACTGCAGGACAACTTCTTTTCTAAAAATGATTTGCTTGAAGAGAAATAATAGAAATGATACCGAAAGGTTTAATTGCATGAAATTTAAGTCACTTTATATTGGACATAGTTTGCCTCTTTTATAGAATCTTAAGTTTTTAGAGTCATTGACAACACACACTAGTCACTTAACTTCTCTATGTTTAAAAAATATTTTTCGTTCCTTTTATAAGGACTAATTGTAGGCATCAGATTGGTTTACATGACAAAACAGTAAAATTATAATTGTTGGAGAAGATGTGGGAAATTTGGAACACTAATGCATTGTTGGTAGAAATTGTGAATTGATTCAACTATTCTGAAGAGTAATTTGAAACTATGCCTAAAGGGCTATAAAACTGTGAATACCCTTTGCTCTATTAATGTCACTACTAGGTCTGTATCCCAAAGAGATGATAAAAGTGGGAAAAATGACCCACATAGGCAAAAATTTTTCATAGGAGCTCTTATTGTGGTGGACAAGAATTGGAAATTGAGGGGATGCCGATCAAGTGGGGGAAGGCTGAACAAATTGTGGTACATGAACATAGTAGAATACTACTATTTTATAAGAAATGAACAGGCAGACTTCAGAAAATCCTGGAAGGACTTACATGAACTGAACCACTAGGAAAACTTTGCACCCAGTAAAAGTAACATTGAGTGATAACCAACTCTGATAGAATTATCTCTTCTCAGCAGTGCAATGATGTAAGATAATTCCAAAAGTCTCAAAATGGAAAATGCTATCCACATCCAGAGAAAGAACTACAGAATCTGAAGGTACATTGACACATACTCTTTCTCTTTTTTTTTTGTTTTGATTTTTCTTTCTCACAGTTTTCCCCCCATTTCTTTTAATTCTTCTTTACAACATGAATTATGTGGAAGTATATTTAATATGATTCTACAAGTATATCCGATATCAAATTGCATGCTGTCTTGGGGAGAGGAGAAGGGAAGGAGGGGAGAAAATTTAAATCACAAAATTTTATAAAAGTGAATGTTGAAAACTAAAGTAAATATTTTAAAAATGAATTTAAAAAGATTAATTATATTTGCCAAACCTACTTCATGGAGTAACTGTGAAAATGTCCTATATAGAAAGATTTCGTTCGTTGACTGTTGTTAGGACTATTAAGTGGCTGTATCAGGCCTGCATAACATGCTGTCTTGAAAGGATTTCTGGAGGCCCAATACTGCACACTGTCTTCTGTTTGTCACGTGACCCATAGCAGCCAATCATCATCAACCTGTCTTTAGTTACCTGTTCTTGAAAAGTGAGCTGCTACAAACCTATCTGCAGCTCAAAGAAGTTTAGCCTATTTTAATTTAGTCTCTTACATACTGATGAGTTGTGCAGATGACATTTTGAATGTGCTTCAAATGCAAATTATAAATGATAGAATTTAGAGTTGACGTTCACTTAATTCAAGCCTTCATTTTACATATGAAAATACCAAGTCCCAAAGAAATTTCTTTGTAGTCACATGACATAAATAGCAGAGCTGTCATATGGCTCCAAATGTCGAGGATGAATTGAAATCTCACTTGTATGTATATTATATTACTTTCCATAATTTACTTTATGTATTACTTAAAAGTCAAAAACTTTTATTAAGAAATTATTATGTCTAGGTGCTAAGGAAAATGCAAAGGCAATTGAGAAATGGTTATTGTCCTCAAGCTAATAAAACGACTAAAATATATGTAATGAGCTGTGATATAAAAGTTTCCAAAAGAGTTCAGGACAGAGTACCATGAGAATATCGTGGAAAGACAAGTCATTTTCAACAAAGTAGATCATAAAAGACAGGATTTTTACCTGTTAATATTCAATGTAATTAAAGTACACAGTTGAATATCAAAACTGACTATGCTATGGTGGTGAATATCTTATTTCTCTTTCTTTCTTCCTTCCTCTTTCCCTCCTTTTCTTCTTTTTTTTGTTGCATGTTTTAGGCTATGGTTTTACAATAATTAACAGTTCATAGCAGACCATTGGGCTTACTGGTCCTTGGTACTGCTTGAGCAGTAGGCCCATTTCACCATACTACCAATCATGTTATTTTAACTCCAATAGTAACCATTCATCTTCTCTGCCAAGAGACTTGAAGCAGTAAAAACTCTTATCTCCATTATTTGCAGTGTCCATCAGTAATTGTCTGGTCTGAATGTCACTAGCCCAGCTATGCCAAGTAGAAAACATATTATTATTTGAAATAAAAAAAGAAATACTCCAGTTTCATGTCTGAGCATCTAAACAATGTAAAGCAATAATTAAATTTATTTTTATATTAACTATAATATTCAATAAACAGTCTCCTGAGTTTACTGATCCAGAACTCTTAAAGGTTTGATATTTTTGGTTTATGTCCCATAAAAAAAATTAGTAGTGCTACTCAGGCAGCACCTGTAGAAATTCATTAATTGACATTAATTTATATATATTATGTTAATATATATGTATAGAACAACTGTGAATTGATTTGTGGTTTATGTAAAATATTTATCATTTGGAATTATATTAATCATCAGAGACTATTAATTCCTAATTTATAGAAGCATATTTACTAAATAATAAAAAACATTATTACTTCCAGATCTTGACATGAACATTCAGTCAGTTAGCAATTTAATAAGTGTCTACTACATGACAAGCACTGTGCTAAGGTTGATGCTACAAACAAAACAGTAAAGGACAGTCTCTCTTCTTGAGGAGTTCATGGTCTAATTCAGTCGATGAAAAACTTAAAAACCTTAGAATGAGCAAATGACTCACTGTAAGTCAAGCAACAAGAGAGCATTATTCTTTGAAGACCACAACTACCCTTTAATTAAAATGGCAAGAACTAAAATCATGGGTCACTTGTGTCTAAGAAATCACTATTCTTTCAGGCCATTAGAGCTGTAATGTTTATTCAAGAACATTTGATTGTAATAATACCTTCAAAAAGAAAAATGATTACATTTGGAAGTCTGTGCCCAAGAAAAATAAAAAGTGAGAACATTATGAGAAAAAAAAAAACTTCAAGATTACTGATGCAAACATACTGTATGGCAGAAAAAGGAAGAGCTCCTACCTCCCAAAATATCTAGTTCACATGTGCTGGACCTCACAATTTTATTCAGTGGGGGGTAAATTTCCATCACAGTATGCCTTTCCCATTTACAATGGTAGCAGTAGCGTAAATAACTCCTCACACATCAGGTTGAAAATATATTCTTACATGTCCATTTCACAGCTTGTAGCTCTTTCTATTTTTATCCTAAATGCACATTAGCAGATCTCACATCTACCAATAAAACGAAAACATATGGTTCTATGTAAAATATTATTTCTTATTTTAATAATACAATTTCAGAATCATTTTTTTTTCTGTCTCCTGAAAGGAAGATGGCTTTTGTACAGGTGTTATCATTTTCTTAACGGTTCAGCTTAATTAATTACTTGAGAAAGTAGGGTCTACTCAGGAATTCTCTATGCAGTTTCTTTGCAGGCACTGAGCATCTGAGCACTGACATCATGTCTCTGGATGACTACAAAAAATGAGAGTTTGACAAAGTACCCAAAATGGTCCCTGCTGAGCCTTTGTTTCTGAGAGTTACAGGCTTTCCAGTCTGTTTAATGGGCATAAAGCCCAAGTCCTGTAGAGAAACAGCAACATCCTGTGGTCAGTTCAACAGAGTCTAGTATTTGTGGCCTAGAATTATCACTCAGGCTCTTTATGTCTTCATAGTATTCTTTCTCCACCTAATGGGAGCATTTAGAATTGAAAACAGTAGTTTCAGAGCATCCTTTCAGTTGAGGAATATTTCTATAAGGAAAAAATGAACACTTTAAAGCAAGTTCTCACTGTAACCATTGAGGTACACATATTTTGAAGAATAGCAGAACTGCTTGTTTTATAAGATGAACCTTTATCAGGAAAATTATAAAAGAAATTATTTTAATCTGTAAAAGTCAATAGTTTTACATGAATTCTATTGAGTCTGACCCTGCAGCGGTAACACTGACTCCACCCAGGTGAGATTCTCTTTTGCTTTCTCATTTGTTCGTTTGTTTTTGTACCACCTGGGCTTAGCATGGTGTCTGGCACAGAGTAGTTCTTCAAATAAATGCTTACTGAGTGGCTGGTCTGACACTCAAGCTTTGAATTAAGAGGCACTTGGGGAACATATTCAAGATCCTAGAAATGAGGAAAAAAATAATCTAATTTTCTTATTTGCCACAGCAATGAAGAAGTAAAAAAAAAAAAAAAGTATTAGTGAAACACTTCACTTTCCAAATCAAAAGTTAAAGAACTTTGACAAAGGGAGAAAGAAGGTATTTTCCATGTGTGAACATTATATATGTTCTTCTGCATATATGTGAGAGTAAGACTCCATAAGAGTCAAAGGAGGAAGAAAAGCAAATGGAATGTTTATATTTCCTTTTTCATTATCTTTCAGGGTCCTGTCCCAGTCTTTGAATCATGCTGGTAGGGACTTTGAGATCATCAAGTACGAATCTCTTATTTTAGGAAGGAGAAAACTGAGACACAGAGCACCTACATATCTTACTTAGGGTCTCTAAAGTCAGACTGGAACTCAGATTTTCCTGATTTAAAGTTTAGTTCTTGATCTTTCAAGCAGTCTAGGTGCCTCATTCTAAAAACCTTTAAATATTTATATTCGACTCTAAGAAGCACCGGAAGCTGTTAAGTGATTACTAAATACCCAAATCTACAGTATAACATTTAGAAAACAGCAACAAACTGACATGCCAAATACTTTTTTTCTGTAAAACTAGTGCCACTCTCTTACCATTTTCCTGGGGTTAAGACTCCCCTGTCTGTCAAAAAAATTCAAACTATATATTATTTTTGGATTATTCCTTCTAATACAGTTCACTGATGAACACATTCCCAAGTTCAAAAATCTTCAGTAGCTTCCCTATCTCCAATAAATAAAATCTAAACAGCTTAGCTCAGCATTCTTAGTTTTATACAATATCCAGTCTACCTCATCTCCCATGTCTCTTCCTGAACTGCTCTAGGATCCAGGCAAACACCACTACTTGTTGTTTTCCAAGGTTTCCTTACACTTTCTTGCTGTCATACCTTTGCATAGTTGAAGGGAGAAGTGTTACTACTGACAAAGTAAATCCTTAGTAGGTTGTCAAATCCTCTACCAAATTAAAGAAGGGAAAAGGGAACGAGAGAATGAGTACATACAGGTTGTCCCAAAAGTCGTAGTGCAAGGTTAAGCTAATAAAGTTTACTATTAAAGTTTAACTCTTCACTGACTTTTGGGGCAACCTGTAGGTAAGTATAGAAAGAATAGCTATAATACTGACACATGGAACAAGTGTCCAAAACAAAAATTATATTCTTTCCCTTCTTTACATTTTGAATTTCATTATTTTGGTTTATGATATCATCATCCATAACATGACAGACATTTCAGCCTCCCATATTGGAGAATTTAGAGTTATCTGTAAAATTCTATTCCTCATTATCTCCACCCTGTTATAGGTCCTTACTATCACTTGTGTGGACCATTGAAATGATTCCCTAACAGTAAACACCAGTAAACAGCTTCCCAAATTCAATCTATACTACAATTTATCTTTCATATGACTGCTATGCCAAAATCCTCTCTATAGATCTGATACTATCTCTTTTCTGCTAAACAATCTTTAATGACTCTCAGTTTTATGGTTACTAAAGTCTAAGTACTTTTTCACAGCATGTAAGATCTTCCACACTTCAATACCACCTTACCTATCCTGTCTTTTATATTTCTTTCTTATAGCACAATACTCTTATCTTAGAGTCTTTTTTTTTTTTTTTTTTTTTTTTTTTGCTTTTAACTGTATAGCTTCTCACATGTTATTCCTTATGGCTAGAATATTAGCCTTCTTTTTACTTATTCCTTATTGATACTCATTGTTTAAGTGTTACTTCTTCTCTGATCAATTTTGTCAGTAGTAACACTTCTCCCTTCAAGTGTGCATATAGACTTTCTTTTGTTGCTCAGAGATATGGTTGAAGGACCAGTTATGAGTTTAAAATACCTTGAAAATAACCAGAAAACCAACAACTGAGTTGAAACTCTCAAAGCTGTATATTCACATAGAAGGGATCTCTTAGGCAAAAGCAACTATCTTCATTAAAGTGTTTCCCAATAAAGCCAGAGAATTCTACTACATTGATTTCTCCATATTTACCCTCACTTATTTGACCCATTCCTTACCATTTTACTTCCTTACTATATAGGTCCTCCATTTGTCCCTCTTTATTCATTTGCAATAGTCTCCTTCTTGAATGTCACTCAAAATTGTTTGGGTTGTGGACTCTTATCTCCTATTACCCTTCTTGTGGGTAAATGAAAAATATAACCAGAGTGGGGAGGAATGTAATCTCATTCCCCCTCACATGGAATCAAATCCCCTTACTCTGTCAGAAGGGAATTTAATTTTTCTTTACCTACCTTTTTCTTTATCTCTCATAGCTTCTTTCCACTCCCTTTTCCAGGCCACTTACGGCCCAGGTAATCAATAATAAATCCTTAGTAGACTGTCAAATCCTTGACCAAATTAAAGAATGGGAAGGGGAAGCATGTGAATAATCTTCATAGTTTCTCTTAAGCCACCAAACACATAATCTTATATCATTGAACTTAAACCAGTTTTGCCCAGTTCTACATTTATTGCCCCACATCTCTGCAAGTTTAACCTCTGAACAACTGTAAAAAATTTTGTTGCACTTACTTGTATTATCACATTACAACTATCTTTGTTTAACTCTGATTCCTCTCCTTTCTGTATGTTCCAAGATGACATGTGCCATGTCTTATTTAACATTGTGTCTCCAATAATATCTAACACAGTGTTCTTCACACAGTAGGTAACTGATATTTACTCATGGAAATCAGTATAATTTAAGGTCATTGAGAGACTCAACAATATTAATATTGTTCAAGATAAGAAAGGTAATTTAGGAAGAGTTATTAGTTTTGAATCAGTTTTGATTGAATGCTTAAAATAAAATTATACTGCCATGGCTTTTGCTGAGAGAAATGCCTCATTTTATTTTATCAATGTACATGACTGGAGTTGCATTCATATAGTTTCTCAAGTTAAACATAATTTGTTCTATTATTGCTGATATGTATCCTCTTTAGTCTCACAATTTTCAGTAGCCATCATTATACATATATGGTAAGAGAAAAAATGACAAACAGACATTTCATTATATTTTAAATATTGAATGCATCTACCATATACAAGAAATAAAATATGGCCTTGTTTAGTGTCATACTTGAATGAATTAAGAGGTTAAACTACAATAGATGTCATCAGGGAGGGACATAATTTAAGGGACATTGATATAATCGGAAATATGTGGTTTGGTTGATGTGATAGAATATAAAGTGAGGTTACTATAAAGTTCACATAAATGACCATGGCAAAATAATGTGAAGCTGGTAATAAAAATTAATTTGGTTTCAATTGCTGTGAAAGTAAAAATGGTGAAACCACCATTTTTTTGTGTTCCAAAAGCAGGTATATTGCATTAATAGTTTATTTTAATATCTCAGTGTTATTCACTATCACTTTATAGATCTAACTCAAGTGTATGGCATATAATGAGAAAAGTTAAAGAGAAGAAACAAAAAAGAAAAAAAAATTACAGACTGAGACAAAGAGAGGAAGTCGGAAGCTGAACAAAAATAATTTGTCAAGAAGATGATGACTTTTATTAGTGGGTTTTTATAATTTTTAGTACTCTTGGATAAAGATCTGTGTGACATGCTTATGAAATATGCTTGTGACATGAATATGGAAAATATGGCTTAATATAGTGAATGACAGAATTAGATCCAACATGTTTCAGCAAGTAGAATATTAGAGTGAAATCTAATAATATGAAATGTAATAGGAGAAAAATGGGAAGACATACATTTGGGTTCTAAATATCAGACACACACAATTTTAATAAGGAAGGTATTGTAGATAACTATTCACATGAAAGAGACATGTGAATTTCAAATTTAGTGAACTATAAACTCAGTATATTTTTGAAGCACCCTAAAAGGTAAGGAAAACTTATGCTGCATTAATAAAATTACTACAGCATCCAGATGTAAAGGTGGTACTAGTCACACTGTACTCTTCAGTGGTTCAAAACTGGTGCCACCTTTAGGAAAACTTTTTACAAACCTGGGGTACTTCCAAAGAAGCATAACATGATGACTGTCCCAGAAACATTTTCCTAAGAATATTTTTGAAGAAAGTGGAGATGTTTAGCTTGAACAAGGGAGCTTAGAAAGATTTAAAATTTACCTTCGTCTCACAATAATTCTGAATCTCATTATTGAAAGGGATTCACATCAGAGGTCATTTAGAACCTATATCTTAATAAGAATTTACTTCAATACCTTTATCTTATTTGGAAGGCACCTTTGAGGCAATATAGTTTAATCATTACCTGACCAAGAATATTTTTTAAAGATCTCTCAGCAAGTGATGCTCCTTTCTCTGGCTGGAGATATCTAGTGAAGGGAAATCCATTATCTACTAAGAAAGCTTTTTTGACCTTTAAACAAAAGTGAGGGTTATTTTATTTCTTCTTGCATCAATTTTAATTATGTCTTATTCCACTCATTGCTCATAATTTTACTCTCTATGGTCAAACTGAAGAAGTATAATTCTTCTTGCAGATGATAGTCTTTTAAATATTGGAAGACAATGAGAGTATCACATTAGACATATGTTCTCCAGGCCAAATATTCTCAGGTTTTCTACTCATAAATATATCACAAAGTTAAGAGACTTTCCATGATCTTGCCACTGTCCTCTGGAAGTCCTATAGCTTACCCCTGCCCCTCACAAAATATATAAACAGAAACAAATAAAGTATATCAGATGTGATTTGGTCATGATAACCTTCACTGGAACTATATCCTACTGTGTTAGGTGTACTTATTCTCTTTCAACATACTTTAAGATGGCTTTATTTTTTTGCATGTGTTTTCCATCTCACATTATTAGCAATAACTGAGTTTGCAACAAAAAGCCAAAAAACTACTTTGACACAAACCAGTACCTAGTCCTATCTAACCTATATTGTACTAGTGAAGGTGATTATTTTTAAAACCAAAGTATAAGCATTTTTAGAGGTCCCTGTTAAATATCCTCTCATTATGTTCATTCCAGTGCTCAAGTCTGTTGATTCTTTATGTGTATCATTACTTCTCAGATTCAGTATGCCAGTTACTCCTTTCAAATTTGTGTCATCTTTAAATGAGCAGATGATGTATACTTTTACCTAAGAGGTTCACTGAAAAAACAACTACCCTAAACATGAATGAACCAAGGACTGACCTCAGATCTTTTTTAGTGATCTATAGACCATAGTTATACTTTCATGTTAATGTCATTGGATAGGACACTGAACTCAGGCAGACATGAGCATTAATTCTGGCATTTACTAGTTTGTGTGACCTCAGTAAGTCGTTGAATGTATATCAGTCTTAGTATCTTCATTTGTAAAATGGGGATAATAATAGTATCTAATGAAACATTAGGAAATTACTTATTAACTTTCAAATGCTATATAAATATTAGTTTTGCTGTTGTTGTTATCTTACTATTAACACCTATGCAGCATCTTTTCATTTTATTCACGAAGATATTATGAAAGGTTTTTAAAGAAATGTCTTGGAAGTTGGATTGGAATTATCTTCCTTGGGCTCCAGAGGTGAGAGATAGGAACAATAAGTATAATTTAAACAAAGGTTGATGTCAGTTTGGTAAAAGGAAAAGTTTCTTGAAAATTAGAGCTGCAGAGGGCGGAGCCAAGATGTCAGAGTAGAAAGACCCACAAATTCTAGCTTTTTCCCAGACAATGTAATAACTTTAAAGAATGATTCTCAACAAATTATAGAGCAGCAAAAGCCACAGAATGATGGAGTGGAGGAGATTTCCAGCCCAGGGGACCTGGAAGGCTGATGGGGAATGTCTGTCACACCAGATGCAGAGCAGAGCACAGCACAGCCTTGGTCATGCTGCACCAGAAGGGAAAGGGCAGGAGTAGACCTCGGGGGTAGAATCCTCAGCAGCAGCAGAGATTCTCAGATCCCTAAACCCACAAATGCCAAAAGCAGCTTCAAAAGTCAGTGACTTTTACCTTCAGGGCAAGGGAAAAGGGTCCTCCCCTATACCCAGCCCTCAGCTATGGTACTGGTGGCAGCAATAGTGGGCAGTGACTGCTACCGTAGTGGTGGCCACGGAAAGCACCAGTCAGCTTCTTTTTGTTAGAGCCTTCAGCTTCAAGTCCCTGGGGGAATTGAGCAATTGATCTGAAATTCAGTCATGAGTGAAGGACTGGCCCTGGAAATCCTCCCTTAAAGCCCCTGGGGGAATTGAGCAGCTGATCTGAATTTCCACAGCAAAGCAGACAGGGAGTAATCTCCTCTCCCTTGATTGTGCCACTTTGGAGGAACTGAGAACTTCAAGGTCCCCAGAGTATACACTACTCTGGACAAAGGACCCAAAAGTCAAGTAAATGGTTGGGAAAATGCTCAAAAATGGGGAAAAAATAAGACTATACAAGGTTACTTTCTTGGTGAAAAGGTACTTTATGCCATCCTTTCACATGAGGAAAACAATGCTTACCATCAAGGGAAGACATAAAAGTCAAGGCTTCTGCTTCTCAAACATCCAAAATAAATATGCAATGGAATCAGGCTATTGAAAAGCTCAAAAAGGATTTTTAAAATCGAGTAAGAAATGTGGAGAAAAAATTAGGAAAAGAAATGAGAGAGACACAAGAAAATCATGAAAAATGAATCAACAGTTTGCTAAAAGAGAGACAAAAAATGCAGAAGAAAATAATACCTTTAAAAACAAGCTAACTTAATTGGCAAAAGAGATCAAAAAAGAAAATGAGGAGAAGAATGCTTTAAAAAGCAGAATTAGCCAAATGAAAAAGGAGGTTCAAAAGCTGACTGGAGAAAATAGTTCTATAAAAATTAGAATAGAACAGATAAAAGCTAATGACTTTATGAACAACCAAGAAATTACAAAAAAAAAAAAAGAACAAAAAAGAAAAAAATAGAAGATAATGTGAAATATCTCTCTGGAAAAAAACTGACTTGGAAAATAAATCCAGGAGAACTGATTTAAAAAAAAATTATGTGACTACCTGAAAGCCATGATCAGAAAAAGAGCCTAGACATCATCTTCCATGAAATTATTGAGGAAAACTGCCCTGATATTCTACAACCAGAGGGCAAAATAAGTATTGAAGGAATCCATCAATCACCGCCTGAAAGAGATCCAAAAAGAGAAACTCCTAGGAACATTGTGGCCAAATTACAGAATTCCCAGGTGAAGGAAAAAATATATCAAGCAGCTAGAAAGAAAAAATTTGAGGATTGTGGAAATACAATCAGGATAATACGGGATCTAGCATCTTCTACTTTAAGGAATCAAAAGGAATGTAATATCACATTCCAGAAGTCAAAGGAACTAGGATTAAAACTAATAATCACCTACCCAGCAAAACTGAGTTTAACTCTTCAGGGAAAACAATGGTCATTAAATGAAATAGAGGAATTTCAAGCGTTCTTGAAGAAAACACCAGAGCTGAAAACAAAATTTGACTTTCAAACACAAGAATGAAGAGAAGCATGAAAAGTAAGCAGGAAAGAGAAATCAAAAGGGACTTACTAAAGTTGAACTTTGTACATTCCTCCATGGAAAGACAATATTTGTAACTCTTGAAACTTTTCTCAGTATCTGGGTAGTTGGAGGGATTACACACACATGTATATATGTATATACATACACATACACACACACACATATATACAGAGACAGAGACATAAAGACAGAGAGCACAGGGTGAGTTGAATAGGAAGGGATCATATCTAAAAAATAAAATTAAGGATTAGGAGGGGAAAATATTGGGATGAGAAAGGGATAAATGAAAAGAGACAAACTATCTCTCATAAAAGAGGCAAGACAAAGCTTTTTCAATGGAGGAGAAAAGGGAGGAGATGAGAGGGAAAAAGTGAAGCTTACTCTTATCACATTTGGCTGAAGGAAGGAATACCATGCACACTCAATTTGGTATGAAAATGTATCTTGCACTACAGGAAAGTAGGGGAGAAATGGAAAAGCAAGGTAGGGGATGATCAAAGGGAAGGCAAATGGGAGAAGGGAACAATTAGAAGTAAACACTCTTGGGGAGGGACAAGGGCAAAATAGAAAAAATAAAAATTGGGGGGCAGGATAGGATGCAGGGAAATATAGTTAGTCTTACCCAACATGACTATTATGGAAGTCATTTGCAAAACTACACATATATAGCCTATATTGAACTGCTTGCCTTCTCAGTGGGGATGAGTTGGGAGGGAAGAATAAGAGAAGTTGGAACTCAAATTTTAGGAGCAACTGTTGAGTGTTGTTCTTGGGAACAAGAACTGGGAAATGAGAAATGCTGCAATGGGGTATAGAAATTTATCTTGCCCTATAGGACAAGAGAGGAGATGGGGATAAGGAGAGGAGTGTTAGAAGGGAGGACAGATTGGTGGAAGATGTAATCAGAATGCAAGGTATTTTGGGATAGGGGGAGGAGAGAGATGGGGAGAAAATTTGGAACTCAAAATTTTGTGGAAATGAATGTTGAAAACTTAAATTACAAAAAGAAGAAAACTAGGTGTGCACAATGGTGGAATATCCTCAGTATTGGAGGGCTTCTTGAAAAGGCTGAAAGATCCCTGTTGTAGGATATATGTAGAAGATTTGTATTTAGGTAGAATTTAGATGGAGTGACTGGTGAGTTCCCTTTTAACTCAAAGATATTGAATTCTGAGATGGTTTGTGTGGACAACAATATAATTGTACTCATGTAATATTAATAGTATCTCCTATACTTGGTATCAGGGCAATGCTTCTCTTCTCACATTTCATCCACTTAAAATCTGTTACATATTAGAGAATTAATTTTATTTAGTACCATACTTTTTCTCACTCATATAAGGTAACTTTCCTTTTCTTTATTCTCACAATTAAAAAAATAAGGATCCTTTGTTTTTGGTAGGGAGAAATGAAGAGGTTCTGCCTTTGTTGGTATAATTCTCTTACCGTTATTTGGAATTTAAATGTAGAAATCATATTAAGTTCATTCTGACACTGTCCTACATCTTGTTTGAATTAATCATCCATAAGTGAAGTGGTTTAGTGGGTAAAATGCAAGCATTGGAGTCAGCAAGATATGAATTTAAGTATAATGCCAGGCTCTTACCTGTACTCTCAAATGGATATTATAATAGCCTGTACCTACTTAATAGAGCTGTTAGAAGGATGGACCAAGATATCTGCATTGTGCTTAGCACAGTTCCTGGTACAGAATGTGAAATTTAGATTATTTATGGATTTATATTTCAGAGTTTTAGTAATGACTGTAACGAATTGCTGAAGTTTAGATTTTATTTATTTTGTATATGTCTTGGTAGAAAAGTTCCTAAGACACTGAAACTGGTTCTGCCTCTAGAGGAAGATTTTTTAAAAATGAATGGGATAGAACTCAGTATGATGAGATTTTTTCCCCTTACCATTAGACCTCTGTGATAAAGGGGTTAGAGACTTTCCAGGACACATAGTTAAATTCTGGGTTTTCGCTGTTACTATGGTTTCTGAAGACCCCTTTTACAAATCAGTACAATGATTAACCAATTATATAAAACCTAGGCAAAAAAACTGCATAAAAAAGCTAGTCTGAATTATAAGGAATATCTTTGCTTACTGAAGGACCACTGACCTATATTAGTGACAATTGCTAGCCTTGCTAACAAATAGATTATATTCAGATTTTGTGCCTAAGTTTCACTTAATCAAATATTTGTTATGACAATGGTTAAGTGCTTAGTAAATGCTTCTTCCTTTATCCACCCAGATATGATAATAAATAGCATCTGAACCTCAATATAGGTTAATATATATTAATATATAATGCAATAAAATAATAATAATAATAAATAATATATAATGAAATAATATTTTCATTTGATCCTCACAACAATTCTACAAAGTAGGTGCTATTATTATCCCCATTTTACTAATGAGGAAACTGAGATGAGAAAGGTTAAATGATTTGCCCAGGGACACACAGTAAATTACATATCTGGGGAAGGATTAGAGTTCAAGTAATAACTCCAAGTCTAGTGCACTTAACGTAACAGCAATCTTATCGAATCTATTCTTAAATAATCTGAAACAAAATGATGCAACATAACTTATTACAAATATATAAGTACATAATACAAAGTGTAATAATCACATATTACTATAAAATATTATTTTAAAATAGATCCTTTTTTAACTTTTCTAAGTCAAATTTTAAAAAATGGATCAATAATTTTCAAATATGGAAAAGTATGCCTCACCTAGCTTTGAGTATAATTCAAGTGCCTGCAAAAAATGTACAGAGGGGTCTATAAACAAAGAGATACAACCATGAGAAGAAGTTCCCCTTCCTTTACATGAGGAAATTCACACTTGGGGTCTTTGAATAGAGGAAAAAGAGTTATCCTGAGGTTTGCATGAAATTAATTATACTGTTAGTGTTTCATTAAAAATTAATGATTCAAAAATTTTAACAGTCTGGAGATTTCTATGTATTGAAAAACTACACAAAATTGTTCAAATTCAAATGTAAAATTTTTATTGTTTAATTCAACCAACTTATTTGCCATGTGAAAACACAGAGATGGGGAGTCAAAAGATTCACATATGCTAGCTCCGAACCCACAACCCATATTACCTATAAAAAGAACTCCAAATGGGTTCTGGAGCAGTGGAAGCCATGCAGCAACGGAGTAGAGGAGATGTCTGTCCCAGAGAGCCCTGAAAAACCGACCCCAAAGGTCCCTTGCGCACTGAACCCAGAGTAGAGCACAGCCCTGCCTTGACCACATGGCACTGAGAGGAGCAGATCTGAGAGGGCTTCAGGGACGGAATCTCCAGTGGCCGTGAAAGTCCCTCAACCCACAGGTGCTACAGGTCAGTGACAGACCCCATCTGGCGAGGTGAGAGGGGAGCAGGGTGTCTCCATAACTCAGGCCCCCTCAGGAGGAAACAGCGGGGGAAGGAGTGGCCAGGGGCTCTGAAAGCAGGCAGGACCTCAATTGTTGAAGGTCTCTGCATAAACCCCCTAAGGGAACTGAGCCTGGGCAGCAACCCTGCCCCTACTTGAGAACCTGAACTTAATCTCTCACACTGAATAACAGCTCTGCCACCCCCACTTCCACTGAAAGCCCTGAGGCTGGGGAGCAGCATTTGAATCTCAGACCCCAAGCACTAGTGAGGCAGGGGTGGAGAGGAATCTCAGAAGTCAAGTAATTGGCTGGGAAAATGCCCAGAAAAGGCAAAAAAAAAAAAAAAAAAAAAAAGACCATAGAAGGTTACTTTCTTGGTGAACAGATATTCCTCCTTTCCTTTCTGATGAGAAAGAACAATGCTTACCATCAGGGAAAGACATAGAAGCCAAGGCCTCTGTATCCCAAACATCTGAAATAGATATCCAGTGGGCTTAGGCCATGGAAGAGCTCAAAAAGGATTTTGAAAATCAAGTTAGACAGGTGAAGGAAAAACTGGGAAGAGAAATGAGAGAGATGCAAGAAAAGCATGAAAAGCAGGTCAACATCTTGCTAAAGGAGACCCAAAAAAATGCTGAAGAAAATAACACCTTGAAACATAGGCTAACTCAATTGGCAAAAGAGGTTCAAAAAGACAATGAGGAGAAGAATGCTTTCAAAAGCAGAATTAGCCAAATGGAAAAAGAGGTTCAAAAGCTCACTGAAGAAAATCGTTCTCTCAAAATTAGAATGAAGCAAATGGAGGCTAATGACTTTCTGAGAAACCAAGAAATTATAAAACAAAATCAAAAAAATGAAAAAATGGAAGAGAATGTGAAATATCTCATTGGAAAAACAACTGACTTGGAAAATAGATCCAGGAGAGACAATTTAAAAATTATGGGACTACCTGAAAGGCATGATCAAAAAAAGAGCCTAGACATCATTTTTCATGAAATTATCAAGGAAAACTACCCTGATGTTCTAGAACCAGAGGGCAAAATAAGTATTCAAGGAATCCAAAGATCATCGCCTGAAAGAGTTCCAAAAAGAGAAACTCCTAGGAACATTGTGGCCAAATTCTAGAATTCCCGGGTCAAGGAGAAAATATTGCAAAGAGCTAGAGGAAACAATTCCAGTATTGTGGAAATACAATCAGGATAACACAAGATCTAACAGCTTCTACATTAAGGGATCAAATGGCATGGAACATGATATTCCAGAAGTCAAAGGAATTCAGACTAAAACCAAGAATCACCTACCCAGCAAAACTGAGTATAATACTTCAGGGGAAAATATGGTCTTTCAATGAAATAGAGGACTTTCAAGCATTCTTGATGAAAAGACCAGAGCTGAAAAAAAAATTTGACCTTCAAACACAAGAATGAGAAGAAGCATGAAAAAGTAAACAGCAAAGTGAAGTCATAAGGGACTTACCAAAAGTGAACTGTTTACATTCCTACATGGAAAGACAATATTTGTAACTCTTGAAACTTTTCAGTATCTGGGTAGTTGGTGGGATTACACACACACACACACACACACACACACACACACACATACACACACACACGTAGACACATGCACACACACAGAGAGACAGAGAGCACAGAGTGAATTGAATAGGATGGGATCATATCTTTAAAAAATTAAGCTAAAAGTATAAAAGAAATGTATTGGGAGGAGAGAGGGTGAAATAGAATGGGACAAATTATCGCTCATAGAAGAGGCAAGCAAGAGACTTTTTAGTGGAGGTAAAAAGAGGAGAGCTGAAAGAAAAACATGCAATTTACTCTCATCACACTCGACTAAAGGAAGGAATAAAATGCACCCTCATTTTGGTATGAAAACCTATGTTACAATACAGGAAAGTGGGGGAGAAGAAGATAAGCAGGGTGGGGGGATGATGGAAGGGAGGGCAATGGGAGGAGGGAGCAATTTGAAATCAATACTCTTGGGGAAGGACAGGATCAAAAGAGAGATAGAAACAAGGGCTGGAGGGAAATACAGTTAGTCTTACACAACACGACTATTATCGAAGTCATTTGCAAAAGTACACAGATATTGCCTATATTGAATTTTCTGCCTTCCCAAAGGGAATGGGGGGGAGGGATGGGGAGAAGTTAGAACTCAAAGTTTTGGGAACAACTTCCGAGTATTTTTCTTGCTATTAGGAAATAAGAATTACAGGTAATGGGGAATAGAAAGTTATCTGGCCCTACAGGACAAAAGAGAAGATGAGGTCAAGGGAAGGGAGGGATGATAGATGAGAGGGCAGATTAGCAAAAGGGGAAATTAGAATGCTTGGTGTATTGGGGTGCTGGGATGGGACAAATGGAGAGAAAATTTGGAACCCCAAATTTTGTGAAAATGTATGTAAAAAGTGTAATAAATAAATTTATATATAAAAAAAAGAAAACACAGAGATACAGAAAGGGGGGGTCATAGCCACTTTGAGAAGCACAGTAATAGAAGGACTGTTAATTGAGTGATTCCTTACTGCCAGTTTCTTATTAACAACCTCACGTATCTTTTTCTTGCATTTTTACATCAAGTATTTTATCCAGTGACCAGCATGACTTTAAAGAAGGAAGTTCCTTTGAGAAGAAACTTCCACAAATGATCAAATAACAGGGGAATCTTCCATATCAATAAAATGCTTCTCTCACTTACCCAATTTCAGAATGCAAACTGACAGCGTGAACTCTCCTGGTGCATGACGACCTGGTGAGCATCACAGAGCAGACTAGGGCTCCTGAAACATTCCTGAATGGAAATCTCAAATAATAAAGAAGAATGCAGACAATAGTCATGTTAAATCATTTTTAAAAAGGCTGCACAGCATGGCATCACCTGACTGTGATGGTGAAACCCCCTTTCGGTATGCCATCTCTTCTTACTGGTACGAATGACATAGTCCATCAACCAGCATCATTCACGAAATGGGATGAGTAAAGCAAAAATAGACCAAAGTCAGGACCTTTTCCTTCTCTGCTCCCTCAATCCATTAAGGGGGAAAGGGGGAAGAAAGGAACATTTAACAGCACATTGCCAGTTCTGGCAGCTTGTGAAAAAGAAAGTGTCCAACAGTGCTATTTTAAATCAACTAGGTAATTAATTTCTGAACTACCAGAGACAGAGGGAAAGGCTGCAAACAAAACTGACACATTTTCAAACTGGCTGCTTTGTCAAATTTATGTATCCATTTCAGAGATCTTCTCATGCCTATAAACATCAGGGCTCCTGAATAAACAGCTACATGAGCCTTCTGCTAAAAGTTGTGAGAAATGCCAAAATGCACCAAATATCAAAGATTTAGAAAACATACAAATAGCTTTATAGTATCGTAGAGAAGAAACAACATTGTTTTATTATACTTGGAGTCAGAACTGAAAAGGGAAATAAATAAAGATTACATTTCCCTCCTCCCTTCCTCTACCCCTTCAAAAAACATAGACAAAAAGCTCAATAATCTTTCCAAAACCAAGTTCACGCATTTATTAGAGTTCAAGGAATCTACTTGGTCTGAACTCCAAAGAACTTGCCCTACTTCAGATAATCAGGTAACAGAGAATAACATTACTCTGGTTAACTCAATCTTGGAAACTCAGCCCCTTCCAACTCCTTTAACCTCCTCTCCCATCTGGTTGGAGAGCTCCAGGGTTGAGCACTGAACTCCACCCAAAGATTTTCTTTATAGGGAGCCAGACCTGGATTTTGCAGCTTATTCCACTTTCCATCTGCAGTCATGCTTGCTCTAAATTCCAGGGTATAATATTCTTGGATCTACTGTTTTTTCCACCACCCTTTCCAGGCTCCTTTAGATGTTTTCCCTTATTAGATTCTCTTATTAGACTTCCTTGAGGTCAGTAGTGTCTTGCTTTTTTCTTACTTGTATTGTTGCTTTCCATGTAGTAGGCATTTAATAAATATTTATTGAACTGAATTCAATCATCAACGAAGTCTCTTTACATCTCTAGACTTCAATTTCCTTATATGTAACATGAGCAAGGTTAAACTAAATGATGCTTAAAATTTCCTTCCTGTTCTAAATCTTTGATCATAGGATCACACTTAATAACTACAATAAAAAGAAAATTCCTCTTCTCTAGTTTCACTAAAACCCTTACTCAAACAGAAGTAGTGGATATGATATACTATTAAGTTTTGGGAAAACTTCAAATGACTCACACTCAGCAGTCACACTTAGAAGACGTAGCTGAAATTTTAATGTAGGTCAAATGTCAATACAGAGATTGATCAATGCAACATAAATGGAAGACATTAATTCTAACCACTTGGATTCAGAAGGAAAATGAACATACAAAACAAAAATCATGATACAGGTATTTAGTAATTTCATTTATGAGGAAACTGAAACAAACAGGGTTAAATGACTTCCCCTGGGACAAACAGCTAGCAACTGTTTGAGGTCAGACTTGAAATTGGGTCTTCTTGACTCCAGGGTTAGCATGCTATCAGCTGTGCCACCTAGCTGCCACAGAAAAGTCACAATACTATACTTTATAGAGCACTCTATTTGCTATTAATTTATTTGTTTGTAGTTTTAAACAATCACTTCCATATGTTTTAAATTTTCTTCGCTCCTACTCACCTCTCTCATCAAAATGGCATGCAATCTTACCAAGGTTCTACACATATATTTTTATTAAACACATTTTCACATTAGTCATTTTTCATAGAAGAATTAAATGGGAAAAACCAGGAGAAAAACCGAAACAAAATAGGAAACAAGAGAAAAGAGTCTGCTTCATTCTGTATTCTGATTCTGTAATTCTTTCTCTGGATGTGGATGGTACGTTGCATAAAGAGTTCACTGGAAATGCATTGCTGTGAAGGGTTAATTATCAGAAGCAGTCCTTGCATACTGTGTCTGTTATTGTATATAATGTTCTCTTGGTTCTGCCCATTTTACACAGCCTCAGTTCACATAAGCCTTTTCAAGCTTTTCTGAAGTCCTCTTGTTAGTCATTTTTTGCAGCACAGTAGTATACCATTATGTTCATATGACAATACTTATTCAACCATTCCCTCATTGATGGGCAATTCCTCAGTTTCTAGTTCTTGGCAACCACAAAAAGAGTTGTGATAAATATGTATGTACATGTGGGTCCTTTCAGCATTTTTGTGATCTCTTTGGGATACAATCCTAGAAGCGATATTTCTGTGTCAAAGGGTAGGCACATTTTTAAAGTCCTTGTGGCATAGTGCCATATTACTCTCCAGAATGGTTGGATCAGCTCACAGCTCTACCGACAATGAATGAGCATTCCAGCTCTCCTGTAGCTTCTCTGACATATATGATCTTCCTCTTTTGTCATGCTAATTAACCTAATAAGTGTGATGCGATACCTTAGAGTTCTTTTGATTTGCATATCTTTAAAGTGATTTAGAACATTTTTTCTTATGACTATAGATATTTTTAATTTCTTCCTTGGAAAAGTATGTGTTCATGTCATTTGACTATTTATTAATTAGGGAACAACTTATATTCTTGTAAATTTACTCAATTCTCTATAGAATTTAGAAATAAGCTCTTTATCACAGACACTAACTGCAAAAATTCTTTCCCAGTTTTCTGTTTCCCTCCTAATCTTGGTTGCATTGACTTTGTTTGTGCAAACATTATTCAATTTAATGTAATCAAAATTCTTTATTTTGCATTTCATGTTCTCTCTCTCTGATTTGGTCATAGATTTTTCCATTCTCTACAAATCTGACTAATAAAATATTCCTCCTTCCCTTTTAATTTTTTTTTTATAGTGTCAGTCTTTATACCTAGATCATGTTCCCAGTAATCTTCATTTTCCTGATAGTAAGATTCTACTTTCTTTGCTTTTCTTATATCCTTCTTGCTCATGGAGATCGTCTTTTTCCTGGCTTTTAAACTGGATCTCTGCATCTGGGGCACAGGGGGCTCTGTCTCACATTTCTTGTGCTGATAGTTTGATGCCTGGTTAATGACTTTGTGTGTTATGGCCTCTGGTTCTTTCAGCTAGAAACTATTACTGCTGCACCTTATCTGATGCTGAGCTGACTGGTGTGTGCAACTGTTGAGGCTAGGGAAGTCTTTCTGAGTATTTCCAGGGTTACACTGAAACTCCCTGTGTGAGGTATGGGGGAGGAGTGGTCTGGCCACAGGAGTAATTCTCCTCCCTATGACTGACCTAGAGCACAAATGGACTCAGCAATTGGTGAAACCTTGAATGCACTGGTGTTTACCCAATTCCCCTGGCAGTGCTAAGGTATGCCTGGGGTCCTAGCATTGTCAGTTATGGGCTCTAACCCTCTGGGGCTCAGGATTTCCTCCTAATTCACAGAAGTGAGGCTTGCTGGGACACCTCTAGTCCTGCACTGGTGCCCTTCAGCCACAGCAAGAGGTGCTCTTCTCATAGATCTCCCTAGCCTCTCAAGCTGAGAGACTGCTATGCCCATGCTGCTGATGCCACTATTCCAGGACTTTTCCTGGGAAAATATTCTCTGGGTTTTTCAAAGTCAGTAGCAGGAGGGTGGGAAACTTACAGTTTATTCCACCATCTTGGCTTCAGGAAGTTATTGTAAATTCAGAACATTTAATATGTGACCTGATAGTTTTAGGATTGACTGCTTCTCTCACCAGAGGCTGTATTCTTCTCTCTTATTCAGTTTTATTGGCCTCCACTTCTACTCTGTTTTGTTTGAGAATCCGCACTGTCACTGCTGCTTCATTCTGCCCAGGGCCATTCCCACACCACTCTGCTGTAGAATCTGTGCTAGTGTAGGCTGTGTGCTCTGTGCTCCCCCAATCCAGTGTAATAGACCCTTCGCTTCTACCCGTTGGGTTGTCCTGGGCTGGAAATGTCCCACACTGTCTCCTAGTGTATTCTGCCACTCTAAAATTTGTTCAGATCCATTTTATAGAGATATCTGAAGGAATTTGTGATAGGGCTCAGTTTTGTCGCTACTTTCACTCTCCTCCTTGGTATCACCCCTCTCTACTTTCTTTGCTCTTTATTCGATAAAAAAATTGGGCTTCATCTAGATCACCTCATATGGTTTTCCCAGCCACTCAGGTTGGAGAACAAAGTATAATCAATAGTGGAACCAATGTCTGATAGGAGTGCATTTACCCTAGACTGGGAAATAAGTATTTTCTAGAGTTTTTGATATATATTTTTAAATTTTGTTTTTACTTTTAGTTTTCAACATTCATTTCCACAAGATTTTGAGTTCCAAGTTTTCTCCACATCTCTCCCCCTTGCTCAAGATGACATATATTTTGCCATCCAAATTTTCTCTGCATCTTTCCCTCCTTCCCCCAGTCTGCCCTCCTTTTTATCATTCTCTGGAATTACTCCCTTCCCCTTTACTTTCTTGGAGGGCAAGAAGATTTCTATACCACATTTCCTGTATATGTTATTTCCCGGTTCTACATAAAAACAATTTTTTAACATTTTTTTTAAAACTTTGAGTTCCAAATTCTCTCCCTTCTCCCCCGCCTCCCTTATTTAGAAGACAAGCAATTCGATATAGGCTATACATATGTAGTTATGTAAAACACTTCCATAATAATCGTGTTATGAAAGACTAACTATATTTCCCATCATCCTATCCTGTCCTCCAATTATTCTCTTGTATCTTTTGACCCTCTCCTTTTGTAAAACTTCTTTGCTTCTGACTACTGCCTTCCCCAATATGCCCTCCCTTTTCTTACCCCTTTCCTTTTCCCTTAAGCCCTACTTTACTTTTGGGTAAGATACCCAATTGAGTATGCATATATAATCCCTCCTTAACCTCAATCCAGTGAAAGTAAGGTTCACTCACTACCTCTCACCTCACTCTTCTTCTCCTCCATTGTGAAATCTTTTCTTGCCTCTTTTATGTGAGATAAATTACTCCATTTTATCTCCCCCTTTCTTGTATACCCAATATATTACTTTCAAATCAATTAATATTTTAGATATGATCCCTTCATATGCAACTTACCTGTGACCTCTCTCTCTCTTTCCTCCAACTGCAATACTAATACTGAGAAAGGTCTCATTAGTTACAAATATTATCTTGCAATGTAGGAATGTAAACACTTCAACTTTAATAGGTCTTTTATGATTTCTCTTTCCTGTTTACCTTTCATGCTTTTTTGATTTCTGTATTTGAAAGTCAAATTCTCTTTTCATCTCTGATCTTTTCAGGAAGAATGCTTGAAAGTCTTCTATCTCTTTGAATGACCATTTTTTTTCCTTGTGGAGTTATACTCAGTTTTGCTAGGTAAGTGAATCTTGATTTTCCTCCTAGCTCTTCTGACTCCTACAATATCATGCTCCAAAGCCTTAGATTCCTTAAGGTAGAAACTGTTAAATCTAGTGTTATCCTGATTGTATTTCCACAATACTTGAATTGTTTCTTTCTGGTTGTTGCAGTATTTTCTCCATCACTTTGGAACTCTGGAATTTGGCTACAATATTCCTATGAGTTTTCATTTTAGGATCTATTTCCAGAGACAGTCAATGTATTCTTTCAATTTCTACTTTGTCCTCTGGTTCTACAATATCAGGGTAGTTTTCCTTGATAATTTCTTGAAAGGTGATGTCTAGGTTCATTTTTTTTTTTTTTAATCATGGCTTTCAGGTAGTCCAGTAAGTTTTAAGTTATCTGTCCTAGATTGATTTTCTAGGTGAGCTTTTTTTTTCCAATGAAGTATTTTGCATTGTATGCTCTTTTTTGTTATTCTTGTTTCTGTTTTAAAATTCTTGATTTTAGCGGAGCCAAGATGACAGAGGACTGTCATCCAGGACTGTCATGCCAGGACTGACCTACTCTAGCTCGTCCCTCCCCCCCAAATACCCATAACCTATAAAATACCTGTAAAAATGACTCTAAATGAATTTGTTCATAGCAGAAGTCACAAAAAAGACAGAATGAAACAGATTTTCAGCCCAAGATAGCCTGGAAGGCTGACAGAAAGTGTTTATCACACCAGGCTCAGAGTAGAACACAGCCTACTCTAGGCCACATGGCACAGACAGGACTGGAGCAGGCTTCAGGTAGCACAATCACAGGTAGCAGCTGCTGTTCCCAGATTTCTCAACCCACAAATGCCAATGACAGCCTCAAATGTCAGTAAGAAAGGACTTTCACCTGGGTGAGTGGAGAGAGTGTGGTCTGGCCCCAGCCCTGGCCCCAGGGTAGCACAGTCACTGTGGCAGCAGTGCCCCCTTTTGGAGCCCTTGGCCTAAAGATCCTGGGGAAATAGAACAGCTGATTTGGGTCTCAGTCCTGACTGGCATTCCTGAGATGAGAAGGAGCAGTGGCATGGAGGAGATGGTATCAGCTTTGGAGATGAAATTCTACTCAGAGTTCCAGGACAGAAAAGAGTGTTTGTGCTTGCTCACAGACCAGAGTACAGGCCAGGAGAAGACTAAGTTCCTCTCCCTTGATTGTGCAACCTTGCAGGAACTAATAACTTACAGGTCCCTAGAGATATCTCAGAGAAGAGCTGCAGAAAACCTCTGAAGCCAAGAGTTCTATACCCTCCACTTGACAAAGGACTAAAATCTCAAGTAACTTCCTGGGAAAATGTCCAAAACAAGAAAAAAAAAAGATTATTTTTCAATGAAAATGTATTTTCTTCCATGCTTTTGCATAAGGAAGAACAAAGCATGCCATCAGAGGAAGACTTTAAAGTCAAGACTTCTACATTCAAAGCCTCCCAAAAATATATGCAATTGTGTTATTTCATGGAAGATCTCAAAAAGGATTTTGAAAATCAAGTAAGAGAGGTGGAGGAAAAATTGGGAAGAGAAATGAGAGCAACACAAAAAAGTCATGTGAAGAGAGTCAATAGCTTGCTAAAGGAGACCCATAGAAATGCTAAAGAAAGTAACACCTTTAAAATTAGACTAACTAAATAGCAAAAGAGTTCCAAAAAGTCAATGAGGAGAAGAATGCTTTCAAAAGCAGAACTGGTCAAATGGAAAAGGAGGTTCAAAAGCTCACTGCAGAAAATAGTTCTTTAAAAATTAGAGTGGAACAGATGGAAAATAACAATTTTATGAGAAACCAAGAAATTATAAAAGAAAACCAAATGAATGAAAAAAAAATGAAGACAATGTGAAATATCTCATTGGCAAAACAACTGGCCTTGAAAAGAGATCCAGGAGAGATAATTTACAAATTATTGGTCTATTTGAAAATCATGGTCACAAAAAGAGCCTAGACATCATCTTCCAAGAAATTATCAAGGAAAACTACCCTGTTGTTCTAGAGCCAGAGGGTAAAATAGAAATGGAAAGAATTCACCCATCACCTCTTGAAAGAGACCCCCAAAAAGAAAACTCCTAGGGATATTGTAGCCAAATTCCAGATTTCCCTGTTTAAGGAAAAAAAATATTACAAAGAGTCAGGAAAAAACAAAACCAAACAATTCCAGTATTGCTGAAATACAATCAGGATAACACAGGATTTAGCAGCTGCTACTCTAAGGGATCAAAGGGCTTGGATAAATGATTTTCCAGAGGTCAAAGAAGATGGGATTAGAACCAAGAATCACCTAGCCAGCAAAAGTGAGTATAATAGTTTAGAGGAAAAAATAGAATTTCAATGAAATAGAGAACATCTAAGCATTCCTGTTCAAAAAATCAGAGCTCAATAGAAATTTGACTTTCAAATACAAGAATCAAGAGACACATGAGTAAGTAAACAGGAAAGAGAAACCTTAAGCATGTCATTAAAGTTGAACTGTTTACATTCCTACATGGGAAGATGTTATTTGTGTATATATATACATGTATGTCTATATGTGTATATATGTAGGTATGTATGAGCATGCATGCTTGTGTAAATATATGTATGTGTATGTGTATATATGTGTGTATTTTATATATATATATACACATATATACATACATTTATATTTGGTGACAAAGAAGATCAAAACAGTGTGTGTATATATATATACATATATACATATAAACATATAATATTTATACAATTTAAAATATATAAACATATATGTTTAGGTATGCACATGTGTATGGATGTATGTTTGTATGTGTAAATATATTTATTTATGTATATGTGTGCTTATATGTGTGTTTATATCTATGTATGCACACATATATACATATATGCATATATACATATGCATATATACATACATGTGTGTATACACATAGACAGAGGGTACAGGGTGAGCTGAATATGAATGGAGAATATCTAAAAACTAAAATTTACTGTTGAGTAGAACATACTAGGAGTAAGACAAAGGGAGAAGTAGAATGTAGCAAATCATCTCATATAAAAGAGGAAAGAAAGAGCTTTTACAATGGAGGGGAAGGGAGGAGATGAAAGCAAGTAAGTAAACCTTACTCTCATAGGATTTGTCTTAAGGAGGAATAACACACACTCAGTTGGATATGGAAATCCATTTTACCCTGCAGGAAAGTCAAAGGGAAGGTGATAAGAGAGGGAATATAATAAAAGGAAAAGCAACCTGTTGAAAGGGATAATCAGAAGCAAACACTGTTGGGAAAGCATAGGTCAAGGGAGAAAATGGAATAAACTGAGGGCAGGATAGGACAGAGGGAAATGTGTTTAGTCTTTTACAACATAACTATTATGGAAGTGCTTTACATTGTTACATATGTATGACCTATGTTGAATTGCTTCTTTTCTCAATAAGAGTGTGTGGGGAGGGAGGAGCAAATGTGGAACTCAAAGCTTTAATGATTAACGTTAAAAATTATTTTAGTATGTAACTGGAAATTAAGATATACAGTCAATGAAGTAGAAAAATCTATTTTTCCCTACAGGAAAATAGAAGGGAAAAAGAATGAAAGAAGAGTGGGCAATGGAAGGGAGGGCATACTGGAAAAAGGAGAGGATGAGTTGTATGCTGTTCTGGGTTGGGGGTGGGGAAAGATGGGGAGAAAATTTTGAAATCTAATTCTTGAGAAAGTAATGTTGAGAACTGAAAAATAAGTGAACTATGTATTAAAAATTCTTGATTCTCATAAAGTCATTACCTGCCATTTGCTACATTCTAATTTTGAATTAATTATTTTCTTCAGTGAGCTTTTGGATCTCCTTTTCATTTGGCCAATTCAGGTTTATAAGGCATTCTTCTCCTCATTGGCTTTTTGTAATGCTAGTCTGGTTTTAGGAGTTATTTTCGTTAGTCTTCTTGCAGTCTCCTTTAGCAAGCTATGGACTCAATTTTTATGATTTTCTTGCATCGCTCTTATTTCTCTTCCCAATTTTTCCTCTACTTCTCTTAGTTGATTTTCAAAATCCTTTTTAAGTCCTTCCATGGCCTGAGACCAATTCACATTTTTCTTGGAGGTATTTCTGCAGCATTTTGATTTTGTCATCTTCTTTTGGCTGTATGTTTTGATCTTCTTTGTCACCAAAGTAATATTCTATAGTCTGAGTTCTTTTATGAGGTTTTCCCCTCTTCCTGCCAAATACTTGACTTTCTAACTCATTGTCAAGAAACTGTACTTTCTCTGGGGATGGGGGAGGGGGTGTGGAGGTGGGTGTATCATCCCATTCTTCAGAAATTTTATATCAGTCCCTTGATCCTCCACCATCTAAGGACCCAGTGCTTCATAAGCAGCCTTTGCTGCTGCTGCTGCTGCCTCCTACCACTGCCACCATCCTCACCACTCTTGGGTCAGTCCCCCGCTGGTCAGATCACATGCTTCCCCTTCACCCAGGCTCCACAGAGTTCTTCCACACATATTCTAGATGGCCATAGATTTAGGAGCTTGAAAATCCCCACAGTCTCCATGAAACTTCAAGAAACAATAAAACAAAGCCAAAAGAATGATGACAATAATGGTAATGAAATAATGATATATGCAATAATATAAAATTAATATTCAATAATAATAATTACCCTGCTAGTATTTACATTTTGGTTTATTATATTTTACTTTTAAGCTTTGTGATTATTACTATACCATATTCCAAAACAATTTCTGCAATACCGTAGTTCACTCATGCTGAAAAAGATGTACCTTGCATATGACTGATAGTAGCAAAATAATATATTCAATTTAAGTGAAAAGAGGGAGCAATTGATGGGAGTCTTGAAATAGATGCATTTCAATGAAAAAATATATATTGGGAAATTATTGGCATTTAAATTTACAAATGCATCAGAAAATTATTGCATACTGTAAAAAGACCAGTAGATTCAAAAATAAGAAACTTGAAACATTTAGATGAGTTAATATAAAGAATCTTTCATTTTCAAATGTTTACTCCATTTGTTGGACTAAAATAAACTTTCTGTAATAGGATGGATAATTATAGGAAGAATTTTATCATTAGATTGCCAGGTCTATTCAGGAAGATTCCTCTTCCTGACTTCAGATGTGATCCACATGACCCTGTTGAAGTCATTTAACCCTGTTTGCATCATTTCCTCATTTTTAAATTCACCTGGAGAATAAAATGGCAAATCGCTCTAGAATCTTTGCCAAGAAAACCCAAAATGAGGTTACAAAGAGTCAGAGGACTTAATACTGAACAATAACACAACAAACTTTAAAGAAAAGGGCTTGACCAGGTGACTTGAATGTGATCTCTTATACAGTTTTTAATCATATTTCTTTTACAATTTAACAGAAAACACCAACCAATATTTCACAGTAATACTGCCTGATGATTAAAAGATTTAAAGGTTAGTTAGAAAGGATTAATCAGGTCTTCATGCTTTTCCTTATTGGAATCTGTAGATACAGAGCTTTTGCACAAAAAGGAGTATACTTTAGAAGTAATCTGAGAATAAAGATAAAATCTACTACCTATGTGGACTACTTTGGTGTTTCTGTACCTTGCAAATCAGTTTTAATGAGGAAAGATGAGTTTTATATTCATGCAGTGACTAAAACTACTGATTTCTTCAGCAAAATGCTGATTAAGCAAAATTCTGTTTCTTCTCTTCTCTTTATAAGCTATTATTTAAACCTTTCAATTCAATTCAGATTCTTATTTTGTGAAGTTGAAAACAAGTTCTTTCTTGTACAGAGACTAGATTATGACTTTATAATTATTATTCTAATAGGGCATTTCACCCAACCATATTCTTTGTTAAGTGCAGTAATCCAGAAAAAAAGTAGAAAACTCAAATCATCTATTTCTATTTTTGTTATAATTTTTCCCTCAGTTTGAGGCTTATATTTGTTCTATTATCATTATGCACTTACATCTTAAACAATAGAACTAAGGAAAATTTTAATATGAATTTTATGTTTTTTATTTTTTAAATATCCACAAAGTTCTACCCTGGTGCTCCTCCTACCCCTAAGTCCTAAATGGTCCCCTTCTACTTCTGTAATGAATATGACAGAATGATGGAAAATGGTACAGAGTGTGTTAAAAACACATCTTTTTCTTCAAATCTCTTATAAACTTTAGCTTAGCTATTCGTGCTCTAAATGTGAGCTCCTTGTTCAATGATCATGGAAGAGATATACCACTATACGAACTGAACCATATATATCCTGATATTCTTCAAATAAATAAAAGTTGAAGAAGAGAGAAGGCAGCATCAGCTAAATGGAAGGATGGTTCAAAAGTCCTCCTTGTAGTTATATTGTACACCCAAAGGCCTGAAGAAGTATCATTCTGCAGGAACTTTGGTTATCTCATGGTTATAAGTATTTGCAAAAAGACAGCCATGATAAAAAGTGAAGCAAATTCACTAAAAGCAGAGAATTAGGAAGTAGATAAAGTCCTTGGAAAAACTGAAAATATTCTCTATACAAAATAAAAATGTATATTGATACTTTTAATGTAAAGATGGAGAAAGGAGAGAAAGCCAAAAAATAAAATAAATAAATAAATGGAATATACAACTCAGGAGAACGGGACAAGAGAGATCAAAGGATTATGACATATACAGAAGTCAATTCAAGACAAAGTGCAATTTTTAAGCACCTACTATGTGTAAGACGCTAAGCTAATTGTGGAGAATCAAATATCCAAAAGGGAATGAATGGAAAGGAAAGGGAAGAGAGGAAAGAATTCCTTAGGGAATGCAAGCAGTAAGGGAATGCTCACATAGCTGAAACCCCCTAAGAAAGACTGCACGAGTGTCATTCCCTGGAAGTCACTATTGGAGAGAATATGCAGCAGGAAGGAGTGAATGAAAGTAGGCAATACAGCAGAAATCTCCAACAGGTCCAAGACTGAAACATGCACATGGAGTTAAGAGCTCATCAGTGACCTTTGAGAAAGCAACTTCACTAGAGTGGTTGAGGAAGAAACCAGATCACAAAGGGTAGAGGGGTGGGAGGCAGTTTTAAAGGTGGTTTTTCATATTGATTTTTCTTTTTTAATATTTGACAGTTAAATGACAAACTAGAAAAGATAAACAGTGGCATAAACTCTCAGTTACAATCACTCTATCAGATGGTTTTATTAACAGTTTAAATGGACAGGTACTTAGGGAAAGAGTTGTTGAGAAGTGCCTAAAGTGTCAAAATGAAATTTAGTAACTTTTAGTTTTTGAATTGAAGTCAAGAGGAAAAAGGGCAATAAATAGATGGAGTGGAATGGCCAAAGAAATAAATGTTTATATATGTTCATCGCACCTTATATTTAGGACTGGGAAGTGCTAATCATGTTTAAATAGACAGGAAAATGCTGAGAAATCAATTTTGAGCTTTTTGAGAGTGGCACATTTTTTTTGTCTTTGTGGTAAAGAAATTAAACTTATTAAAAAGTCTATTTATTTCTTCTGTAAACAAAGAGAAATGAAAGCAAGTGGTGACACTCAGGAGTTTTAAGAAAATGAAGAAAAGTTTGGAGTGAACTCATGTTGGATATCCTGAGTCTTCTTGGCAAATGAGGATGATAATAAGTTAGTCTATATAAATGTGATGCATTTGTGTTGGGGGTTGAGGAGAGATGAAAAGGTTTGCAACGGCCATAGGGAATGGTGAGAAATAAACATTCTCATTGCAAGGACTATGTTAATATTCTGTCTCTGATTCTTAAATAGCCCATATTAAGTTCCGAAGGTCTTTGCCCAAACTCTCAATTTCACTGGAAATTTGTTTTCCCAGAAAAAATCTATATCTTATATTCAGTGTTCCAGACAGGTGTATCCAGTTTCTAAGGGTCATAATTACCATTCTCTTGACCTGCATTCCCTTTCTAGTGTCTTTTCCATTTTATCATTTATTGATGCAGTAATAAACATACTTTTATCATTTAATCAATTATTATTAATTAGTTTTACAGAAAAGAATATTTACTAAAAAATATAGCAAGATGTCAATTTTAAAAAATCACTCTCCCTTCTACCACTTCCACTCTTGGGTGAGTGGGCTCAAACTCAATTTCTAGAAAGCATTCATCCCACTCAGTTACTTGTAGCCAAAACATAACTATGGGCAAATTGATTCCTTCCCTTTTCCATACTTGAAAGACCATAACAGTTCATTCTTCCCATGTCAATGAAGCCATCAGAGTCCTTTGTATGAGCACCCAGTTCCACCTCACTGGTCAATCAAAACAAACCCTCCCCTTTTGATACACAAATTGGCAGAAATAAACATAGTATTCCTGTGCAGATATTAAGTGGAGAGGAGGCCTAGGCTTTACATGGGTTTAATCAAACAGTTATATAGGAGACTGCGTGCATTTAAGGACTGAGCCATCCCTGGCTAGACCCTAGATTATTTTATTGTCTATGTAATTATGGGAAAATCACTACAGCTACACAGATCTCTGTTTCCTCAGCTGTAAGATGAGAGGTTTGTCATACACAGCCTCTGAGGTCTCTTCTCATGCAAGATCTATGATCTTCAATAAAAGAAACAGTAGTGAGTGTATGTGTGTGTGTGTGTGTGTGTGTGTGTGTGTGTGTGTAATTTCATTTTAGCAAATGGAACGCCTGGTTTCATTGGCTTTAAGTCCCAGATTTATTTCTACTTCACAATGCATTGTACTAGTAATGTACAATATCCCACTTCGTACTTTACATTCAGCTGAGGTTTGCTTATCAACGAATGTACATGTTACTGGGGAGTTGAAAACTAAGGTGAGGTAGAGAAATCCTTTAATCATTTTGCACACTCTAGAACTACTTAACCTATTCTGTCAAGACTATAAAATTCCCGGCTGAGAAGCAGTGAAAAAACATCCTGCCACATCAGCAGGAGTGCAAGACTCCAACTCATGGGAAGTCTCTTTTATTCCTGCTTGAGCAACTTGAAACAGCACAAATCTTTGCATAAGTAAAATATGTAGGCAAAGCAGATGTGATAATGATCCCTTCTTATTGAGGAGAAAGGAAACGCTGCACTGTGAATCTCTAAGTTCAGTTAGGCTATTATTATCATTAGCCATAGGGCATGTACATCTACAGGAAAATATTAGCAAGCTCCCAGGAAAGTCACTTACTGCATCTCACTTAATTGGCTTCTATAGGTTTCCCCCTCTGCTCGTTATGCACTGGCATTATTCTGCCTAAAAGACTATGAGTAAAAGGGCTAATGAGAGGTACGGTCCCTCAGAAAGCCAGGAATGGATTTTAGACTCCTATTCTCCTGGGCCAGAGGGGAGCTGAGCCCTTTCACATTGCTTTTCCCTCCCACATTGTGACAAACTTCTGGTAATAACAAATTTCCCCACTGCTAGTGGCCTAACAGAAGCTTAGTTGGACTCCTTCAGGGTTCGCAGTGACTGAACTTTACTTGTATGTAGCTAATCACTTAAGCCTCAGTTTCTGCATTTAAAAAATTGTAAAATGGAGATGTATATACACATATACATACGTGTATATGTGTACATATGATTCCCAACATAGCTTAACCATAGTCACTTTTGCAAGTTTGCAGATAAAACACTACTTGATAGATTTTTGCAATATCTATTTAGCAGAGGGTTTGCGGGGGGGGGGGGGAAGGGGGGGGAGGGAGGGCATGATGATGACTCTTTTTTTTTTGTAAATATGCCATTATGAACATAACCTGGAATGACAACAGCAACCAAAATGGAGAGAAAGATCATGAGAAAGAGTTGTAGTGGAAAAGAAATTTCTTTCATTACTCTTTGCCCAGTCGCAAGGTGGTTGGGAGTGGAATTGGGAGTATTAGTAGTTTAAGGAAGATGTGCTAACATTAGTGTTATAAATAGGGCCCCCTGACCCCTTCACCATCTGGAATAAGATTCACACCCCACCCAATAACAAAATTGAAGTCCCTCTTGCAAGAAGAGGGCACATTCCCTACCATGAGAGAAGAGCTCATCTTAAATAAAGAACAAGACTTGTGAAATAAGGAAAGCTTCTATTAACTTTTACATTCATTCCCCCTGAATGAACAGGTGGCTCCTAGGGAAGTGCTACAACTCGTCAGACCAATGTAAACACCTTATACTGTTCCAAAATTCAGATCTTCTCTCTCACCATCTACTGGCTAGGAGGAGCCTCATGAACATCTCACTTCATGTTCTCCTCTCTGATAGGCTTCCCCTCAAACAGTAAGTTTGCCCTTTATCCTATTCCTTCTTCCCTATTCCTTCCCCTATCCTACTTCAATGTTTTAAAAATGGTAATCAGTGTAGCAGTTTTCATTGCTGCTGAGTACAAGTTTCTGACCTTCTACCTGATCGTGCTATGTCACAACTCTGATTAACTGCTGTCCTTTAAAGTTGGGAGGAGTTTTATCCCTGTGGAAACAAAATTGCTTTTGTGTTTCCCCAAATAAGTAATATGTAACATGTCCATTAATAATTTAGATGATGTAGAGGGGAAGCAGCCCCAGTGAAAACAACTTCATTTTTATAGGAAATTTGTCCCATCCATCTCCAGACCTGCTTGAGTACCTCTGTAGTTGGTGTTAAAGTCAAAAGAAACAGAAATTATTTTTTAATAATTCCAAAAATCAGTCAAGCAATAATTTACACACATGCATATACCTTCTCTAGATTCATTTGGCGCTGACATTTTGGCTAAACTTCCTGGAATATATTCAGTCATAGAATGAAGCAAGTAACAATTCTTTCCTGTAAACAAGGAGCAGTAGTAAAAATGTAGTCTTAGTTTAAGGAGCAGGGTAGCATAGATCCATGCTATATTGCATATTATATAGAGCTGGCTAGTTTCTTATGCATTTGAAGTCAGTTTGGTACTTTGGGGAACTTTCATTTCAAGACAATAGGGACTCCCTCCATCTCCTCTATCTTCACACCTGTAGTCATTGCAATTCTTACCATTTTTTCCCCATAAATTCTCCAAATTCCTAGAGGATTTTCTATTTTCTAATACCTTCCCTAACCATATTTATCATAATATTATTAAATGGCAATGACTGAGTAATAAACTATATAACTATTTTATATTTTAAATTATTCACAAAAACAAAGCAGCAAAATGATATAGTAAAGAGAGCCCTCAGTGTGAAATCAGTACAGGTAGAATTCATTTTAATCACTGTGTAATTTTAGGAAAATTACAACTTCTCTGACTTTGAAGTTTTCACGTTGAAAACTTTGATATAAACACATATATTCTGTAGTAAGGCTTTTGTGAGAGTTAGCAAATTTCACATTTTGCATCAAAGAAAGGCTTTCAGAGATGACCCACAAGAAATCAAGCCAACTTCCTTGTGTTCGACAGCAAAATTCATGGACAAACCCAATGAAGATTTCTGTGAGAGGAGAAACAAAAAGAAAGCCAAGCTCCTTCCTTAATTCAAAGATCCTGCTACACTGATTACTATTTTTAAAACATTGAAGTAGGATAGGGGAAGGAATAGGGAAGAAGGAATAGGATAAAAGGGCATAATATCTTTCTGCCCTTAATAAATAGATGCGTATAGGACAGATTCATAATAATAATGAGAGTAAGAACACAATATTATAACTACATGAGAGTTCTAAATATAGGAGCATGAAAAATTCAAAAATGTTGTCATGATTTAGAGTTAGATTTTATCAAGTATAGTTAGATATGTCTGAGATGACTTCTGAGGTGAAAAGGAAAATTTTTAATAGGCCTTGATGTGGAATATGGACATTGCAGAAATGGAAAATAGATAATATACAAAGATATATATATATATATATATACACACACACAAGTACACATATACATATAAATATAAATATGTACGTATATATATATATATATATATATATATATATATATATATATATATATATAAAGACAACACGATTGAAGAAACATGAGTCATCGGTCATAACTGAAAAATGAAGGGCATGAAGGGAAGGTTGTGAAATAAAACTGGATAGTTAAAGCAAAGCTAGAATGAAGGTTCTTAAAAGCCATGTTAATTAGTTTGCATGTTATTTGATGAACAACGGAGAATCCCCATATGATTTGTGAGCTTGACAGTGATGTGGTCATGCCTGCACATTAAGGGGAAAAAATTTGCCATCAGCTTAAAGGAATTAAAACTTGAAGGCAGAAAAATCAGAGAGAAGACTAATTAAATCATTCAAGAGTAAAAGCACAGAAAGACAAAATTTTAAAGCCATGTTTAATTCTTTTTTCCCTTATTTTTATACTCAAATATGAATCAAGCTTTATCTATTCCACAGCCACAATATCTCATCATCATCATGACCATCGAGATCATCATCACCAGCAACAACGTCAAAACATTTTTAAAAGTTTAATATATCAGGGACTACGCTAAACACAGAAAGCTAAAGATATAGTCTCTGCCTTCAAAATCTTATATTTTAATAGGGGAGACTTTTATTTCTCCTCTCCATTTATACCATGTCTATCCAAATTTAGGCATTTATCACTAATTACTCAGTCAAATAAAATGGCACCATAATTATTAGCTTTCTTTCTAGTCTCTCGTCTCTCTTATAGATCACAAATTAAATTACTAAATTGATATTCTTAAAACATGATTCCAACTCTGAATTCAAAACTCTTAATCGCTTTTTTACTGTGTAGTCATTTTCACTCTTGCCTTACTCTTTGTGACCCCGTTTGGAGTTTTCTTGCCTAAGATGCTGGAGTGGTTTACCGTTTCCTTCTCCAGCTCATTTTACAAATGAGGAAATGGGCAAACAGGATGAAGTGACTTGCCCAGGGTCACACAGCTAGTAAATGTCTGAGGCCAGGCTCTATCTGATGACAGACTCATCACTCTATCTGATGTACCACCTGTTCCTTTTTGGTTTCATTAAAAAAAAAAAAAAATTGTTCTTCTGGAATATTTAGTCCTCCAAAATACTTCTCCCCCTTAACCATTCTAATTTTTTTATGTTACTTTCTTTCACACTCTATTCCAGGTTAATAAGTATTTTCCATGCACAGTTTTTTTTTTTTTTCCAACAAATGCCTTTGCATAATTGGTCCTTCATTTCTGATACATACTTACTCCCCACCATCACTTTCTGCTTAAAATGTAAGAGCAGTAAGCTTTATTTTGAAGAGGTATAAGTGACAAGAATTTGGAATGATCATTTAAGGTTAAGAGACCTCCTTGTTGGTGATAAACATGACCATAAATAATTAAAAAGAGTTTCTGAATATTTTTTGATATATATTTACTTTGATAGAATCTGCATCTTCTTTTTTTTTTTTCCAAGTTGCTAATTGTGTTAACTGGAAGTCTTTATTCTCCCAAAAATGTACAAAAATTTGTTTGTGAACCTTGATCTTTGGGGAGAAAGTCCAATCTGCTTTTGAGTCTTAGACTTCTTTCTTATAAGTTGCAGAATAAAGTTATACTTGCTTAAAAGCGAATAAACTTCCTTAAGATATTTTTTTCTTCTGTATTGCTTTTCAAAGCTCAGCTCTGTTTTCATCTTCCTTTTGCACGAGGACTTTGTCCATTCTACGCAAATTTGTGTTAGCAATCTCTTTCTCCTAAAATAATTATTTTTCCTATAGTTCAAATTCATTTCTTTCTATATTTGCAGCATTCCTTAGAATATAAGCTCATCAAAACTGTGCTGTGTTTTTTGAATCTTTACTTTTGTTTGGAATCTTGTATTCCCTTTCTTATGCAGTGCTAAGTCTTGGATTTTTTTTCCTTTTTGTCCAGACCTGTTATTTTTCTATTATAATTAACTCCCAGATGTAATAACATAAGAACTAAAATGAAAACAACAGCAAGAGCAATTAGAATTTATGCAGTGTTTTATAATTTGAAAAATATTTCATAAAAATCTTATTTAATTCTAACTACAAGCTTGGTAGGCAGATGCTATAATTATTCCCATTTCACACATGGGACAAATGAGGCAGACAGCAGTAAAGTGACTTGGTCAGGTTCATACAGGTAGTTTGAACTCATTTCCTGATTTCATGTTCATGTCAGTGGATATCCATATCCAAATACTGACCCATCCAATACATTCCCATAGTTGACTCTGAAATAATTTTTACCAAGGTATTTCACCAAGTCAACTGCAATTTATAGGGTTTAAATTTATTTTTCCAATTATCAAGCATTTATTTTCTATCCCTTTTAACATCCCCTAATTCCTTGTAATTTACAATAATTTAGATATTCTTGAAGAGGACTGAAAAGTTAAGTTACTTTGTTCATCTACCAGATGTATGTCTGGAAGGACTTGAAGCTAGATCTTATTAACTCCAAGGCAAATCATGTAAACACTACATTATACTGCCCCTGACCTTGAAAGTATACACTATTTCCCTTCTTATTTTGTATTCCTGCTTCATGTCTCTCCATTGCCAACCCATCATCTACCCATTAGTGATTTTTGTCAACAGAAGGTCTGAATACTTCACACTCCCTCCCAACTCAATAAACTTTATATTTCTCTATGACTTCTAAGATGAAATATAAATTATTTGATGACACTTCTTTTTTATCTTGATTTCATAATATTCCCCCTGATGAGGGGCTTGGTGGCATGTATTTGGGCCCCAATTCTAAAATCATGTTTCCTTTAAAAATCACATTTCTCCTTATCCTCAAAATACTATCTCAAGCAGTTTCTCCCCAGCTGAAGGACACAGCCTGCCCTAGCAACAGCTGTTATCTCCCTTCCTATGATAGTAGCCAACTGCACCTATAGAACACATTAGTTTGAACCAGCTGTGTACTGAACTGGCTGTGTACTGGGTCATAAGGACATTCACTACTCACTGACCAATTATATTTATCCTAGACTTGGACATACCTATATTGCCCTATATTAATATTGTCTAACAAGACATTGATGACAAAAGCCTGGTTTTTCTGAGCTAGCCCTGACCACTGGTTGACTAAGGGACCTAAAACCACACCTTCAGGTTACCCACCATGGACTATTTGCTGATGATTTTTGGGTGAAGTACCTGGGCAATACATACCAAAAGTGCATGTTCTTTTCAGAACTGACCACTGCTTAATCACTACCTAATCCCACCTCAAAACATCTAGTCAGCATATTTGGCACAAGTGATACTGTAGAACATGCTATTTTAACTTTTCCTGTACCCCTTTAAGATTGCAGGTTTCCTAAGAACTCTTGTTTTCTGAAAAGTGTAATAAATCTACCTTAATTTCAACAACGCTTGAGTTCGTGAATTCTTCTCCAGATGACCTGCCCCTGGTACTCTGGTATTTGTGGGAAGTCTCACACCCCCTTTTCCAGCTGTCATCATCCCCCATTCATACAACTATTGAACTATATTAACCTCCTTGTCATCTGATGGAAATAACACTATGACTGAGCCTCATGTCTGAAATATTTTCTTTCCTCAACTCGGCCTCTTTATATTTCAATTTTCCTGTAAGATTCAGTTTAAGTGCTGGTTTCTGTATAAGATATTTGATTCCTGAGGCAAATATTGTCTCCTCCCAACTATAAGGTATCTTATATTTGCTTTCTATACATTTCATGCATGTATGTTATTTTCCTGTGTAGTGTAGTATAGTATATAGTGTAGTGTAGTGTAGTGGCATGTGAAGTATGTTTAGGGAAGGCTATTACTTCTGGAGTGAGGACTAATGAAGACTTTTCAGGGCTGCTTTCCACATTTGGTATCCATCTGATTTTCCCAAATTTCACCTGTGGCTCCAAGAAGCTGTCGCATGCATAGCAGCCACACTGGTAACAATTTCAGCAGATAAGTTCAACAGGGAGTCTCCAATCCATTGATGAATTAGAGTTGTGTCTATCCCAAGCATGCGCAAACTTCCCCTGGCAGCATGGGTGGTGTATCAGTAAGCACCCCAACATATGCACAGATTCTTAAATCCACATTCATAAAAGGAAAGATAACTTTTGAGGTGTTAACAATCCCACTTTAATCAAGCAAATGTATCAGAGAAAATCAAAATCAAAATTTCAGAGAAATCAACAATCAACAGTGCTTCCAAACTGCCTGACCACTAACATAAAATATCTTTATCAGGGAGGGAAGCACCAACACTGGGGTTTTCAAAAAGTCTAAGGAGGGGGGGATATAGAGGGAGTGCTACTTAGTGGTTTTCCAAAGTCTCCTCTGGCACACAGACCTTTTTTCCAAAACTAAGCCCTCAAAGTAAAACTTCACCCTCAGTGTATTCATACACTTTTTAGAGCCAGCGGGCATGACTCTTTGACCCAGTGCCTCAATAGAAAAAATAAAGGGTACTTGGGACCTTTCTACAAAACAAAGCCCCTGATCAAGCTTCCCACAATGGGTGGGAAAGATCCTTCCTAATCACATTATTAAATCAGAGACACTTTTAGTAAAACAAAGACAGCAAAAGATCCTAATTTGATTGTCATTACATGCGGATAAGAAAAATTTGTTCCAACTGATTGAACAGGATATCAGTGCCATTTTAGACATCAAAGATTGAAAGATCACCCACTGCCTCCAGTGTCAGTGACAACCATCTTGCCTTTTGTTTTGCCAGTAGACTTTTATGGATCTGAAGGAGAGAATGAGGCCAAGAACTCCCAACAACTCTGCCTCATTTAAATCTAAAGTGTGTGTGAATCAAAAGACATAACCAATACATTTTACCATTGTAAAATTCTCAAAATTCTGTGGTAATAGACAAGTGACCAAGCAGCAAGTGCATATACACTGGGATTATGGTCACAATACAGATTGTCCAGGACAATCATCATACTCTCACTGAACTGAAGCAGTAGTGAGAGTCAACAGCCCTTTGGTTATTTGAGTAGCCCTTTTAAAGAATCACATTGCTCAACTCCTGGAATAAAATCATCTGCTTTACCCAACTCTGACCTACTTACCATGGCACAAGGGGATCCCACCCTGTGGTCAGAATACACACACACACACACACCCACACACAAAATATACAGAAAGTTTCTTGAAGTTGATGCCAACACTCATCGTTGGTACATGGAATGTATGCATGCTTAGGAACCACACAAAATCCAGTAGATCTGAATAATGGCTACCTCTTGTTTTGAGAGAACTCAGTACATTACACCCAAATAATAGCCCTGAGTGAAACAATGCTGGCCAGTGAAGGTCAGCTTGCTGAAGTAAGAGTTGGATACACACTTTTTCTGAATTGGCTGCAGTAAAAGAGATTGCTGTGAATCAATTAGTTTGCAGTCAATCTAATCTAGTCAACAAGCTCATATGTCTCCCAAAAAGATGGAATGACAGGCTTGTGACAATATGATTGCCCTTTGCAGGAGAGTCCCCTCCTTCCTCCCACCATGACAAACTCTGATGAAGGCAAACAAAAATTTCATAAAGATCTGGAGACCTTCATCATCAATGTGTTGAAAGAGGACAATTCTGGCTGCCTTTAATGCAAGAGTAGGCACAAGCTACCATACATGACAGGGAGTCCTTGGGAGAAGTGGAGTCAGAAACAGCAATAATAATAGTCAGTTACTCCTAAAGATTTGTGTATCTCATGACCTTCTAATCACTACACTGTCTTTCATTTACCTAAATGCAACGTAGCTTTGCATACTCACCCTTTCAGTAAACATTGGCATTTTTTAATAGACCATATCATCATAAGGAGAACAAATAGACAGGACATGAAAGTAACAAAGATGATATGTGGTGCAAAGTGCTGAACTGGTCATAGACGTTCCTAAGATAAATATTCTCATTCAACAAAAGTGACAGTCCCAAGGGAAGATCAACTGATTAGAGAATTTCTACAAGAAGGAACAGTTTATTGCTCACTTGGAGGGAAAGCTGAGCCAATGCAATTGTTAACAGGGTAATAACAAAGTAGTGAGCAGCTTTCAGAGATTTGGTGTAACACATTTGCTCATCTGGGCCAGAGCATTCACAAACACCAAGCAAGAGTGATTTGAAGAAAATGATGGGGAAATTCAGAAGCTGCTAAAATGAAAAACAAGAACTCCATAGGCTTCACAGCAGGATAGTTCATCCGTTTCTAAAAAGGTAGCATTTAACTTTACCAAAAATGAAGTGCATGCAAAGCTTAAAGAGGTGCAGGATTCCTGACTCAGTAAAGAAAGCTGATGAAATTCAGTTTCATGCTGATAGTAATAACACAAGACATTTTTATGATACCACAAAGATTTTTTACAGGCCCAAGACCTAGGGTGCATCTCAATTACTGAGTGTTGATGGAGCCACATTAATTACTGATAAAGACATGATCCTAGAGAGATGGGCTGAACACTTTATTGATGGGCTGAACCATAGTGTTCTCAACAAACTGTTATCAATCCATGCTGAAGGCTCTGACTATATACTTCATGTTTAAGTCAATCTTTCTCTAGCTGAACTTCCAAATGAAGAATAGGTTTTGAGTATCATTAGATTCCTGTCATGTCGTCAAGAACCTAGTCCTGCTCCTATTTCAGCTGATATTGACTAGGCAGGGGGTCTCCTGCTCATACAATAACTGAGTAAAATTTTCCAAATTATATGGCAAGAGGAAGTTATCCCCTAGGAGTCCAAAGATACCTCCATTGTCCATCTTTAAGAAGACAAAGGAAATAAATTATCTTATAAAAATCACAGTAGGGGAATGGGGGGGGTATCTCTCTTAGTGACTGAGGGCAACATTCTTGCCAGAGTTCTCCTTTATAGGCTGATCCTTCATCTGAAATATGGTTATGTACCTGAAAGTCAAAATGGCTTCAAAAAGGGCCAAGGAATAGTTGATATGGTATTTGTTCCTTGACAAATACAGGAGAAATGACAACACTTGTCAATCTGACCAAGACCTTTGATACTGTCACTCATAAGGGCTTGTGGAAAGTAATGGCAAAATGTGGGTGCCTCAAGAAGTTCATCAGTATTGTACATCAATTTCATGATGACATACTTGCATGGGTTCTGGATAATGGACAGTGCTCTTGCTCTTGCAAATGGAGAAATGTTGAATGATTTGGATGAGTTCATTTACCTTGGCAGAACGCTTTCCACATATGCACACATAACTAATAAAGTTGACACATGGCCAGAGCCTGCTCATTGTTAGGGAGGCACTGAACAAAGGTGTGAAAGAGAGGAGGTATTAGACTGACTATCAAACTGAAGGTCTATAGAGTTGTTGTGCTGACTTCATTGTGGTATGCCTGTGAAACTTGAATTGTGTACTAGCCCATGCCAGAAACTGAATTGCTTCCATTTGAATTGTCTTAGGAAGAATCTGAAGATCACCTTCAAAGACAGGGTAGTAAAACTTAGGACCTTTCTTAAGCTAAATTGCCAAGTTTTCAAACTGTACTTCAGAGAGTGTAACTCCAAAGGACTGGTCATGTTATTTGTAGTCCAAATGTACATTTGCTAAAAGACTATTTTATAGAGAAAATCACACAAGGCACAGGCATACATGAAGGTTAGAAAAAGCAACACAAGGATGCTTTCAAGAACTTTGGTACTGATCACATGACATGGAGACACTGGCAAAAGGCTGCCCAGCATGGTATGCCCTCATCAAAGAAGGCACTTGACTTTATGATTGAAGCAGAATTACAGTAGCTCAAAAGAAAAGTGCGATGAACAAATTTAGAGATATCCAAAGTTCATGTGAACTATTTGCGCCTGACCTGTGGAGCATTATGAACTCATGTTGGTCTGATCATCCACAGTCTGATACATCAACTTTGACCCCCAGCATAATGATGTCTTTTTGGTCCTCTTCGAGAAAGAAGGACAACAACCATAATAACCATTTAAATGTAAGAGCTATAGGGACAGGTAGTATTTCTTTTTTGTATCATCAATGTGTAGCAAAAAATGATTGATTGATGTATTCTTATTATAAAATTATAAAAATGAAACAAAATTGAAAATTCTATAAACTGACAAAAAGGAAATGAATGGAAGAAAGAACAAAATTTAAACAATAATAACAACATTGTAAAGACAAACAATTTTGACAGCTAAAAGGAATATGATCAATGCAAGGACCATTCATGACTCCAGATGTCTAATGATGAAATATGCTTTCTGTCTTCTGACAGAGAAGTGATACATTTAGGGTGCATAATGAGACATATCTTTTGAACATAAATAATCAGGGAAATGTATAATGTATATTTGTTAGAAGAAATGTTTTTCTTTCTCTCGTTCAGTGGTGTGAGGGGAGAGAAAACAGATTTCTGTAAATTCAATAAAAATTTGAAAAAAGATATGATGAAAAATATTTCATTGGATTTCGTTGACATTAATGATGATCCAAACTAGGCAAGTAGCTAGGAGAAATGAAAAAGAAGCAGTTATATGATTTGGAGATTGATTGGAAATGTAATGACAGAGAGAAAAAAGGAAAGATAACTCTAAAATTTCCTGCTTGGGTTACAGGGAAAATTGTGCTACCATCAACCGAAATAAAGAAATTAGGAAGAGTGATACATTTATAGAGATGGCGAAGTGAAGTGATATAGTTGGAAATAAGCATTAGGAAATGTGAAGCTGGTAATAAGGGGATAGTTTAGGGCTGAAGATGTAGATTTGAATTGTACCCAGCTGATAACTGAAGTTACATGGGTAATAAAAGTGTTTTTTTTTTCATTTGTTTTTGCTGATTTGAGAAGAGCATATAAAGCAAAAAGATAAGAGAACCAAGGATAGGACCTTAGAGTATTCAAATATTGCTAGGAAAGAGGAAGATGATACAATAAACAAAGCAGAAAAGGACTAATCAGGACATAGGAGGACAATCAAAAGAGTACAGGCCCATAATCCATGGGGAAAGTATTTTGAAGGAAGCAGTCAACAGTACCAAATTCAATTATGAAAAATGAGAATTGAAAAAAAAAAATACAAAGTCCCTGGATCTTGCGATAAGAGATCCCTTAGTAATTTTAGATTGAGTTCAATCAGATTTCTAGGAGGTAATAGATGAATAAGAATAGAAATTATTTTTTATTCTAGAAATTTGGGAATGAAGAGATGTCGGGCAATCATTTGAAAAGAGGAATTAAACATATATGAGGATATATGATTTGGGAATGTGAATGAATCAAATGCATTTTTAAAGTTCTCACACTGACAAGCACTGAGAATACAAGTAGAAGTGACACAATTCTTGCTCTCAAGGAGTTGATGTTCTAAAATCAGGAGATAATGCATGTGATAAGGTTCAACTAGACAACTAATGAAAGTCGTGGTGATCTTTTGGGTATAATGGTAGGATAGATATTAAAGTCTAGTGGCCTAAATTACAAGTGATCCAATTTATTTAAGATCTCGAGGGAATATAAGACTGCTGTAACAAACTCATCTTCTTTAACATTATTTCAATTGATAAAACTCTAGCTGTGTCTGAAATGAAACATTTGACAGTGTCAAGGACTTTGGTGAGGCGAATGTTTTCCTGGATCTTCAGTAAATGTGGCTATTGGGGATGCAAAGCTTGTAGTTGCAGCAGCAGAGGAAGTTGATATGTCATTTATCACCAAGGAATGCTTTCCTGGATGATGATGGCTACGGTCAAGCTGAAAGTAGGAAACATTTCTAGATGTCAGAATCAATGGTAATGTATTTAAGGAAAAGAAGAACAGAGTACATTTACATAAAAAAAGAAAGAACCAATGAGAGAGAAAGAGAGACAGAGAAATAAAGAGAGACAGAGACAGAGAGAGCACTTGGAGAAAGCAGATAAAATATAATGAAATATGATTTATCAATTTAAAAAATACTTCAGTTTAAATCCTGCTCACTTAGCTTCGATGATATTGGACGTCTGTAAACTCTCTATGCTTCAATTTCATCATCTTTAATATATCTTCAAAAACCAATTCTGGTTTACCAGATATACAAGTTCTAGATTCTATGAGGAAAAAAAATAATCACAGAAATATTAGGATACTTACAATAGAAGTCTGAGAAATTATCTAGTCAAGCCTAGATCTGATATATGATTTGTCTACAGCATCCCCAGTTCATTGTTATTCAGATGCTCCCATTAAAATCTTGGAGGAACGCACTACCTTGTAAGATAACATTCCATTTTTGCACAACTCTAATAGTGAAAATACATTTTTATACCAACTCCCACATATGCCTCCTTTTGCTATATGCCAATTGATTATAATTAGGTCCACTCCTTGGAGTATAAAGCGTAGGTTCATTTTCTCTTTCAGCTGACAACTTTTTGGATATTTAAGAATAACTATCATTTCCCTGTTGAATCTTTTGTTCTTTAGGTTAAACATCTCTAGTTCCATCAATTGAAACTCATTTCACCAGGTTTAGTTCCCTTCATATTTTGGCTATAGATCCATGGATAACCTTTAATCATTCTGTGTCTCTCTAGCAATAGATAGATAATCCCATAGTTCAGGTGAAAAATAATAAGATTGTGGTTAGAAGATGTCAATAATAGAGAAGGAATGCATTCATGACATATTGCTGAGTTGAGAGTGGTAGAATTAGACAAAAAGGAAGAGCCCTGATGACTCAGAGTGAATGTAAATAGCATTTGTTTCTGTTTTGGCCAGAAAATCTGAGGTTTTTTCCCTCCAAGATTTATTTATTTATTTATTTTACTAGGTAAAAGTCCTCCAAAGAAGACAGTGTTAGATTTAGACAAAGGGAAAATCCAAGGAAACAACAGTAAAAAATTTTAATGTGACTGGGTCAATGAAAAAACAGCTGCAAAAATAGTGAAGCCAGAATGAGATAGCACATTTTGTGAGAAAGATGAGTTCATTTGTGGATCTGTTCAGTTTGAAGTGCAGATAAGGTATCTGGGTAGAGATTTACCCTGTAGGTGGTCTGAACAGTACATCTGAAGCTCAGAATACACACACACACACACACACACACACACACACACACACACATAAGATAGATAATGTAGGGGTTTCTCGGAGGGGTTAGGGAGTAGTCACTTACACAGGGTCATAATCAAGAGCTTCATCATGAACTTTGTATGGCTGTTAAGTGTCACAGTCAATAGAGCTATGAGTGTGGAATCAGGAAGATGTAAATTTAAATGTCCCCTCAGATACTTACTAGTTGTGTGACCTTGGGCAAGTCACTTAACTTCTATTTGCTTAAGTTTCCTCAAATGTAAAATTATTTCCTACTTCCTACTTCCCAGAGTTGTTCTAAGGATGAAATATTTGTCAGGTGCTGAATACAGTGCCTGGCACATAGCATCTATTTGATAAATGCTTGTTACTTTTCCTCCTTTCAGATATAAGGTGGCATACTTTTGCAATATAACTGCAATGTGTTAACCAGATTGTTGACCTGTGTAAGAACTCTCTGAATAATGAAAAACTGTGTTAATGAAAATTATCTTTCAATATCTCCACACTTACAGTAAATCACTTAGTCTCTAGTGAACCAAAAGCAGTAAGGGATCTTACTGTAACATATGTTTTGGGCCTAAAGTTTATTATGAACACAATAATCCTCAGGATCATTTATCTTATTAAAGTCTATCCATTTAAGTATTTCAGGATTTTAGCAACTAGCATCATTTTTTAAGAAATTTATTTCAACAAATATTTACTGCACCTAAGCATGGTGTTGTGGATAGATTTGTCATCATCCTTACCTTCCAAGAGTTTACTAGATAATGGGGGGGTAGAATATCCTATGAACAAAGATGTCCTGAAAAGTGTAGAAGGAAGTTTGTGGAGCAAGACATCAGTTGCAGATGGGAGATGGAGGCAAGGATTCACACAATAAGTAGAATATCTGTTGGAACTTGAAGGAGGGAGTGATTTAAAGATGTGGAAAAACAAAATAGTGTGGAATAGACTAAGGAAATACTTAAAGTGAAGATATGAAGGTGAAAGTGGACAGGAAGGGAACAAGTAACCTACATCAAGCTCACAGAGGTACTGTTAAAATAACTAAAATTATAATGATGAATTCATTGGTGCTTTTTTGTTTTTAAATCATAGTAATTCTCAAATACACATCCTATTATGTATTCATCCATTTCTAGCTCTCCTTAATGGGCCAAAAATAGGACCCAACCCAAGCCAAGTTTGATCATTGTTTGGGGCCTGATGGCTCAGAGTGAATGTAAATAGCAATTGTTTCTGTTTTGGCCAGAAAACCCAAGGTTTTTCCCCTCCAAGATAGATTTTTTTTTTTTTGACTAGGTAATAGAAGCCATTCTCAGTGAGACTGACTCATAGGAAGGACGGTAGCTTAAAAAGGTCAAGGTCTGCCATTGCCTCTGGGTCCATCGCTAGTCATCCTGATCCATATCTTGCCACTGGGCCAAGATTGTCCCAGAGGAGAAAGTGATGCTAATGACTTTACACAGCCCTCCTGCACTTAAATCCAATTCACTTGCAAATCATGGCATCACCTTCATGACGTCATGGTCCTCCTTGAGAACAAAGGGCAAACAACAACATTGCACCATAATTTTCTTTTTTAGTATGCCAGGTTAGAACTATTGTAACTGTATGCAGTGACTTCTTACCTTTATCTTCTAATATTTTAGAATTTTTGCATCATTGTGCTAACAAGCACATCATAAGACCACACATAGTTGTCCTATAACTGATCACTTCTGCCTATTTTTCATAGTTTTTTATGTGATATTGTTCAGTGTTTATAATATCACTTCTTCCAAAATCTGTTCTAGAAGAAGAATTCATGGTTTCCAAATAAAAGTAATTGGAGTACTTTATAAACCTTTGGCATATTAGGTGTCTTGGTCAAAACTTTTTAATATGCTGTCTCCTGCTGTCTCCCATATCTATATTGCAACACATAATAAAGTATCAACATTCATATTGAGGTGGTTTCATCATGGAAATTCTTTAGCTCTTCATTCTCTACATCACATGTTATATTGGCAGTTAAGGTGGCATATTGGAGAGAGTGATGGATGTACAGTCAGGAAGACTTGAATTCAAATCAAGCCTCAGAGACTTACTAAATAGTAACTGTATCATCCTGGTTACATATTTTCTCCCTGCCTCATATCTTTATCTGTAAAATGGGGATAATAACAATACCTCCCTTTTGGGTAGCGGTGAGGATTGTATGAGGTAATATTTATGAAACAACACAGTGTCTAGCACATAGGAGGCACTATGTAAATCTTAGCCATTAATGTTATAAGCTGTAATTATCTTCCTGGAGGCTTATATTTATAACCAGAACTGAAAAGGTAAAATGACCAATTGTCACATGACAGTCTTTCTTGTTGCATTTATCCACCCAATGAAACTATACATTTCTTTTATTTGCCTATCAAAGGCAAACCTTTGAAATATCTTTAAATTATTCTGCAATTTTCTTAATATTTTCTTGTAACATTTACAGAGAGAATATTAGATCCATTAATCATTAATCCATTAATCATTGAAATAGAGGAATTTTGTTGTATCTTCTCATTTGGATTAGATTTTAAAAGGCACAAAATAGTAAGTTAGATCATATACTAGTTGGTAGGGGGTGGACCAGAACAAGATAGGAAAGAGTAGATATATGAAATAAATCTTTCAAAAATTAACCCACAGTGTAGCTGTTAAGGAAAATAGTGAAATAATAGCTGATCTGGTTCAAAATGAAGAACTATGATCTTTTTTTATTGTATTTTTTTTTTTTGTAATTTGTTGCTATCCTTTGTAATTTTGATTAATGGATGTTGAACTTCACAAGTGTAATCATCTTTTTCTGTTCTTATTCTGAATTGTACTTGTTCCAAGAAGTTGGTTCATTTTTAGTTACAATCAAGCAAAGATTTCAAAATCTATTTACAAATGAATTAGTTATTTTCAGATATGGTATATTACTGGAAAATAAGCTACTCTACAAAGTATAGGCAAAATACTTCCACAATTTTCTATTAATATAGCAAATTGATCATACTTAAATAGAAATGATGGAAATAAAAATGGAAATGTTGCTAGATATAACCTCACTTTCTTACAGTAGGAATTGTGTGTGGGTAGCTTAATTTAGTGAAAAGAGTAATGAATTTAGATTCAAAATACATGATTTTGGAAGCTGGGTTCTGTCACTAACTACTCTGATGATCTTCAAAAATTACTTTATCTCTCCAGTCTTTGTTTTTTTTTCATATATGAGGTAGTCTTAGGAATGTCCCTTCAGAGGTTCCCAAATTTATTTAGCCTATGTCCCCCTTTCAAAAAAGAAGTACAATTACTCAGTGGCCCCCTGGGGTTGTTTTTTTTATTCTATGTACCCCAATTACACCTGAGGTTACTGATTTTTCTAGGGGCGGTATCACCCACTTTGTGAACCTACACTCTACCAAGGATGAGGAATCTGCACCTTAGAGTCCATACATGGCCCTCTACATCCTCAGATGCAACCCTTTGACTCCCTTTGACTGAATCCAAACTTCACAGAACAAGTCCCGTAATGAAAGGATCTGTTCTGTAAAACTCAGATTCAGTCAAAAGGCCATACCCACATGTGATCCCAAGGGCACAGATTCCCCACACCTGCTTTGTACTATAGGCTATGAAAATTTATTGGCTGTCCTTGTATAAATAGAATAAGTGTATGCAGATAGTGAAAAACTTACTCACTGTTAGAAAACTCCCCATAACTCGGGAATGATTCTTTAGACCACAGAAAAACATTATGCAGAAAATAAAGAGAAAGAGAAATGTCCTTCTGAAACTTAGGAATTAAGATTAGAGAATCATTTAGTAGTGTGTAGTACTGAAGACTTTAAGAAGGAAGCAAGTTCTGTTCCTCCATAGAATGGTAATGAAAATACTTAGTGAGAAGCAACTAAGCAATGATCAAAGAAAGAGGAAATGGTTTAGTACAGTTGGTGATTCCTTAAAGAGGATGGTGATAAGTGTCCATTAGCTGCTAGATATAAACACTTGAAAGGTATATTTCTTATTGGTGAACATATCTGGGATGCAATAATAGTCTTTGTTTTGGTCATGGTTACATGTTTGGTACAGTAGATCACTCAGAGCCTGAAGAGTTAGACAAACAATCCATTTCAAAAACAAATCCAACAGCATCCAAGGAAAAAGCAAAGACCTCTACAAAGAAACTAAAATCTTTGCCAAGAATGTTCACTTGAATCTCAGGAACTCCTCAAGTATAGTCTTAAAACTGTATTCATACTGTACTTAATCAAAAAGCCCATAGTTTGGTCCAAAATCCATCCACCTACAGACACAGTTTATCTAGTGCTTGGCACAGTGCCTGGCATACAATAGGTTCTTTGTCAATTTTTATTGATTGATCCATTCACCAAGAAACCTCAGATTGCCTCAGAACTTCTTGGCTCAGAATAGCCGTTAGCGTTCTGGAACTGTGCAGGCAAGCTCAAGACTTTCCAGTTCCACTAAGTGTCCCTGGCACACAAAACTTTCATGATAAGCACAGTGACCCATTTGTACATAATACGTAATCTTCACGCTGAAAGAAAATTTAGAGATCATGTAATCCAAATAGTTATTTGAATGATACTATCATCTGTTAAATTACAAATGATTAGTCATCTACTGTTCATCTGGAAACTAGCAAACAGTAACCCACTACCACTCAAGGAAGCTTTTCATCAATTTTAAATAGCTTTAATTTCCTCCCCCAGCCATTGAACTTATGCCAACTTCTCTTTACTTCTGCTCATTGTTCCAAGTTCTCTCCTTTGCAAAAATTAGATGAATTCTAATTGTCTTTCCACAAAGCAGGTATTCAAATGCTTTAAGAGAACTATGCTATTTCCCTTAAATCTTCATTTCTCTAAATTGAGCATCACCAGTTCTTTCAACCAGTCATTTTATGGTTTGGTCTTGAGTCTTTCAATGGTACTCTTCTCCAGGTCATCTCCAATTTGCTAATGTCCTTCCTTTAGGGATGGCAAACCTGATCACATTGCTCCACATATAAGTAGGGCAGACTAAAGGGTTAGTGACTTCCTTGTCCTATATATTGTGCATCTTCATGTGTTCTGGGACAATATTAACTATATTGGTTGGTATTTTATATTGTTTACTCATACTAAGTTTTCATTCAAATGAACCTTCATGATATTTTTCAAAGGAATTGAAGTCTATCATTTTTTCTAGCTTAAACTTTAAGAATTTGATTTTTTTTAAAACCCAAGTTTAAATTTTGGTTCCAAAAGATATGATACCAAGAATGTATTATTGAATCTGACTTTGAATCCTTGCAAAATTTTAGAATTCATTATTAAAGAGAAAGTTACTGAGTATCTAGAAGAGTAAACAGTAATCACAAAAAGCCAGCATGGCTTCATCAAGAATAGGATTTTAAATTATTTGAAACGCTGAATCTAAGTTTCAATGGTTTATGTTATTAGTGGTTTAGTGACAATGAACTTGAAGGGACTGTCCAGTGAATTTGAGTATGGTATCTTAATATTAATTCATATTATATATTTTATATAAACATATACATGTGTGTAAATGGGATACCATTTATACATATGCTTTTATCAGTGGATAATGGCTCAGATCATGTCACATCAAATTTACAAATGATTTAAATAGTTTCAATTTCATAAGAGAGTCAAAATTCTAAAATGGTTTGACAGGTCAAATACAAAGCATGAAATTTAAAGTTATAATGCAACCCCTGTCCCAAGAGTCCATTGGTATGGAACTGTTTTTTTATTTGTGGAGAGGAAGACACTGACCTATGTGAGAGTGAGGGCAAATTCATGGGAACAAAAGAACTCCAGACTTCTTCAGTGCACTTTTGTGTCTCTTCAAACATTAATCCCCTTTCTAGTCCCCACAAACTTCAATTTTTCTTCAAGTACTCCTTGCTTCCAGCTTTGAGAGGGAAGAGGGAAGGGACTAGATCCACTGAATCAAGGAAAAGATTCTGAGAAGACATGAGTGGAGCTGGCTGGTTCCATTATTTCCCTAGTCTGAGTTTGCTACACTATAGAGTTTGAGAAGTTTTCCCTGAGCTAAGATCCAGGACAACATCTCTTGATTAAGCTGAAATTTCTTGCTCCAAATAAGAGAACTCCTTATTCTGTATTGTCTGGTATATAGTCTTCTATATATACCTTCTCTAATTTCTCCTTTGCTTTATTTTGTATAAATGTGTGTCTTTGCTATTCATTATGTGTTCATTGTATAACTAAGATAGGAAAGGGACCAAACTTGGATAAAGAGTTTGAGATCCCTTTTCTCTGGTAAATGACAAAATGACAAGAAATTAGATAGACCTGAATCATATTCCTTAGACTAAAAATACTTAGGGAAACAGATAGATAGACTTCTAGATCACTATCCCCTCTGAGAAGAGAGAGTTGCCTCTGGTTATCACTTCTAATATCCTCTCTGGTTAATAATTAAAGTCTCTCTTGGAAAAGGTCAGAGAAGAAGAGAATAGAGATATGCATTTTGCCTCCCTTCAAAACACACAATGATAGCCCTTGTCACACTTGAGTCTCATTACACATTTGGAGCTCACTCTCTTTTCCCTACATAAATTTAAAATATTGTATCTGGTACAAAAATCAACTTCACAGATACAAGAGGTGGAATTTAAAAAAAAAATATTATTATCCCCCAGCTTACAAACTCAATATGATTGCTGTGGTATGGCAGTGAAGAAAATGAATTTGAAATGTGTCTGCATTGAGGCAAGAATAAGCAGATGATATGATGTTAAATTTTGCCCTGATTAGACTACATTTAGAGAATTGTGCTGTGTCCTGTACTCTACATTTTAGGAAAGACATTTATCAAACAGAGAATGTACAGAGGATTCTGAGCAGGATGACAAAAGGAGCCTGCATTATTGTGGAGAGATTTACATGTCACCAAGTTAATCAAGAAAACTTAAACAGAAGTATCTTGAAACAAAAGACCAAAGCAATGCAATGGTTATCACCAATATTAACTGATATGAAGTCTCCTTATGTCCTATGACTCATTCTTAATATTCATTAGATCACCATGTTTTGAGTCCCAGATATCTCATGTAGTAATCTACTCCCTAGATATCATTTCTCGGACTACTGGTTTTGTTTTCAGGACAACTCTGAAAGGGATTCTTAGGCTCCAAATCTAGAAGTTCTTAGATAATTCTGACTTAATATAACTTAGTAAAATTACCTAAATTTGGTTTTCCAATCTTGAAACTTCAGAGAAATTCAAGTTATAAACCATTTGCTATTTGGAGCCTTAGCTAAATCCTGTACCTGATATAAGAATCTTTTAGAAATTTACTATAAAATGATCCCTTCTACCTTTTAAAATTATCAGAAAGATATTTTAATAATGTGAAAATAATTTCACTTTATTTACCATTACCTAGAAAATTTATGTGTAAAATTGTTGATCAAATTTTGAGAAGGTATTACTAAAACACACTGAAAGCCCAAATTTCAGTGACAGATAAATATGGAAGCCAATCTGTATGAAGTTTTTAGAGAAAAGAGTATAATCTTGTTGCTTTCTCAAAATTTACTATGCCATTTATTTAGAAAACTTCCACATTACATCTTTGTCTTATTGCTTTGTTTAATCATTTCCATCTAAGGAGGGTATCATGTCCATATTATAATTTGGCTACAAAACAAGTTAAAATTGTAAAATGCTCATATATGCATCCTGTTATGGTAACTCAGAAATATTCCAGTATCAATCTGTTATTTAATTGTTTTAGTATTATACTTACAAAACTTCTTGATTAAAGAAATTTACCATAAAAGGAAAAACAGGAATATACTTATCATAATGGGGGTTGGGAGGGAACTCCCTTAGCTCTGTTTGATTTCAGGCATGAGTCATATCTGACAGTCAATCATGTATTCACAAAGTGTTAAAAGCAAGGTCAGGATTAACCGGGGATAGGGGTGTGGAAGAAATTTTCTTTTCAGAAAAGAAAGAGCATAATGGGGAAAGAGAGCCAGCAGGATCCTAATTAGGTCATGTATAATGCCAATACAACACTCATAGCAGCTACTATCAATATGCATGCGTATTTCCAGGGTAAATTTGCAAAGTATAAATAACTCTCTTCCTCAGAGGAAAAAACAAAATATTGATTCACATACTAGAAATCAAATTCCACCATGATAATAAAGAAGTTTATACACATCACCAATCCAAGGAGCACTGATATACCCAACCCATCCCTTCCTTAGAGTGCCTCACGGACAAGCTCTCCTCAGCAATATTCCTCTTTCTCTCACTCATGCTAGCTGCTCTGCTTGGCTCTCATTACCTATTACACCCATTGGCAAGATCCTCCCACTATGCAAATTGACCTCAGGCTCCATCACAGCAGACAACTGGGCCTGAGCTCAAAGCAGATCACACAGGCCTATTAATGCACAGGAAAGATCTTCCCATTCCATTAACATTACATCATGCCACAGTTGTCCTAAATTTTTCGCAAGAACAGACATCCACCTTTAACTGTTTCCAGACTACAACACATGGCATTTTCTACTAACGACTTCATGACATTTCAGACCACTATCCCTGTAATCAAAACTCAAACAATAGCAAATTGCAACTCTAGAAATTTTTACCTTAAAAAAAAAAATTTTACTAAGAAGAATTTAGATCTTCAATATCTTTCCTGATGCTTCCTTAACAGTTAACATTTCATTAATCCTTCACTTTCAAATTAAAACTATTCATATTCTGGAGCTTCAGACACAATAAATACCTGGTAGTTGACTCACCATTAATATGTTAAAGCTACATCTTTGAATTACCATATACATTGCCATAACAGACAAGATTTTCAAATGAAAATTCAATATTATATTAAAAATATATACCTTTTTAAATATTTTTTCAAACATCAAATTTTTTCACATCCTTCTAAAAACCGAATTCAGGTGTAACAGCATCCAGACTTAAAAGGGATGTTGTTTTGTCTAAAGGCTTTATTCTGCAACTGGAAGTAACTCAGTTTTACCAGTATTTTTTTCAGCACCTGTATTTGGGAATTTGATCTGAGACAATAGGGGTTAATAGGGAGAGCAGAGGGTCTTTGAACTGGGGGAGTCACAGGGTTTTTTTTTTCTGTTTTCATCATTAGAAATGTCAAAGTAGGATAAAAAAGAGGCTGCTATAAGGTACAAACCATTTTCCTATTTAATCCATTTACTTATTTTTTTTTTTACCTCTTTCTGCAATCTGGGATTACTTCCAAAGTTTCTGCCTTCCTTCATTGTTCTTAAACAATGAGGTCATTAATTCGCCATTTATTATTAAAACTCTTATTTTTGCTTAATGAATTCTATGAAATCTCTAAAATTTATTAAGATATTTCAAAAAGGAGTGGGTTCCTGGAATTACCCCAAAGTCTCTGGAGTTCCCCTCCTGCAATCTTAAAAATGACAAATTCATCAAATAATATCAAATAATCAAATACAATTAAATAATCAAACCTCCAAAACTTAAAGATTTTTTTTTTCAAATTTTGATTATCTGACTTCATTTCTGTAATTCCAACATAGCTAAACCTAAAACGATAGGATAAAAAGTGTATAACCTTAAAAACCCTAAAAGAGGGTTTTCCCTCTTTTCTTAGAACTTAGTCTCCTATACAAAGCCTAATGTGGGAATTACTGGAAGGAATGCTTCAACTATGAAAGTTCACTCATCTTCTCCAGTATTCTAAACTCTCTGACTACAACCCTTAGAAGTTTTTTTTCTGGTGAGCTACATTTTAATTCTTTCAAAGTAACAGAATCTAGCTCAAAACAGAAAAATGACATAAATATTTTACATTTTACAAAGACACAAAGAGAAAAAAATAAGAGAGACAGAAAGATAAATTTTTGACAAAATGTGCAGGTATTAATACTAATTTTACCACTCAAGAAAGGCACAGAGTTAACCCCAAACACCGTCTTGGCCTGCTGGGGTGAGGGAGGAAGGAAGGGAGGAGAAAGTTGAAACAACAGATAAGAGTCTGCTGGTCTGTGGAGGCCAAAGCCAAATAGAAAAGGCAGGAACAATTGGTTAAGGTAGAACTTCTTAAACTGGGGATGAAGGCACCATACGGGGTGGTGTAACTGAATGTGGGAGTCACAAAAATTTTTTCAACAGTAACAGGTTTCTGAACATGCAGCAACCAAAAATTAATTCAGAATCAAATGCATACCGAATTTGAGATATTTCTAGCAGCACTTGCCCATGTTGCACTGTGCAACTTTACTGCAGCCTTGGATATTTGCACTGTGGATGCCATCATGTCATGCAAAACCATGCCAAGGAATGCTGCCAGAAATGCTTCAACTCAAATTAGAAATTATTGTATATTACAAATTGCAATGTTATTGCTGTACATACAAAATCATTGAACGAAATTTGACTTGACATTAGGAGAGAATTTCCAACAATTTCTGAAATGGTCCTAAACCTATTTCTGCCATTTTGTATTACATATTTATGAGAAGCAGAATTTTCAGCATTGACAATTATAAAATCAAAATACCGATCAACTCTGAAATATGTTGATAAAGTTCTGTGTCCTGCAGTATCAAGTATTCTGTGGTTATTTAATTCTTGATGTAAAAATAAAATTAATTCTTTATGTGAAAATAAACAAGCACATCCTTCTCATTAGTATAAAAAATGTTTTTGTCTTTAATAAATTATATATAAAATTATATGTAAAACCTATATAAAACAATTATACATAAAACAAATAATTGTTTTAAAATAAATTTCTTTACAATTTATCATTAATAAATGTTTGATTTGTGTATCTACTTCACATACTTATATATCTGGGATCACCTCAAACCTCTTGAAAAGCAGTTGGTAGCAGAAGAAGTTTAAGAAGCACTGGGTTAAGGGAACAGATCATGGCCTTCCCTTGAGCCATCCTAGGTAATCATTTAAAATGGTAAGGTACTCTCTTGATCCAGAGAATCCCACAAAATCCTGCAAATCAAGGGGTTCAAATCTCCAGGTCCACTTCAAGAACACCAGGGAAACAGCCCATGCTATAAAAGGCATTCATATCCAAAAAGTTATCAAATATTTGAAAGATGTCACATTGAAGAAGCAATGTGTTCCCTTCTGTTGGTATAATAGTGGAGTTGGCAGGTGTGCCCAGGCTAAGCAATGGATTTGAACATAGAGTTGTTGGCCCTAAAAGAATGCTGAATTCTTGCTGCATATGCTCAAAAATGCAGAGAGTAAGGCAGAACTGAAGGGTTTAGAAGTGGATTTTCTTGTCATTGAGCATATCCAGGTTAACAGGTCTCCGAAAATGTGATGGCGTAGTTAGAAGGTTCATGGTCGTATCAACTCATACATGAGTTGGCCTTGAAATATTGAGATGACACTTACTGAAAAAGAATAGATTCTTCCTAAACAAGAAGAGATTGCTCAAAAGAAAAAAGATATTTCAGAAGAAGCTGAAGAAACAAATCTTATGGCACAGGAGTAAATAAAACATTGAAATGGAAATAAAAATGAGGTTAAAGAAAAAAGGAACAGAGCATATAGAAAGGATGCATCCTTACCAGAGAGACCCAAGATGAATCAAACCACCAAGGGCACTAGAATTTTGCTCACAAAGAATGGGAAGCTTGACCAAGACAGGAGCTTGGAGACTGGACAAGGAATAAGGGCAGAGAATTCACTAGATGGGGGCTGTGGTGGAAGAATATCAGACTCTAGAGAAAAAACAAAAAAATAAAAAATAAAAAACCTCTGTTGGAACCTAGTTCTTTCCCACAGAAACCAGAGAGTCCACTGGCCCTATTCCATGTCCAATCCTACTTCTAATACCAATTAGAAATGTTAACCAGAAGGAACCTCTCTGTAACCTGTGGATGGCCAGAGATGAACCGAGTAGACTAGAGCAGGGCAGGCAGAAATCAAACTGACAATGGAGGTAATAGCAACAATGTGAGAAGTTTGACTTATAGCAAGACTTCATAACCATGTTTTGCTGATTTGGGGAATTTGGGATTTGCTGTTGCTGAGATCACCCAGAGGGGGAGCACAAAGAACTGTAGTTATGCCAAACTCAGAACATAGCTTGCTTGCTGGGCCTTAGCTCTGGAAAATATGGTGTCTCCTAATATTTTGACAAAGTAAATAGATGAAAAATCTAATAATTTACCAGTACTATTGTATATCTGAATTCATCCTATGGCAGAATGCTAAGACAAATTCTACCATATATTAGCCAGTATTAGCACACTGTAGCTTAGTAATAAGAAGTGATAATTGAAAGGAGCTTTTACTGTTGCCAAACATTTTGCATTTATCATCTTACACGAACCTTTGAACAATCCTGCACAATATGTACTAAGAAAATTATTATAACTTTCATCTTATAGACATGGAAACTAACTTCAGAAATGGTAAATTAATTATCCATGAAACAGAGATAGTAAGTGAAATAAATAGGATATGTTGCCATTTTTCCCCTTTAATAAAAGCTGCAACTACAACTATGTTCTTTTCACCTTTCTTCTATATCTAGAAAATAGAAGAGATGAGTATTCCCAAAAGGTGCTAGTGAGGAATGACAGGACAGATCTTTATGTGTACTTGGACTAGTCTTTGAGAACTTCTTGTTTTTAATTTTTGAGCAAATAAATGAACAGATTTATCATTCTTCATATTCTTAACTCATAATTCTTCGTTGTTATTTTAAATTATCCTCTAAAGAAACAAAAATCATATTTTTCATGAAATGCAGTAATATTGAACTTTTAGAAAAACTGCAAGGGTAGGTTGCCTATTTCTAAAGTGTTTCATCATTTTGTCACTATCATATTGCTAGATTTGGCGGGTTTCCCTGTTACAGTTAGGCAATTTTTTTAGCATACCAGCTGTTCTGCACTATATAATGTATGGAATATTTAAAATTCTGCAGGTGATTTGGCTGCATCTAGAACAATAGCTGCCTGAGTCCAATTTATAAATTTTCTGGAGAGTCAAAGACAGCTAAAGCATGCTGTCAGCAGTAAGCCATTTACTAAGATAACAGTGGGGACAACTTGCTCCCTTTCCAGCTTTTACACCTGCTCTATACTGCCAGTGGCAAGGTTTTTATATTTTGGAATGTTTACCACGTTTTATCTATAAAGGAGAAAGTTATAAGAAAAGGTAAAAACAAAGAAAGATACCCTCTCCAAAATTATGGGAAATTGAAATATTTGAAAGATTAACATATAAAAGTGAATAAAATGCTATCTTCACATTATTAAAAGTTCATATCTTAAATTCTAAAGAAATTAAAGATGATAATTATGTTACACTTTCTTAAGAATTGGAAAAATCCTTTGAGAACAGTTACCGAGTTCTCTACCCAATGGAATGATTCTCTCTAGTACTACCCTGACAAGTGGCAATCCACCTTCAACTTGAATGTTTCTAGTGATGGGTCTGTGGAGACAGCCTCTAATAACTTCAGACATCTGTCACTCTGTCACCAATTTCTTTTTTTTTTTTTAACCAGGAAACAATCTGGTTCTGTGGAGCTTCTACCTATTGGTCCTAGTTTTTCCCTCTTGAGTCACAAGGGAAAAATCTGGTGTTTGTTATTGCTTTGCAAAATCTATCATTTCAAAAATGTGAATATAATAAGCCTCCCAGTAGTGAATCTCCTAATCATCAGTTCTTCAAAAAGAGGAATGACTACAGTTTTGCAAATAATACGCAATTAATAAAAGTTTGTTGATTTAATTTTGTTGAAAGAATGACTCCTTATCGATGCTACAATGGGTTTGGAGTTTCAGACTGGGGTTAAATTCTTATTCAATTATAAAGAATCTGTGAAAGATTATTTGTGTTTTTCTGATTCTTATGTTCAGAATAATTATCTGCTGCCATTAATTCTCCATATAACATAGCCTCAAATCCATGCAAGTCTTTATTTTAAAAAGATATTATCCAGGTGGTGAATGCCATAACTAAATATAGTATTCACTACAGAATATAATAGTCTTGTAATAAATGAACTCAGTAAGAAACCTGCACTTATGTAGACATTAAAATCTTACTCTAATTCTTCACTTTATAATGGAGGTGACCATGGATTCTTAAAGAAAGATTTTGACAGGTCTGCTCAAGTTGGAATGTCTTCAAGTTCAGGCCCACTTTTGTCATATTATCTAAGGTCTAACCACCTTATCTTTTTGTAAAACCCTTTGAAATTTGTTCTTACAAAATTTAATGTGCTCATCAGGCTAAACTACTTTTTTCCTTTCTATTTTTTTTTTAAAGGAAGCGTGGATACTCATTTGGAAAATTCCTGTCATTTCTTTTTTGGCAACTGGTTCTTCCTTCTTGAACAGAATGAATTGTGTCAATGAAGCTATCTGTAATGGGAATTAAAAATCTTCTCTGTCTATTGATAGGCCTCAGGTGGGGCTACTGAGGAAGGCTAAACTGGAGGAAGCTTGTTTGTATGGGGACCTACATCTTTTGCTGATTGCTGGTGAGGCATTGGGTCAGGAGAGGTTGTGCCCTCCAGCTCTGAGAAGAGTAAATATACTCTGAGGTGAGGTTTTGCTTTGGGGCTTATTTTTTGGAAGAAGTTTTGAGTGCCAGATAAGACTGGATAGCCACAAAGGATCCCTGTGACTTTGAAAACCCAGATGTTAACACTCTTTTCTCTGGTAATGATGTATGTGTTATCTACTGTCAGAGAGTTAGATGCCCTGTCTGTGGGTCTTTCTGTTTATAATTTCTGCTTGTAATTTATGTTTATGTTTTCTCTGAAAGTTAGGGTGCTGATTTTTACCCCTGAACTAAGTGAAAGATATATGTGCTTGATTAAAATAGATTGTTGACCCCTTGGAAGCTGCTTTCCATTTAGAAAAGTAGATATAAGAACCTGTACAGTAGGTCCTCTTGTGTATGCCTGAGTCCTTGCTGTCCTTATCACAAAAGCAAGATGGAATTTATTAATTACCTTCTTTTTGGCTGAGTGACCTCCAAAAGTTGAAGTCAACCAGCATTGTTATTTATTTTCTTCATCCCTGCTCTTTGATATATTTTCTAGACTTCATCCCATTTCCTCCACCCCCTCTTCTTTGTCTAGGTTACACTTTCAGAGTAACACTAACTTTATTTTACTTTCCATTGATCTTCAGCCAGAATTTATCCTTTCTTATCTTTTAAAAAAATTGTTTGTTTAGTTTTTCCTCATGCACATAATATTTCTCAACAAAAGAGAAGCTTTTGTCTATTTTCTTTCGAATATTCTTCTAGGATCATATACCATCCATTATTCTCATTCAACCAAAATTCCATATTAATCAACCAAGGTACATACTTGAACCTGAACATGGTTGTTTAGAACCCTGCCAGGTAATTCCTAAGGTAGAGTTCATAATTATATATTGATCCTAGTAGTATCAATTCTTCTCATATAATTTCTTAATTGTTAGTGGACACCATCCTCAAACCACAAATTTTTTAAATTTTGAATTCTATGTACACATACACATATATATATAGACGTGTGTGTGTGTGTGTGTGTGTATGGACAGTGATGTCCATATACTGTTTTTCTGAATTTTATATCTCCTTCATTAAATTGAACATAGTAGAACTTAATGTCCATTGATTCAGAATTTATAAATTCTGTAAAAAAAGTGCTATTAAATGCTCTAATGCACAATCAAATAATGTGTATATACATAATAATTGATAGTAATAGGTAAAATGTTATTGTACAATATGATATAGAAGATATTTAACCTATGGGCTTTTGAGTCCCATGAACAGTACAATTTTCTTTTCCTATTAATTGCTTAATCCAATAATTTCAAATGATGTGACAAATATTTAAAAGCAATTGTAACTTACCTGTTTTTAGAGAGGTCATTTCTTTTTAAAATTAGGTAACTAATCTCTCATATAAGTAACAAATAGCATGTTAGTACTTACAAAAAATGGATTGTCCAGTGGAAAATCAAGTAGAATTTGTAGGACAGTCAGGAAAAGAACAGAGCACAATGAAGATATATTCAAGAGGGGAGTTAAATAGGAACATGTCAAAAGACAAAGTCAGGCAAGTATGAGATAACTCCTCTAAATAATGATGTAGCCTAGTAATAAAATATTAATTGTTTGTATCCTTTTTAGCTTCTCAATACCAATGTGCTGAGTTACCAAACGGATAGATGGATGATTATCACTTTTCTGGGAACTTCATTGGTTTTTCCATCATTTAGTTTTCAACTAGCTTTTCATTTCAATCATTTTACTCATTGCAGAGCTTATTTTCATGGTTCTGCTGAAATTACTCTCTGTCCATTCATACAAATCTTCCTATTCTTTTCTTAATTTTGCATATTTATAGCAATAATATATATTATATTCACATACTAGAGTATCTAGGCATCAACTGTGTTCTTAGTTCTTGACTACCATGAAAAGCACTGTTGCAAACATTTTGGCATATATTTAACTTGGAGATCCACATTTCATGTGGACAATCTAATCAATTTTTATGCATTTCAAATTGAATGCTTGTATTATCAAACTCATTCAAACATATTCTTGCCAATATGCAAAATATGAAGTATAAATTCTTAGATTTTTAAAATTTTAATTGCCCTTATTAATAATTTGGATTATATTTTCAAAGGACTACCATTGGCAAATCTTCTTTTCAGGAGTAATGTATGTAATTAAGGCACTTATCTGTTAAAATACACCTTTTGCTATTATATATTTCTGTCTATTCATCATATGCATTAGATGACAGACTGTTAAGAAAATATGAAATTAAGTGACTAATTTTCCCCAATAGACACTTCTTTTTTTATATTTATTCTGTGAATGAGTTTTTCAACCTTCCCCAGTTAGAATTGTCTTCTTTTTAGTGTTTATTATTCTTCTTTATTGCTTTCGGTGATTAAGAATTCAAAGTTGTTTATGCTTTGGTTTCAATTTATCCAACTGTTCTATCACCATAGTTTCCTTCAAATACTGTGTGACCTTGTTATGCTGAGTTACTCATAACTGACTGATTTAATTGTGTTCTATTTCATCTTGATGACTTTATGTAAACTATCTTCAATATATTGAAAGAACTTCCCTTATTTAGTTATTGGCATTCTTTTCTTGTCTACATTACTATCACACTTATTCCCTTCTTCATAAAACCTTCCCTGAAACTCCACTTGGAATACCTGGAATCCATCTCTCTATCCTTGAATTTCTTAGGCTACTATGTTTAATCTTCTCCCTTTCAATAATTTTGTAAATTATGCTATCATTATTTTATGCATTTTTCATATCTACCCTTTTCCCACTCAAACATAAGCTTATTGAGGAAATCATGGCACTTAGCAAAGTACTATATAAACATCAGATGCTTAATATTTATTAAACAGTAAGCGTGATTTCTTTTCAAAAGTATATAATTTAGTTAGCTTAAAGACTTATGTGTTCTTAGGAAATAGTTTGTTTTGTTTTGTTCTTTCCCTAAAATACAGTTTGCCAGAACAAGGTAGAAAAAATGTTGTTCTCTTTAGTTTCCTTTTGTGTTTTTAATTTGCAGTGTCCTAATATTTTCTCTTAAAACATTTAAAGAGAAGTAAGGCTTTTCTTCATAAGCTAACCCCAGCATTCCATATAAAGGAAACTAATAGGAATTCATATCTTTTAAGTGTCCCTTTACCTACATTAGTGAGGAGGAACTGGCAGCTCTATGTAAGTAACAAAAAAAAAAAATTCCTTTGGCATAATACAATATGCTCCATGAGAAGGGAGCATTAACACCAAAAAACAAACCAGTGGAAGCTACATATTGTTCCCAATATATGCTTTAGCTGCAATTCAGTTATGTTGTGAGATTTCATTCAAGGAAAATTTCTCAGAGAATATTAAATTGGATAAAAAAGTAGGATTTGAGACATTGTACATCAGCATTATCATTACAAGTATTTTTAATCTTTTAACAACTAGGGTAGGCATATTTTAGAAAACAATTTTTTTAATAAAAGAAATGAAATTACTTTTGAATTAGCATCATATACCCATGACAGAGGTGATGGATTACTGAATCTAATAACTAAATATATTACCAATTTGGAATTGAACTGCACAGACTGATTGTACTCAGTCCCTAAGTACTTTAAACAACATTTGCATATATTGTACTATATATTTGTCTCAGTTATGTAGATTCCTCGCTTTACTCATTAATAACTGCTTATTTGAATATTTTAGTGGCAAAATATTTTTTTTAGTAAACTGCAGGAAAAACATAGGGACATCTTATTTGTAATATAGCTCCCACTATCGCCAGTTTTCCAGCATCATTCTGCTATTTCTGGATTACATCTCTGTGTCTCTTTTTAAATGCAAATTTGGTCAAGTTATAAAAAAAAAAAAAAACAAAAAAAAAAAACAGTTTTTTTCTTGGATTTGGTTGTACTCATTTTCCACTGCTATTGGGAAAAAAATGGCCACTTTTGTCTCAGGGAAAGAGATATTTTTAAAAAGCTCCTTTTCTGAATTTAGAAGATGTTTTAAACACGATTTTATTATGCTAGTAGCAGCTTTTGTGGTTTTATAGTTTAATGCAACATCCTGAACGCTTTTAATTTTTGTCCTTATGCCTTGAGGCAGCTATTGCTGTGAAGGATGAAATCTCATAAATAATAAATGAACAAATAAATATTAAACAAGAGGAAAGTATAAAGCTCCTTACAAACATTATTGTATAATACTACTGTATTTTCCATTTATATTGTGCTTTACAGGTGTCCAAATGCCTTCATATAGGTTATCTAACTATAGTCAAAATAGCTTTTTAAGGAAGGCAGGACAGATGTCATCATTCCCTTTCAACATATCAAGATTGAGCCACCTAGAAATCAAATGATTAATCTAAATACAGATAGCTGGTCAGCTGCAAAAGTTGGTTTCAAACAAATGTCATTAGATTCCAAGTTCAACAAACTTTTAACAAAAAGTTAGGTAAACTTAACCTGGTTGTTGTCCTTAGTTCTCAAAAAGGAACAAAATGACAAGTCTTCCTTTTCCTTTTATTAACCTACCTTGCTTCCTTCATTTATATCTCAACTAAAATATTTCTTTTTGCTGGAAGACTTCCCCAATGCTTCTTAATTCATCTCCTTCCCTCTGTTACCTGTTTCCTGTTTACCACCTGTATGCAGTTTACTTTGTATATATTTTCATTTGTTTATTTTGTGTGTTTATGTGTGTGTGTGTGTGTGTGTGTGTATGAGAAAGATCACCCAATGACTGATGAGGGACATATCTGAATGACCAATAATTAAATTGATTAAGAGAAAAAAAAACAAACTAAAATTATAAGTATCCTAATGATTTTTGAGGAACGGCATTGTAGGTTGCTAGTAAAAGCTAAATGATGACATCTGAAAGAATGACATGCTCTTGATCATATATTCATATGTAGCTTGTTGATCAAGCAATCAACAGCAAACTCAAAAGAACGTTGGCTCCCATTCAGGGAGGTAACAGCAACATAAATATCTATCCACTGAAATGAATGATTTCTTTTAACTTCTTTTCTTGGAGGCCAGTCACACCCATCCATTCAAGGTCAAATTTGGGTCTTGAGTCAGGGGTCTTGCTTGAATTGTCTTCTAGTGCCACAAAATGTTACTAATAGAGACCAAACTGTTTATTTTGCTTCATTCATGTCATTCTGGAATGAAGTTTGGAAATATGCTCCCAACGTTTTTAAATTATGTTTTTACCTTGTGGTAACCCAATTGGAAAATAAGGAATTTTATCAGGTTGGAAATGGCTGAACAAATTATTGCATATGAATTTAATGAAATTATAGTGTCTGTAAGAAATGTTTACAGAGAAACCTGGGAAGAGTTGTTTGAAGTGATCCAGAGTAATGTGAGAAGAACCAGAGGTGATTTGATTTGATTTGATTTGATTTGAAAAGCCTTTGGTCGTAGGTGGCTCTTGAGCTAAACTTTGACAAGAGTTAGGGGTTCAACAAGGCAAAAGTAAAGAAGGGGAACATTAAAGGCATGGGAATATCCTGTATAAAAGCACAAAAGTGGAAGGTAGAATGTCATCTATAAGTAAATGTTCAGCTGATGCAAAAATATATAAGGGAGAGGTAAGATGAGCAATCATATTGGTAAAAAAAATTGAACCCAGATTGAGGGGCCTTAAATGTCAGAAGGAGATGTTAGTTATTAAAATAAGTTATTAAAATGTTCTGAACCTTTTCTATTCTACTATCTTTGATGTCATAAATTTGGTTCAGCATCTTTACTTTGAGGAAGAAAAATAAAATTAAACCAAACAAAATAATGATCCTGGAATGATGAACTCACTTTTTAAAGGTCATACATATAGTAAGTAGCAGATGAGTAATTCAAACCCAGAACCTGTGACTCCAAATTATATATTCTTTTCATAAAACTGCCTTCTCAAATTTAGTTTCTATAGAAATTTTGAACTTGTATTTTTGCATTCAGAATCAATAATGCTACATATACCATGATGGAACTACAGCCCTAATATCTCCTTCTATTTGTCCTATTCAAATGTCATGAAAAAATAAATATTACAGAGTGCTGTTTGTTCATGAAATATATTGTGTGTTCATCCTTCATTGCTGAAGACCATGTCATCAGAGAAATAATGACATAACTTGCACTTGACTTTGTTTTGAGTAAGGGAGGGCTGTGCAGGTCACCAGCCTCACTTCTTCTCCAGAGCCATCTGAATCCAGTGACCAGATATTCATCAGGATGACTGGAGATGACCCAAGATGATGCAATTGGGGTTAAGTGACTTGCCCAAGGTCATATAGCCAATGAGTGTCAAGTGTCTGAGGTGAGATTTGAACTCAGTTCCTCCTGACTCCTGCACTCGTGCTGTATCCACTGCACCACCAACTGCGCATTAATGATATAAATGACCTCACTCACACTTTTCTTCACTGGGTGGCCATCCCTTTTTCTGCCTGCTCCTAATTAAATTTGTTGCTCCTTCTGTCATCCTGTGTTATAGGAACACAAAGGAGCACAGTCTAATATTTATTCACTAATTACTAAAATTTCCAAAACATTTTTCATTAAAAAAAGTTTGACTTTCTACCACAATGTATTAAATTTTACTTATATAATAATTGGGGTCAAAAGGTAATTTAAGTCACAGAAATATACCTGAAACTATATAGGAGTTAGGGTGGTACAGGAAAAGTGTGTTAATTCTAGGTTCAAAAATGGTGGCTTAACATCCCATATATGACTCATACTACCTTTCTGACTGACATCGGCTAAAAATCAAAACAAAACAGAGTCAAAAAAAAGAAGTGCTTTTGATCCTTAGTGCCCTTATCTGTAAAATGAAGACATTGAATTAGATTGCTTCTTAGGTCCCTTCCAGATCTAATCTTTTATCCTTAATGAAATATAATCGATATTGTGAACTTCATTTACAATTTTTTTCCAATTGTTACTGATGTTTAAACCATTTTTTTAAAATTCTTGAAAATAAGATCTTAAAACATATGTGGTAGATGGTTATGTAATAGTATAATCTTATAGTTTTTCTCTTTAGAAACTAGATTCTTTTATTTCTGAAAGTACCATCATGTAACATCCCTATCTTTGTAACATGATGAGTCTGGAAAAGCAAAGAGAGTTTATTTATAATGATGTCTTTATGACCCAGTATCTAGAATACCATTAAGGATTGGTTTATGATTCAAGATAGTATATTGTATTTATTTGTCTATTGATACAGATTATTGAGCTTGAACCAGATGCTGCAACTGCTCAATTGAAGTAATAAAAATATCTTCAGACATTTGCCACTTTCTTTTGTCTGAACCAAGTGTATAAAGATTTAATGATATGGGAATACTTTAATTAAGGAATTCATTTAATGCTTCTTGTTCCACTTTCACATAGCAGGTATTCTTAGCTAAAAGAAGAAAGAGGAGAATGAGTTTCAAATATGATCATGAAAGTAGAATTCAGATAGCAATATCAGAAACATAAACAAATTAAAATAAACTTGAGCCATAAGCCATAGCATGAATGTCCTCAGTCTCATACAATCTCCTTTCTACCATCCTTATAATAACACATGACAGGGTAAGACTGGAATTAGAGTAATGGGATGAGAGGAAAGAAAATTCATCCCAAGAATCCTCTTGACAGACTACTAATTGGCTATCAATATGTATTTCTCTTCCTAAAAAGACCACAGCACTTGGGCTTTGATCTGGGTCTTGGCTCTGATACTTAATAAAGTATGGGAAACTCAATTAGCATTTCAGACTCCCAGTTTCCTCATTGTCATTGGTGAGTGCCAGGGAGAAGAGAATAACATTTTCACTTCATACCTCATAGGGTAGTTAGGAGGAAAGTACATTGCAATCTCTACAGTACTATATAAATGCAAACTGTTGTTAGTAACATAGGGCAATTTAAATTTGTCCAGTGGCTAGATACCATTCATATACTGCTGTTATTTTTTAAAAATTGTGCAGTAATTCAAAAATTGATTTTGTAAAAATCTAAATGTGTTAAACCCAGAAGCTTGTTTAAAATATTAAGTCACTAATACCCTGAGGAAATAGGTATTTTTACCTATGAAATCCTAGATATGCATATGCACCAACATATGTATTCCAAACATAAATGTTTCAAATAAATAAGCAAGTATTTCTTATTTTAGACTTAAGTGGTATATGGAATATTGTATTTGGATAAAAGGAACACCTGAATTTGTATCCTGTCAAAGATATCAGGTATCTCTCTATTAATGGGCAAGGATTTGCTTAACCTTTTTGATCTGTTTCCTCCTGTGTAAAAAGATGGGATTGGACTTGTTGGTCATTATTGTCTTTTCAGATTCTAAATCTATGATCATCTAATCCTAGGGTAGCAAATTAGTGAAGAAAGCAGTATTGTCATTACAATTTTTATTTTCTTTTTATTCATATAAATTCATCAAATATTGCTTCACTTGTCTCTACATAATCTCAATAATACATCAATCAAATGAATATCTTAAATACCTGCTCTGTGCCAGAAAGTATACTAGAAACTATGGATACAAATACAAAAGTGATGAGCCCCAGCCTTCAAAAAATTAGTTCAAAGGCTAGATGGTGGCATATCAAGTAATCCAGTAAAAGTTTTCAATGAAATATATGATAGAGATGTAAGGCACTATTTAGGGAAAGGAGCATATTGTAAAAGCAATAAGTTAATAATTGAAGGACCTGAGTATTCTGAAAAACATCACAGGTGAGGAAAGAATATATTCTAGGCAAGAAAAAATAACTAATGCCTAATTATGGGAAGGTTGGATTATAGAGGGGGAAAAGGGAGAACATTTAAGACGCTATTTTATTAATCTAAATGAAAACTGATGAGAAACTAAGTCTATGTTTTGTTGTTTTTGTTCTTTGTTTTTTTTTCCCTTGGGAGTGAAAAAAGGGGGTTGTTTGACAAAAAAGTTATAGAGGTAAATGTTGCAAGATTTAGCAATGATGTATATATAGAGGGTAAACAAAATAGTCTAGTTTTTGAGATGTTGAGTTTGAAATGTCTGTGTGACATCTAATTCAGAATATGCAATAGGTAACTAAGGAGGGCAGGAGAAAGACTGGTGATCAAAATGTGGATTTTGGAGTCATTATAAACAAGGATATAATTAAAACTATGTAAGCTGATGGGGGTGGGGAAGAGACAGGCAGACAGACAGACACAGACATACAGAGGGACAAAAAATAAGCAGAGAGAAATAGAAAGAGACCCATAGAGATAAAACAGAAACAGACTGACACATAGAGAAGACAGAAGCGGTCTTTCTCCTCTGTTGACAATATTTTCACTTCATAGTTAATAATCATTTACTGCAAATCTTCCTATGATTTCCTTGACCAACCTTGATGCCTCTCCTCTTCCAAAATCTTAATTTTTCATCATTATTGAACTTACTTCCTGCTTCAGTTTTGACCATGGCAGCAATATAATATTACGAGATAACAACACTGTAATCAGACAACATAATTTCAAATCCCAATTCTGTTTTTAGTTAGCAATATGGCCTCGAAAAAAATCACTTTGTCTCTCTGGGTCTCAGTTTCTTTTGTTACAAAATGAAAACATTCAATTAGATGAGCACCAATATCTCTTGTGTCATGAACTTGTCAAATTCATCTGTGCTCCATTCCTTAGTAATACCCTTCCACATCTCTAAATTTACACTAATAGAAACTCTAAAAACAGGTAAGCAAATATTTAATATAGATAAGTAGTAGAATACAAAAATTTCATTAATAGGCTATATTTATTGTTTTTTTCTAGTCTAGTATATATTCTTGACGCTGCCTCTGTCTCATTCTCTGATCCATTCACATTCATTTTATATTCTTCTTGTTCCAAATTAAATTTCATTCCTGCTATTGACCTCTTGCTAAACCCTGATACTTAAATGTCCAAGTATTCAAAATACATGTTCTTTTGTACAAACAATTGTTTTAAATTTTGACTTCCACAATTCAAACACTCTTCAATATTCCTTATGTCACTAAATAAGAATTTATGAAGATCCTACTGCATTTCAAGAATTGGTCTAAATGGGGAAATAAAAGAGAAGCAATACACATACAGAGAGAGAGAGAGAGAGAGAGAGAGAGAGAGAGAGAGAGAGAGAGAGAGAGAGAGAGAATGAGAGAGAGAGGCACACACAGAGACATGAAAACAACCAAACCAAAACAGTTCCTACTCTTAAGTAACTCATAATCTAATTGGGGGACACAATACAAATGAATTACTTTGTATATGAGTTTAAGGGAAATGTATGATGTAAGAAATATGGAAACATAAAAAGGAGCCAGATTACCAAAAACTTTGGATGACAAATGATTTTATATTTGATCTTGGGGGAAACAGGAAATCTTTAAAGTTTATTGAGTATAGGATGATATAGTCATACCTGCACTTTAGAGAAACAAAGTTCACTGCTAAGTGGAAGAATGACTGAATTGGGGAAAGATTTGAAGAAGAGAGATCACTTAGAAAGTCATTACAATAGTACAGGTATGAAAGGATAAGGATTTGTATCAAAGTTTTGGTAGCGTGAGATTAGAGAAGCAGGCTAATAAAATGAATATTACAAATGCAAAATTGACAATATTTGACAGTATATTAGATATGGAAGTATGGACTAGGAATTGAAAATCTCAAATAGGTTGTTAGTCTAAGTGCCTGAAATGATGTTGGTAATTGCTATCACAGGAACAGAAGATTGGGGTTTGGGGGAGATAATGATTTTAATTTGGGATTTGTGGAATTTAATATGTCTAAGGGACATCCAATTTAAGAGGTTCATTAGGCAGTGGAAATAAAAATTTAGAAAATAGGAGAGAAGTTAGAGGTGGAATAAGTAGAAGTGAGAATAATCAGCATAGAGAAGATCATTTAATTCGTAGGAGTGGTTATCACCAAGAGAAGAAGCAGAAAAGGAAAAGAACATACCATAGGACATAGCTTTCAGAGTTATTCATTATTAGCAAATATGATCTGGATGAAGATACAACAAAGGAGATTGAAAAGTAGGGATCAGAGAGGTATCAGCACAAGGATAAAATAGTATCCTAGTCTAAAACCTGCAAGAAAAGAAAATGAAAGAGAAAAGAATGGTTGACAAAAGGCTACTGATAAGTCAAAAAGTGTGAGAATTGATAAAAGGTCAATAGGTTTGCCAATAGAGAAATGACTGGTAACTTTGGAGAGAGTGATTTCATTTGAATAATAAGGTAGGAAGGTTGATTCTAGAGAACTGAGAGAGGAAAAGAAAAGGAAATATTTATTATAGATAGCTTTCTCAAAGGGTTTAGCCACAAAAGAGAGACTTGGGATAAATAGATACCTAGCAGGAATGGACAAATTAAGTGACACTTTTTTTTTTCTTTTGGGATGAGGAAGACATAGGTGTTTGTAGCAAACAGAGAGGCATTCAATAGATAACGAGTCCATTAAAGATAGGTAAGAGAGAAGATTATGGACCAGGTCATCTACTGGAGAAGATGAGATTGAATGGGGATCATTTATGCACGCAACTAATATAATAAAAATAACTGAACCTACACTAATTCACTTATTCAGTACCATACCAATTAAGCCAGAAAAGGAATATTTTTAGTTGTTGAAATAATAATAATAATAATTAAATTCATCTGAAGGAACCCAAGTCAAGAATCCCAAGAAAAATAATGAAATAAAAGAGGGAAAAAAGGAAATGTAGCAATATCAGATCTCAAAATATACTACAAATGAGTAACAAAATTATTTCTTACTCAAGATATTTGAAACAGACTTGGTGCAAAACATACAAGAGAAAAATAATCTTTTAGCTTACTATTTGATAAACGCAGGGGCCTCAGCTCAGTCCCTAAAGACTGTACTCAAACAAAAGACCTCAGCAAAATTTCTGGGAAAACCTAAGATACCTTGCAAATGGATATATGTGTGTGTATATTTGTGTCTATACACCTGTGGGTGTGTGTATCTATATCTATCTATTCTATCTATCTATCTATCTATCTATCTATCTATCTATCTATCTATCTATGTGTATTTATATACATATGTGTATACATGCATATACCTGTGTGTGGTATATGTATATGTGCACATGCACACACATGCAAGGAAGCAGTTACCTATGGAAAGAGGAAAGGATCATGACCAAACAAACAGGGAAAGAATAGATAGGATCACAGAAGATAAAATGGACAAATTTGCTCACATTAATTTTTTTTAATTGCACAAAGAAAATGCAGCTACTATTAGAATGGAAATATATAAGTGGAAAAAAAAAATCTTTGTAACAAGTGTCTGGGATAATGTAATCATGTCTAAAACATATAAGAAACAGATATTGAATTTCTATGAATAATAGCTATTCCATAATTAATGAATTGCCAAAGAATATAAATAATTTTCTTCTAAAAGACACATTTAATTGCTACCTTTTGTTTTCCACTGCCTAAATTTCTCCTAGTATCGCTGATGTTTTTCCTTTCCTTACCAAAATGCCATCTCATACAAAAAGTACATTTTTGCAAAATAAAATTAAAAAAAGAAGAGAAAAAATCAGAAAAAAACTGATCAATACATCAAGAAAGTCTAAAAATGTATTCAGTATTCCATAATTTTGACCCTATTCACCTCTGCAAATATCTCTTCTCTTTTTCTTTCTTTTTTTCATCAATCTGTCAACTACCATAACACCTGTTATGTGCCAGGCACCATTCTAAGCACTGAGAATACAAAGACAGGCAAAAGTCAGTCTCTGCCTTCAAAGAGCTCACAGCCTAATGAAGGGACACAAAAAGCAAAACTCTGTCCATACAAAATACAAATATCTCTCTTTAAAGCCAGATTTGTTGCAATCAATATGTATGTTATTTTCTTATTTCTATTTTACTTGGCTTCACATAACTGCATGTAAATCTTTCCATGCTTCTCTGGATTTATAATGTTTATAATTTCTTGTCATATGATTAAAACAGCCCTTTTCCTGCATGAAATTCTAATTTCATGGGATATATAATATTTATATGCAATAATTATGACAAAATTGGATAAGATAATAAAAGGAAAAGGAAGAGCCTAGACAAACTGCTATAAGAAAATAGAGAGATTGCTTTTAGGCTAAGAGAAGGATGTCTTAAATTAAAACTGGTATTATAGGCTTTTGAATCATTTCATCATTCTTTTTAAATAATGAGTTATAATGCATGATTTATATGAACTCTTTTAAAATGATCTCAAAATTCTTCATAGTAGTTATATTGGCAATATATTTCTTTCTCTTGATTTAACAGATTATTTTACTGTATTTTATTTTCCCCCAATTCTGAAATAAATTATTGAAGTAGCCTACTTAAACCTGAAAACACATCTATATTTAATAAATGAAATCATTTCATTAGTTTTATATGAAATTAGTAAAATGTAGCTATATAAAGGAAATTTGACTTCCAAACAGAATGTGACTTCTTTTTGAATTTTCACTTCTCTTGGTCACAAAGTCATGAAAAAAAGTCACAGTCTCAAAGTCATGGGAAAAAAAAAAATATATTTTTTTCTTTTTATCAGTTTTGTAAAATCCAACAGTGTAAGGTATGACTGAATTTTGTTTCCATAGAAGTTATGTAGAGACAGAAATTATAATTCATACTGATGTCAGAGACAAAACTACTTATATAAGGGAGTGGGTGGGGAATGCTGGAACCTGGAAATTAGCATAGCTACTACTTTTCTTTGTTCTGGAAAGTATATAAAAAAGAACTGCCAGGCCACTTCTCATTCACAAAGGATGAGGGGGAAGGTCCATAAACCCAGACCCATTCTCAAGATAATGGGACTTTTATCATTGATATCCTGGCTATCTTCAACACGTGTCTTTTGTCAATTTTTTTAGAAACTGAAAATTTCTCTCTCATGAAATCTGATGCAAACAAATAGATTAAAGCATATTATAAAAATAAAGTATATGAAAAGGGGGTAGGAGATTGAAATGTGGAAATGAGAAGATGTAATCAAAAGGTAGGATTTAGTGAACACTGGAATGCTGCCCAAAGGGAAACAAGTGGGAAATCAGAATTGAAAGCAGGGCATATAAGCCCAGTATTTGTCTGAAGTAAATGTACTCTTCATTGAAGAGGGACCCATTCACTAGGAGTGTAAAATAATTGGCTAAAAGAAAATGAGAGCTTTCCTGATTTCACAATGAGTGAAATATTAGAATGATGATGTTTCTCATATTATGGCAGGGGTGGGAGGGTTCTGAGTTCTTTTTATGAAAACATGTCTATCACATGGATCATTCTGAGGGTTGACCACCATGGGAAGCAGTGCATTGTGGCAGCATGCCTGGACTTACTCCCTGACCTTGCCTGGAAAGTCCTTTGATCCCCACAAGTGTATTTCTCAAAATAGCAATATTTACAAAATTTTGTTTGTGTCACTGAAAGTATATTGACAATTTTTGTGGGAAATTTCACTATCTTTTCCTCAGTGATTCCTCAGTTAATCAATTGAAGGGGTTGACTAATACAAATGTATATGTTCATTTAAAGAACAACTATATTAAAGGGAAAAAGTTGGAATTATGTCTACTCGAATTAAAGTTCGTAAGGGAAGTAGATCTATAGATATCTATATACATGTAGATATATAGATTTGAGAAATTGAATTAATGTAGCAACAAAATATACCTTTCTAACTAGTCTATCCAGGCTTTAGATTATATACATTTCCTGAATAAGGCAAGTAGGTAAGAAAAAACATAATCCAGTATCTTTATAAAGTGTGAGCCTCTGTCTTAAAAGCAAGCAAGCAAACATACAAATCTGAAAAATCATTGTGGAGGAACTGTGAGCAATATTCCTCGTCTTCTGTTCCTTTCACCTGCCAGTCACCTCTCCTGTGCAGGTGAAGAGTAGATCACCTATGAACTTAAATATCTACATCCATTAGAGAAAACTTTGTTGACATAACTGAAGAAGTTTTGAAACACTGATAATGAGGGTGACACAAGCATTACCAGAGATCGTTCAGTGTTTGGAAGACTCTGAAGAAAGGCATAGGAGACAAGAAGTATTTGACTACCAAACTGGAAGTCCCAGAGCCAATGTGCTGACCTCATGGTTGTATGCCTGTGAAACCTGAACAGTATACCAGCGCTATGCCAGGAAATAGAATCATTTCCATTTGAATTATCTTAAAAAATTTCTGAAGAACACCTAGCAAGATAAGATACAAGACATTGCCAAGAATTCAAACTCTGCTTCAGAGAGCACAACTCTGACAGGTTGGTCACATTATTCTAATGCAAAAAGAACATTTGCCCAAAAGACTACGTTAAGGAAAATTCCCATGGGGCAAGTAATCATAGAGAGGTCAGAAGTGGTACTGATGAAGGCTGGAAGTGGGGGTGAGACCCCCACAAAGACCAGAGTACCAGTGGCAGGTCACCCGGAATGAATTCACAGACTCAAGCATTGTTAAGGTCAAGGTAAAGATATATTACACTTTTCAGCAGGTAAGAGTTCTTAGAGAAGCTGCAGGGGGAAGTAGCCCCTCTTTGAGGGGTATAAGTAGAGTTTAAATAGGATTTTCTATAGGAAACATGTGCTAAATGTGCTAACTAGGTGTTTGGGGATGGGATTAGGAAGTAGTTAAGTTCTTACAGGAACATGCACTTGGGTATCTACTGTGCAGGTATTTTACCCAGAGTTCATCGGGAAATAGTCCAAGTGGGGGCTACCTGGAAATGTGGTTTTAGGCTGAAACATCACTAAAACCACCAACAGTCAGGACTGATTCAGGAATAACAGAATGCTGTCATCAATGTCTTGTTACACAAGATACATGTAAGGGATTATATGAATGTCTAAGTCTAGGATACACATGATTGGTCAGAGAGTAGCAAATGTCATTATGAATCAGTGCACAGTCAGTTCAGTCAAGTATGCAGCTGGTTCATATTAATAAGTACTTTAGGTATAGCTGGCTACCGTAGCAGGAAGGGAGATAATGGCTGTTGCTGGGGCAGGTTAAGTCCTTGGACTGGGAAGAAACTGCCTGAGATAATATGTTGAGACTAGGAAGAAATGTGACTTTTAAAGAGAAATGTGATTTTAGAATTGGGGCCCAAGCACATGCACCCAAGCATCCTATCAGTACAAGGACGCTCTCAAGGTATCTCTTAATAACTTTGAAACTGATTGTGTGACATGGGAGACACTGGAACAGGACCACTCAGCATGACATACCCATATCAGAGAAGATGCTCTATGAGCAAAATAGAACTAAACAGATCAAAGGAAATACAGGATGCACAAATTTAGTGTATGCACCCCAAATGTTCACACTATCTGTGTCCAACCTGTAGTAGAGAATCCTGAGCTCCTATTGGTCTGATCAGTCACAGCTAGACACATTGAAACTTGACTGTAGCATAGTGATGCTATTTTGGTCCTCTTTGAGATTAAATGACAACAAGCAACTAAGAAAACCTCGGAATGATTATTCTAGTACATAGATCAGCAAGATTTTACATTCTAAAATAATAAAAGCATAGTGTTCTTCAGTGTCTAGTGAAGGATAGTCTATTCAGATGTCTGCCAAACCAAGTAGTCAACTAAATTTGTCTTAATTTTCTCTATGTGGCTCAAGAAAGATGAGACTATGTATTTTCCATATGGTTAATCCCTAAATTACGCTTACTTATTTTTTGAATGTTCTTGAAGAGGATCATGATATCATGGAGGTGAAGCCATGACATGTAAATGAATTGGACTTAAGTAAGGAGGGGCTATGCAAAGTCATCAGCCTCACTCTCCTCCAGAGCGATTTGGTTCCAGTGGCCAGATACACATAAGGGAGACTGGAGATAGCCCCAAAAAACTTGGAAGACCTTGGCTTTTTAAAACTAACCTCTTTAGTTTATCTCAGTGTGATTGAGGCAATGCCCATTCAATGATAAAGGCTAGATTTAAAAAAAAAAAAATCAGGCAAAGACCTCTTTAACTTAGTCCAGAAAAGAAGAAATCATCCAGGGAGGGGAAAACGCTCAGGGTTTCTGGCCAAAACAGAAACAACTTCTATTTGTATTCACTCTGAACCAATCAGGACATAAAAAATGACCAAGTGGGATTTGGCCATGGATCTACTGTTGGACAATTTGAGGTGAGAACCATAGTGACTTGGATTTACGGAATGGTCCTTAATAAACCTATAGTGAAGCTCAAACTCAGTATGCTAATACCACTCAGCCTCTGCCTCTTATTATTACCTTCAAACACCCCCAAAGAAAGTTTGATCAGAGGGGTCACATTGACACCAACTGTAGGAGGGACCTCCTTGTTTTCCTCTGAAGTAACTGGTACCTCTGGGTAAACTCAGATGCCAGAGATAAGACTTAGCTAAGAGCTGAAATAAATTGCTTTCTTTCTTTGGTAGAATTAACTGTAACCTATTTTTTTTTAATCTTTAGACATATTTAGTCTAAGAATCTGTCTGATGATACAGAGGCAACACCTCCCTTGGACATTTCAAAGTCATACTCTACAAATCTTTCCTATTCAGGCTATATTTATCATAGTAAATAGTAAATATTGGACATGCAGTGTGGCATTTAGACAAAAATCTTGATTTTACAAATGATTTTGCTTATTTTCTTTCTTATTTGCTCTTTATCACTACCCTCCATTTTTTTTTAAGATATTGGAAAATATACTTCTGCCTGTCATTGTCCTTGAAAACCATGGTCAAAGAGTCTATCTTTTTAGAATGTAACTTTCTATAAGCCTCTCAGTATGAACTTCTTATTCACTTAGTACACCAAGGGAGTCACAAAACAAATTATTTTACTATAGTATTTTTCTGTTATATTTTTTATTAGAAAGAATGTCATTAGATTGAGGTGAAAATTTTGCCAGATTTTAAAACAAACTATTTTGCCCAATCAATAGCAAACCCAAGAGAAAACATATTATTTTCCATCCAAGTAGTTATAGTCTTAAAACTCCCAAGTATTTTCAAGACATGGATTTTGTATATGGTTATATATCTCATTTATTTATTTACTTATTTTGCAGTCTAGGTAGAGTGAACTAAATCCCCAGCATTCTGTTTGCACAATTAAAAATTTAAGTTCATGGAAGCTCTAAAAGAGCCACTCTGTGCAAAATTTGCTGAAGTGATTGGGAGGGGCAGAACTTTGTGCAGTCCAGTGGAGGTCAGAAAGAAAAATCTTTAGCCCTGGTTTATCCAGTTTGCTCTATGTTTTTGTCCACAGAGTACTGTGTTGGTTTCAGATATGACTATACTCTTCGATTCCCCTCACAGTGATTGCCTAACCTATGACAGCAGCCCAGCATCTGACACACAGTTTCTACTGCACATCAGATGCTGAGGAAACTCAGCAGGTTTTCAATTTTGGCTGTCAGCAGAAGCATTAGGAAAAGGGAGTGATAACAACATAATGAATACTTTGACATTTTGTTGGTGTGTATCTATGTATCTTTCTACATATGTGTCTATATATACAAACAATATACATTTATGTAAGCATTAATATTCATATATGTCTATCTGTATATGCATAGTCCCATATGAAGCCCCCAAACACTCCAAAATTTCCAAGTCACTTTTCCTTATAGAAAAGCATTATTTCTAGAGAGTAGAAAGTTATCAAATTTTTCATATTCAATGAAAAGTATTGGCAATATATAATAAAAAATTAACATTGTAATTCTGAGTATTGCATTATTATTTTTGTCTTTACAAGTATGTATCTTCAAGACTTAAGTTCCAAAGAAGAAATTTGAATGGTGATAAGTTCTGCTGCTTTCTGAGGATTCTTCTGCAATATTTAAATAGCTAAGTCAACCTCAGGCTAACCTCTTTGCCACAAGGCCTCAGACAAGAAATTCTCACTATAGCAAATTAGGGACTTGAATTTGCAAAAAAGCTTTCCTACTGAGAAAGAGAAGGGCCTAGATTCATAAGTGAAGAAACTGACTGTTCAACTGAAGAAGTCAACTCCATTCATGTCTCCTCCACCAGTATCCTTGCTGTTCTTACTCTTCCTTCTTTTGTGAAGAAGACTAAGGACGTCTCAAGGTGATAACTTGACTTTCAGGTGAGTGTGAATGGGATTTAAACAAGGCAACAATGCCCAAAGTTGCTAGCCTCACTCTCTCTTCCAGAGACATCAAAATCCAGTGGCAAGACAAAAGTCAAGATAACTGGCAATGGCCCAGGATGCAGGGAATGATCTTGTTGTGGAGTTACCCTTAACCTGGTTTAATCTGTCTGTCAAAACAGTGGGGCATGACCACTGCATGCTATAGCTTCTAGCATTTGAGTTGGTAGAAGACAATGGTGCCTTCATAAGTCTTTTTGCAACAAGATAACTCTCAGTCATATATCAAAACCATCCCAGATGCCTTGAATGACTAACAGAAGCAACAGGATAGAACAGTCCTCTAATCATAAAGTTTAGTGAAGCTTAAAACAAGGAAATAACAACACTTATCAATGACATTTTCCACTATGATGGAGAAATCCCTGTGCAGAATCCAAGTTGAAAGGTGCTTCTCTGTAGATAGTCAACCATCAATAAACATTTTAAAATGTCTACTATACTCCAGACACTGCACTAGGTGTTGGAGTCATAAGTAAGAAAAAAACAAGGCCTGTCTCTGATCTCAAGGATATTATAATTCAAAGAGAAATGAAAATGCTGAAAAAATGTGTTTGCATGTGTGCTGGCACCGGAGGGTACTCAGTCAAGAGTATAATATACATGGAGTTTAACTGTGGAGATGGAAAATAGTATATACAGAAGCACACACCCACACATATACACACATAAACACTTTCTAAAATACCTGATATTCTGGAGAGAGGAGAAAAAGTGAAGAAAGGATAGGAGGTGATATTTTATTTAGAGCACAAAAATAAGACATTTAGTCATAGTGTATTTGTACCATCTCCTTTAATCCCAGACTTCTTTCCTGTTGAAATTTCCAACAAAGAATGACAAAAAGGAGAGAAGTATTTCCTTTGAGGAAGCATGTCACCTGTTTCTGGTCATCACACATTCATGTTTTCCATGTTCAGAAAAGTCAAAATTTAGTGTGTCAACCTAATGAAAAAATGTTAGCTGATATATCTTTTGTGTAGTGGTCTCAGATACTACTTGTTATTTTACTAATTGGTCAGCTATTCTATTATATAAAGTGTTTCATTTTGATGAACAAATAGTGTGTCCTAATGTAAGGCATAATGAAATGGATGGGGGCAGAGTGAAGATGGCAGAGGAGAAAGAAAATATACGCAGGGTGTCCCCACACAGCCCATAAAATACCTGTAGAGAGGGACTCTCAACAAATTCTGGAGCAGCAGAAGTAGAGAACAACAGAGTGGAGGACATTTCCAGCCCAGAGTGACCTCAAAGGCCCATGGGAAGCATCGGTTGCACCAATGCACAGAACAGCCCACCCCAGAATTGATGAGGCATGGCACAGCCCTGGGAGGAGGATACCTCAGGGAAGGAATCTCCAGTCTCAGCAGCAGCAGGCTTGCAGATCCCTCAATCCACAGGTCAGTGACAGGGTACTTTCAGTTGACAGGGAAGGGAGAAGGGCCTTCCCATAATTCCAGCCTTAGGCAGCGGCAGCAGAGGACACATCAGGCAGACTACAGCAGTTCCTGCACAGCCCAAACAGCAGCCCACACAGCAGCCCACATCCATTGTTGGATCACAAAACGCATGGGAGCACTGAGAAGCTGAATATTACCTCAGCTCTGTGTAGAAGCTCTGAGGGAGCTGATCTTTATGTCACACTGAATGGCAGTCCTGCCCATGCAGCTTTTCTGAAAATAAGCCTCCAGTGCTGACTTGGCAGAACTGGAGGCCATGTGCCTGGGGAGACAAAACTGCTAAGATTCAGGGCACAAAAATCTCTATCTACTCCCAGACTAATGTACACACTTGATTGTGCCACCTTGGAGGAACTGAGATCTTACAGATTCCCAGAGCATAACCTATTCTTGACAAAGGACCCAAAAGTCAAGTAACTGGTTGGGAAAACACCCAAAAAAGGGAAAAAAAAATAAGACTATAGAAGGTTACTTTCTTGGCAAACAGATATCTTCTCCCATCCTCTCTGATGAGGAAGAACAATGCTTACCATCAGGGAAAGACATAAAAGTCAAGGATTCTGTATCCTAAGCATCCAAAATAAATATTCAATGGATTCAGGCCATTGAAGAGCTCAAAAAGGATTTTGAAAATCAAGTGAGAGAGGTGGAGGAAAAATTGGGAAGAGAAATGAGAGAGATGCAATAAAAGCATAAAAAGTGAGTCAACAACTTCCTGAAGAAGACCCCCAAAAAATGCTGCAGAAAATAACATATTGAAAAATAAGCTAACTCATTTGGTAAAGACATTCAAAACATCAATGAGGAGAAAAATGCTTTAAAAAGCAAAATTAGTCAAATGGAAAAGGAGATTCAAAAGCTCACTGAAGAAAATAATTCTTTCAAAATTAGAATGGAATAGGTGGAGGCTAATGACTTCATGAGAAACCAAGAAATCACAAACCAAAACCTAAAGAATGAAGAAATGGATGATAACATGAAATATCTCATTGCAAAAACAACTGACCTGGAAAACAGATTCAGGAGACAAAATTCGAAAAGTATGGGACTACCTGAAAGCCATGAGCAAAAAAAGAGCCTAGATGTCATCTTTCATGAAATTATCAAAGTAAACTGCCCTGATATTCTAGAACCAGGGGGCAAAACAAATATTGAAAGAATCCACCAATCACCTCTTGAAAGTGATCCAAAAAGAGAAACTCCTAGGAACATTGTGTCCAAATTCCAGAGTTCTCTGATCAAGGAGAAAATATTGCAAGCAGCTAGAAAGAAACAATTCCAGTATTGTGGAAATACAATCAGGATAACACAAAATCTAGCAGATTCTACATTAAGGAATCAAAGGGCTTGGAAGAGGGTATTCCAGAAATCAAAGGAACTAGGACTGAAACCAAGAATCACCTACCCAGTAAAACTGATTATACTACTTTAGGGGAAAAAATGGTCTTTAAATGAAATAGAGGACTTTCAAGCATTCTTGATGAAAAGACCAGAGCTAAAAAGAAAATTTGACTTTCAAACAGAAGAATCAAGAGAAGCATGAAAAGGTAAACAGCAAAGAGAAATCATAAGGGACTTACTAAAGTTGAACTGTTTACATTCATACATGGAAAGACAATATTTCTAACTCTTGAAGCTTTTTTTCAGTATCTGGGTATTTGGTGGAATTACACACACACACACACACACACACACACACACACACACACAAACAGAGAGACAGAGAGAACAGGGTGAATTGAATAGCATTAGATCATGTCTTGAAAAAATGAAATTAAGGGGTGAGAGAGAAATATATTGGGAGGAGAAAGGGAGAAATGGAATGTGGCAAATTATTTCTCATAAAAGAGGCAAGTAAAAGCCTTTTCAGTGGAGGAAAAAAAAAGGGGAGGTGAGAGAAAAAACATCAAGCTTACTCTCATCACATTCGACTAAAGGAAGGAATAAAATGCACATACATTTTGGTATAAAAACCTACTTACTATACAGGAAACTAGGGGAGAAAAGGATAAGAAGTGTGGGGAGGATGATGGAAGGAGAGCAATGGGAGGAGGGAGCAATTAGAAGTCAAATGTGTTGCGGAGAGACAGGGTCAAAAGAGAGAACAGAAGAAACGGGAGGCAGGATAGGATAGAGGGAAATATAATTAGGCTTACACAACATGACTATTATGGAAGTCATTTGCAAAACTACACAGATATTGCCTATATCGAATTGCTTGTCTTCCCAAAGTGGATGGGTAGGGAGGGAGGGAGGAAGAGTAGCTGGAATTCAAAGTTTTGGGAACAACTATTAAGTATTGTTTTTTTTTTTTGACTTTTTAAATATAAATTTATTTATTTAACTTTTTACATTCATTTTCACAAAATTTTGGGTTAAAAATTTTCTTCCCATTTATCCCCTCCCCCACCCCAATACATCAAGCATTCTAATTTTCCCTGTCACCAATACGCCCTCTCTTCTATCCTCCCTTCCTTCTCTTGCCCCCATCTTCTCTTTTGTCCTGTAGGGTCAGATGACTTTGTATTCCCCATTAACTGTATTTGTTATTTCCTAGTAGCAACAACAATACTCAACAGTTGTTCCAAAAACTTTGATTTCCAAATTCTCCCCATCCCTCCCTCCCCACCCATTCCCTTTGGGAAGGCAGGCAATTCAATATAGGCCATATCTGTGTAGTTTTGCAAATGACTTCGATAATAGTCGTGTTGTGTAAGACTAACTATATTTCCCTCCATCCTATCCTGCCCCCCATTGTTTCTATTCTGTCTTTTGATCCTGTCCCTCCCCAAGAGTGTTGACTTCAAATTGCTCCCTCCTCCCATTGCCCTCCCTTCCATCATCCCTCCCTTCCTGCTTATCTCCTTCTCCCCCACTTTCCTGTACTGTAAGATAGGTTTTCATACCAAAGTGAGAGTGCAATTTATTCCTTCCTTTAGTCGAATGTGATGAGGGTAAACTTCTTGCTTTTTTCTCAGCTCTCTTCTTTTTCCCTCCACTAAAAAGCCTCCTGCTTGCCTCTTGAATGAGATATAATTTACCCCATTCCATTTCACCATCTCTCCTCCCACTACATTTCTCTCTCTCCATTTACCTTAATTTCTTTTAAGATATAGTCCCATCCTATTCAATTCACTCTGTGCTCTCTGTCTCTGTGTGTGCATGCATGTGTGCATGTGTGTGTGCATGCATGTACATGTGTGTGTGCGTGTGTGTGTGTGTGTACCTGTGCGTGTGGTCCGACCAACTACCCAGATACTGAAATGTTTTAAGAGTTACAAATATTGTCTTTCCATGTAGGAATGTAAACAGTTCACCTTTGGTAAGTCCCTTATGACTTCTCTTTGCTGTTTACTTTTTCATGCTTCTTCTCATTCTTGTGTTTGAAAGTCAAATTTTCTTTTCAGCTCTGGTCTTTTCATCAAGCATCCTTGAAAGTCTTCTGTTTCATTGAAAGACCATATTTTCCCCTGAAGTATTATAGTCAGTTTTTCTGGGTAAGTGATTCTTGGTTTGAGTCCTACTTCCTTTGACTTCTGGAATATCCCATTCCACAACGTTCCATCCCGTAATGTAGAAGCTGCTAGATCTTGTGTTATGCTGATTGTGTTTCCACAATACTGGAATTGTTTCTTTCTAGCTGCTTGCAATATTTTCTCCTTGACCTGGGAACTCTGGAATTTGGCCTCAATGTTCCTAGGTGTTTCTCTTTTTGGATCTCTTTCAGGCAGTGATCGATGGATTCCTTCAATACTTATTTTGCCCTCTGGTTCTAAAATCTCAGGGCAGTTTTCCTTGATAATTTCATGAAAGATGATGTCTAAGCTCTTTTTTTTGATCATGGCTTTCCTGTAGTCCCATAATTTTTAAATTGTCTCTCCTGGATCTATTTTCCAGGTCAGTTGTTTTTCCAATGAGATATTTCACATTATCTTCCATTTTTTCATTCTTTTGGTTTTGTTTTATGATTTCTTGGTTTCTCAGAAAGTCATTAGCCTCCATCTGTTCCATTCTAATTTTGAGAGAACTATTTTCTTCAATGAGCTTTTGAACCTCTTTTTCCGTTTGGCTAATTTTGCTTTTGAAAGCAATCTTCTCCATTGGCTTTTTGAACCTCTTTTGCCAATTGAGTGAGCCTATTTTTCAAGGTGTTATTTTCTTCAGCATTTTTTTGGGTCTCCTTTAGCAAGGTATTGACCCCTTTTTCATGCTTTTCTTGCATCTCTCATTTGTCTTCCCAGTTTTTCCTCCACCTATCCAACTTGATTTTCGAAATCCTTTTTGAGCTCTTCCATGGCCTGAGCCAGCCAGACATCCATCTTGGATGTCTGGGATAGAGAGGCCCCAAGCTCCACATCTTTCCCAATGTCAAGCATTGTACTTCTTCATCAGAAATGAAAGGAGGCAGGAACATCTCTTCCTCAAGAAAGTAGTTCTCTATGGTCTTATTTTGCTTCCTTTTTCTGGGCATTTTCCCAGCCAGTTACTTGACTTCTGAGATTCCTCTCCACCCCCACCTAGATCCGCCCAGCTAGTGCTTGGGGTCTGAGATTCAATTGCTGCTTCCCAGCCTCAGGGCTTTCTGTGGCAGGAGCGGCTGCTATTCAATTTGAGCTTAAGTTCTGGTGTTGGGGTGGGGGCAGTGCTGCCTCCCAGGCTCAGTTCCCTCAGGGGCTTTATGCAGAGACCTTTGGTAATGGAGCTCCTGCCTGCTCCAGGAGTCCTGGACCACCTCTACATCTGCCACTGCCTCTGCTGTTGCCTCCTGAGAGGGCCCAAGTCACGGAGACACCCCGCTCCCCTTTCGGCCAGCCCAGAATTCTCTCTCACTGACCTGTAGCACCTGTGGGCGGAGGGACCTTCGTGGCTGCCGGAGCTTCTGTCCCTGAAGCCTGCTCGGATCTGCTCTTCTGGGTCCACATGGCCAGGGCAGCACAGGGATGGGCTCCACTGTCCGTAGTACCACGGATCCCTGAGGACAGCTTTCCTGGGCTCTCTGGAACGGAAATTTCTTCCACTCTGTTGGTGTATGGCTTGCAGTACTCCAGAATTTGTGGGTAGTTCTTTTTATAGGAAATTTATGGGCTGTGGATTCGAAGCTAGCATACATGAGTCTTTCTACTCCACCATCTTGTCTCCTCCCCCAAGTATTGTTCTTGCATACAATTAGAACATGGTATGAATAAGTAATGGGGTATAGAAAGTTATCTGGCCCTACAGGACAAAAGAGAAGATGGGCATAAGGGAAGGGAGGGATGTTAGAAGGGAGGACAGACTGGTGATAGGGGTAATTAGAATCCTCCATGTTTTCGGATGAGGGAAGGGGAGAAATGGGGAGAAAATATGGAACTCAAAATTTTGTGGAAATGAATGTTAAAAACTTAAATAAATAAATTAAAAAACAAAAAATAAATACATATCCCCCCAAAAATGAAATAGATTATTGTCTTTTGTAATCATCCACTATACTGGATAGAGATCTGGACCTGGAGTCAGGAAGATCTGAATTCAAATCTAGTTTTAGACACTTACTAGCCTTGTATCCCTGGGCAAGTCACTTAACTTTGGTATGCCTCAGTTTCCTCAGCTGTCAGAAGAGGACAATAATAGCACCTACATACCAAGACTGCTTCAAGAATTAAATGAGATAAACTTGTAAAGCAGTGAGATAAATACCTGGCATACAGCGGGCACTTAGTAAATATACAATTCCATTATCCCCTTTTTTTTCTTTTCTTCCTTTGTTCCTTCCTTATTTCCTTCTTTTTTTCTTTCTTTCCTTCCCTCCATTATTTATATTCTTCCATTTTGGTGCCCATTAGTCATGAAAGTACTGAGTATGCTCATGTTCCATGCTGGGTATTTCAACATGCCTGATAAAAATATCTTCTTCACTCCTTGAAAAATGTTCATTCTCATATGTATTTTCTGGTATAGACTAAGACCACAATGTTGCATTTTCTGTTTTGATTAGAGAAATAGGTGTACTGAATATTTGTTATTTGTAATAGGGTTTTTTGTTTGCTTATTTTATTAAATATTTTCTGGGTAGGTGCTATGCTAATGTGTAAGCAAAAGATTGCTTTCACTCCTAAGAATACTGAGAGAAAAGAATTTCCTTCTGAACTCTCAGAACTGGACCCACAACTGTTCATTTTTGAAAAGAACATATTGCTATCTTTCCAAAAGATAGGTGAGGACCTAGAAGGTCACATGTGGCCTAGAGTTCACAGGTTTCTCACCCCTATGGACTCTGACCTGATCTTCAAGCTGTCATCATTTTATCATATCAAAATAAAACGTCTAGAGGTTTGGTTGAATGATGAAATAAGAACTCGAAGTTTTGAAATTCGCTTGTTATTTGGTGAATTGGAAAACCATGGGGAGATTTTTAAATGAATTTTATTATGTTCTCTCAGATTGGACAAATATATATTTTTCAGCATTACTCAATGCTATATTACATCATTTGCATGATGTTCTTTAACTGTATCTTGAACCTTAAACAACATGCATAGTTCTAGTAAAACCCTAAAATTTTATTTTCTTTTTTGCATATTTGAAGCTATTGAGAATTACATTTAAATTACCTACCCCCAGAGTGAGATGTATCCTGGTATCCTGGCATTTATCTACAACGTAAATTTAAAAAAAAAACCTAAACCCACTGTGTATCTGAATTGGTCAATTATTACTAGAACATAAGGTGTATTGTTTTTATAAAACAGTTATACATGTCTAATAGTAGTCATATGATTCCAGTGACCTCTTGGGGATCCCTGTTACAGAACATGTTCAAGTAGAGAGGCTTCCTTTAGGACTGAAATCTGAGCTTTATGTCTTCTAATGTTTCTTCGCACTGTAAAATCGTTGTTTCCTAAGACATTCCAAAAGAAGAAGGCAAAGTACATGCAGTGTTTGTTTCAATTCTTTGATGATATATTATGGGACTTTTGACAATAAAGCTCACATTTAAATATTTGAATTGAGAAAAGAAAGATCACTTCTGCTAGGATGATGTGAATCCTACTCCCTATATCTGCCTTTCATTTCTAAGATAAGATTGCTGATTATGTGGTACAACAGTTACTCTGAAAATTTTTAATTTTTTAAGGAAAAGGAAATATAGAGTTATCATATTAACTGACTCAGTGTGCTTTCTTACTTGTTGAATGTTGTGATGATAATGTCATTTTTATAGTTTATTCTTGGTGCTTCACAAGCTAAGAAAAGACTTTTCTGACTTTTATGAAAGTATTCTTCTTTGTCTTTGGAAATAGACAAGTAATTTTAAGTGTCCTCCATGTGCCACTCATTAAACTAGGCAGCACTAAATAACTGATTCACAGAGGCTTTCATAGTTTTAAAATTAACTTTCCCCTCCATAGCTTTTCATTTTCTCCCAAAGTTACTGTGATGTTCCTTCAATTTTGTTTTCAACAGGTATTTTTCTACTGTATGACTTACCACCTATCATATTAGAAAGCCTGTTAAAGTAATTTTTTCATGCATATAAAGACCACAGATATTCATAGGAACTGAAATGATCCATGTTAGAGGCATTTATATGTTCAGTGATAGAACGTTGGAGTCAGGAAGACCTGAGTGTAATTTAAACTTGAGGCACTTAACTATATATGCCTCAGTTTCTCCACTGTAAAGGGGTGGAAATAATAGCACTTATCTCCCAGAATTGTTGTGAGGAGAAAATGACATAGTATTTAGAAAGTATTTTCTATTCTTAAAGTACTATATAAATGTTAGATACATTTTTCATGTATGTTCAGTGTTTATATAGGAATTTTGTCAGGCCTCAGTTAATTCAATATTCAATTAACATGATTTTGTGTGTGTGTGTGTGTGTGTGTGTGTGTGCGCAGTTTTCTCTCGGGGGTGGTGGTATAAATCTCAAGTAAATATATTCATGTCAGAAAAAAAGTGAAAAATAACCAAATAAAACTCCAGAGGAGATACTCTTGGGTAAGTACATATTTAGTACACACTCTTACATCCTTCATATTTTATAGTTCTTCTAAATCAGCACTGATGTTTAGAATGATGACCCTGAGGCACTGAAGATCCACAGGCATCAAAGAATGACTCAAAATTATGGAGTATGCTGGATTTGCTCAAAAAAGAAGACAGATTCATGAATTTTACAGAGTTTCTTAGAAGCAAGTTTTAAAAAAAAAGGAATTCTGGTTAACTTTAAGTAGAGGAGAGCATTCGATTAACTATAACTTCTGTCCCTAAACATCTTAGTTAATCTCATTTGCACTCTAAATATCTAACGCAGTTGGCATTATTTTCTCAAGAGAAAATATCAGATCAGAAGCCTTTATTTGGACAAATATTTAAGAGCTTACCATGTCCTAGTTTGATTATTTAAAAACAAACAACAACAGTAAAAACTCTTCTATTCCAATCATTTCTCCACTCAGCTACTAAAGTTATTTTCATAAAGTATATTGTATAACACTTCTGATCAAATATTCCAGCACTTGTTTATTTCCTCCAGGATAAAAATATTAAAGCCTCTGTATAGCTTATAATGTGTCACAAGTGGGCCTCTTCCTACTTTTCTATTATTGTTATTTTTTATTCCCCTCCACATTATAATCCAACATAGAACTTCTTGCTGTTCCTTGTATACCGCATTGGGGGATTGTTAGATGGTGCAGTGGATAGAGCACCAGTGCAGGGCATTCAGGAGGACCTGAGTTCAAATCTCACCTCAGACAATTGACACTCACTAGCTATGTGACCTTGGGCAAGTCACTTAATCCCAATTACCTCATCCTGGGTCATTTCCAGTCATCCTGATGAATATCTGGTCATTGGATTCAGATGGCTGTGGAGGAGAAGTGAGGATGATGACCTGCACAGTCCTCCCTCACTCAAAACAAAGTCAAGTGCAAGTCATATCATCATTTCTCTGATGGTGCGGTCTTCTTCAGTAAGGAAGGAGAAACACACACACATATGTACACAACATTACATATCTTGAAACTGTACCTTCTCTCTGGTTGTCCACCATTTCTGGAATGCTCTATTACTCAGTCTGCCTCCTGACTTTCCTAGTCTTCTTCAAGAGTCAGCTGAAATCCACCTTTTTTATTGGAAAGAGATTTATTACACACCCACCCATCCCCACACATGCATACTCACATACACACATACATATGTGTGTGAATCATCAAATATCTGATCTCTTTTCCTCTTACTCCAAATCCTTTTAATGGATTGAGACTTAAATAAAAACAAAAACCCTGAAAAATTATCTATGGTGAAGCAAAATAATTAGTGACATAGATAGATACAGATACACACATATTTGTGCATGCATGTACATATGTGCCCATAGGCATGATACATAGTTACATTCTTCACTGAGTCCTTTATTTCTCCATCAGGACATGAATGTCATTTTTCATTATTTATCCTCTGCAATTATGGCTGATAAATTCACTGTTCAGAATTCCTAATTTTTCAAAATACTTATTTACATAAATTATTTTCCTGTTTCTTTTCACTCACTTTGCATCAGTTCAGATTCTTCCTAGATTTCTTCAAAGACATTGACTGCATATATATTTTATAATTTGATGGCATTCTATCACATTGAAATACCATAGCTTATTTATCTATTCTCTAATATATAGATAATCCAATAGGTGTCCATTTTTGATTCCTCAAAAAATTGTAAATTTTGTTTTGCAGATCCTTGGGATTTGTTGTATTTAGGTCTAATTCCTTCTCTCAATCTATCATCCCTCTGATTCCTCTCCCCATTTCCTCTGCTCCCCGTTCCCTCCTATTTCACTTCAGGTAAAATGTATTTTTGTCCCCATGTGTACATGTGTAAATGTGCATGTGTAAGTGCAAGTGTACATGTGTAAGTGCATGTCATTTTCCCTTTTTCACCAGTTCAGAATAGATTGAAACTCAAAGTGTCCATCACCCACCCCAACCTATCTCCTTTGTAGAGATGTCTACTTGTCCACTCTGATTGTGTGAACTTGTTTTCTTGATTCTTCCTTTACTGCCTCCCTCTCTAAGTATCTCTCTTCTGTTTCCAGCATTCTTTGAAGATTATCAAGATATAGCAGAATCATTTCCAATCCATTTAAATTAGACCCCCCTATGACCCTTGATAATGATAGGCCCCATAAGGGAAATATCTAACTTCCTGTATTAGAATGTGTACAGTTCACAGTCCTCTGTTATTATTTATTATTTACTTTTTGTGTCTCTTAACTCCTTTGTTTGAACTTCAAAGTTTCTACACAGTCTTAGTCTTTAAAACAGGAATACTTGAAGGTCTTCTATTCCATTAATGTCCTATTCTTTATTCTGTAGGATTATATTTAGATTTGCTGGATAATTCTTGGATATAAGTTTATATTCTTTACCTTCTGGAATATTATATGTCATGCTTTCTAATCCCTTATCTCAGTGGCTACTGAATTATATGTGGTCCTAATTGTGACTCCTCAGTAATTTAGTTCTCTTTTTTTTTTGGCTACTTACAGAATTTTTTATGGGACTGTTCATTTGGGGATTTCTTTTAAGAGATGATCAATAGATGTTCTTTATACTTTGCAATCTAGTTATAAGATAGCTAGCAATAGGTCACTGGAACTGGAGTGAAAATTTTGAAGATGAAAAATTTGAAAAACAGCATTTGTTTTGAACAACCATGTGACTATTATTATTACTTCATTGTATGATCTTTTAGACTGGGGACTATTACTTATTTATGATTGTATATCACATAGCATCCTTCATAACACATAGTAGGATTGCAATCAATGTTTACTGGATGGATAATACAAGACCAAGGAATAATAAAAATCATTTGCAGTTGTTTTATTTACTCATGCTTTCAAAAATACACTTTTTTAGAGTAATGTTTAAATACATATTTGTGAATTCTCTCATAAGGACATAAGAAGTATATGAATATGTCTTGTTTGTCCACACATGCACAATACCTATTTATTTCTCTCTCTCTCTCTGTCTCTGTCTCTCTGTCTCTCTCTGTCTCTCTGTCTCTCTCTCTCTGTCTGTCTCTCTCTCTCTCTCATATGCATGCATACACACACACACACACACACACACACACACACACATACACACGCACAGGCACACTCAGACACAAACTCACTTTCTTAGACAAAAACTATCTTGTACTTCCCTGAATGTAGCATATAACTAGCTGCTGATCTGATTTCTGCCAGTGTGGTTTTCAACATTTTGGGGGCAATATGTATTTGCCTAGGGCTTTCATCTTATCCTGAGCTGTATTTTCTCCGTTGCAAATTATGTTAAATTCCTCATTGCTTCAAAAGTTGGTTGAGTGTTGTTTTGGTATTACCTTTGATTTTGGATATACCTCTGAAATTATTTAGACTGATATTTTTAATGCAGACATAAAGCAATTTTTCATAGCAGAAAAATAATTGAGGTATAACTGTTTTTAATTACAGTATTTCAAATCACTAGAATTTAATGTAATTTCACTATTTGAAAAAGAAATACAGGTTAATATCAAATCTCAATGTCAGAATGCAATAGAGAAAAGAACATTGACTTATTCTTTCTATTGGTGTTTATAAATGTTATATTATTTTGCTTTTTTGTTTTTCCCAAACATTTGAAATAATTTTATTTTTGCATAATGATCTCTATTTCTTGAGATCTGAGTATTATTTGAACTCCTACTGAGGATTTTTCAATAAGGCCTCCTTTTAACTAAAATTCTATGCCAACCAGCTTTCTATTTGTAATATTTCTTCAAGAAGTATGTATTTATGTGTATGTATGCACATATATATGTATATACATATTGTATGTATACATACATATACTGATACCTATTATCTATATGTATGTGTGTATGTGTTGAAAGTATGTGATGAAGAGGAATATGGCTTTCAGAAAGATATTGATCCTCATCTACTCATTTTTTACTCCATTAGGTGACACTTTAAAAGGATTATAGTCACATTTGTGTAATTTTAACCATGTCCAGGAACTTGATACAGTCAGTACAATGAAAACTTCTCTGTAGGAAACGCAGAAACAGATAGCACATTCAGCAGCGTCAAAGGACTTGAATGTCAATTGAAGATGGAAAATTATTACAGAATCACAAGTCGAAACTTAGAAGTGACCAAAGAGGCTTTATCTAATTCACTCCAATCCTCTCATTTTATAGATTATAAAATTGTGACATAGGCAGATTCAGTGACTATTCCAACTGCAAACACAAAACAAGTATACAATGATGCACAGCAACAGAAGGTCCAGAGCTTTATGTTAAACATCATACAGTAAGAAAGGTGGGAGTTGGACAAAGGAGAAATGAATATAGGCAGCCAGTCAAGAAAGGCTTTGCTGAAAAGGTAGTATTTCACCTGGAACTTCAATATGCATAGAATTTCATTTAGATCCAAAAGAGGTGAGAAACTCTTTCAGGGATGTGAAGACCAATAGAAAGTCAGATGGAAAGACTGAACTTCATTCGTAATAAGAAGTTGTCAAAGGCACACAAACTTCCAAAGAATAGGTGTTTTTTGTTTTTGTTTTTTTTTTTTGTTTTTTTGGTTTCCAACATTCAGATTGAACTAAATAAACAAGCCATTACGGAAAATCAAACATTGTCTACTTTATTTTATCTCTTTGTTTTGTAGATGAGAGAATGAAGTAGCAAATAAATAAGCAAACACAACCTTAAAACTTCATGAAGATTTTTGGGACACCATATATTCACACAAAGGCAGCATGGTATAAAGAAAAGCAATACAGAGTCTGGAGTGAGAAAGACTGAATAAATGGCCAATTTAAACATGACCTTTGGAATTTTTCCGCCAAAAAATCAAAAAGTAGAGTTGGCCAACCAAAGAAGCAGTGTTTTTAAACAATGGAATTGTCATTGGAAATCTTTAAGCAGAGATTAAAAAATAACTGTTGAGTATACAATAATAGGGATTCGATCTTAGGGTTGTCCCCTCCAACTTTGAAATTCAGCGATTCTGTGAAATCCTGTCTCAGATACTTACTTATGAACATAGGGAAGGTAGTAAACCTTCCAGAACCCTAGCCAACTCTGTGGCTGTAAATTTCAGGGAAGGTTGTTAACTTGCATGAGTAGAAGTTGTTTGTTTATTCATGATCTCCTTATCTCAAGAAATCAAAGGTTCAGAAAGTATCACTGCACTAATTGAACAAAGTAAATGCAAATTAATGTGAATCCAGTAGGAGCAAAAATAAGAAAATCTGGAGGAATCTCTTGCAGCCTCTTTACATTTGGGCCTTGAAAAACAGAACAAAGCAGACAAACACACACAAAAAGGCTGGGATGTGCCAAAGGACAAAACACATAGCCCTTGGTTGCTCTGAATTCAGTCTAGGTCAGAAGATGACTGTAGTACGAACCAGGGGCATTTCAGAACTCATTTCACAAGTCTAGATAACTGAACAGTAACCACTCACTTTGTCTCTTCTTTTCCTTTCTACCCCACTTATATTTATAGAGAATCTCAGAGTCATCTCTCTGGAATCAGGGTCAGTGTTAAGAGGAAACAGGAAGGCACAATAGTACTTCTTGTAAAAAATAAGAGCGACTGACCTAATGTGTCTTTTCCCCATACTTTTCACTTCCTATATACATCAAAATCAGAAGCTGAGTGAAAAGCTCAGGGGCGAGAACTGAATAACTCTGGGCGTCATATTGATAGTAATGACATCGCTTTCCTTAAGAGAGAATAAGAAAAAAGGTCACCAATAAGTTGCTGCTGGAGTACATTTGGTCCACTGTCATCAAAGTCCTGTTTTTCATCACTGCTGAGCCAGCCTGGCCATGGGAGGAGAATGGATGGCAGCAGGGCACAGAAACAACCATCACTGAATGATTAAAGCAGGGTGATCTAAGCAAAGGAGCTGGAAGCAAAGCATAAAGGACACACTGCAGCACAGTATGAAGCAATATAACTTAACTGTTGATTGCTGAGAAGTGAGACCAGCTGGCAGACTGTGCTGGCATTCAGCAGTCAGAGAAGGAATGAGTCAGTGTGAGCAAAAGCATCATGCTGTGTGTGAGGAAAGGATGCAGTCACAGAGATGACAGGATCTACAAGCAGTGACCAGAGTGGCTAATCAGCACACTGACTAGATACACACTCACTATGAAAAGGAATGCCTGTCAGGGAAGCTATTCAAATATGAAGCTGGACTCACCATTGTCCATTAGTTAGACTTGTCAATTCTTCAGAGGCTAGATGTTTGTGACTCCTAGCAATAGAAAAAAAAAAAAATAGGAATACTGTTGGTATAAAAAACTGGGACTTTGTTTCAGAGATTTTTGACAATGAATCTATTAGTTGCAAATGATCACTGTAAGAGTTTCTTCCAATATAGTGTGTTGTTATTTAGACAATAATTGGTTTGGGATCAGAAGTACTGAGTTCAAATCCTAATTCTTTCAGTGACTCTTGGTGTAGTATTGGGCAAGACCTTTCTATTCTCTGGGATTTGTTTACCTTGCCCATAAAATAAAGACATTAGTTGATATACAGTTGAATTCTAAAGTTCCTATCCTAGTTTTAAAAGTCATAATTTCTTAAAGCTGAACCAGACATTAGTGATTGTGTGACTAGTTCTTTTTCACACATGGTCATTGATTAATAACCCATTGATTGAGAATTCTTGTAGGTCATCACCTGGAAGGATAATTGAAATGGAAAGTTCCTTCCCATTCATTCATAGGCCCATTTGACCTGCCTGGGTCACATGCAAGTCTGAGTCACATAGAGCCTGTGGTGGGAGGAGTTTGCTGAATAGGTGGAACAGGAAGAGGAGGTGGAGCTAGAGCAGAGCTGAGAGGAAATTAACGAGAGAGTAGTGAGAACTGAAGGACACAGCCAAACCCACTACTGACTGTGAGCGTGAGATGGGCATTTTGTTTAAGGGAAATCCTTTTGTGATTTGGTTAAGGGATCTAGTTTGTAGGAAGCCTAGCAGGGGAAGGCTTGGGAATGGTGTTGTTCTCTGCAATGTTATTGTGTATAGATTTTTGTTACTATGATGGATTAGGCTTTCTGGTGTTTGAATAAATGTTTTAGTGCTGTCTTCCATGTGGAGAGTCTGTTGTATTTCCCAATTCACAACTGTGCTGTGATGTTCTTGGTCACTGGAGGTACTTTGAATTTCATATTGTCACTACATAACTCAAATCCCATTTCCCATGGCCCAGTACCATATTTCTTATTTTTTCCTCTCAACCCTCCCATTCCAAGGCCACAGACCCCATGATATGCTCTGGAATGCTTGTTCCATAAGCAACAAACATTCTTTTATTATAAGACTTTTCTATTCTCACTCCTTTCATTTCCAAGTTGTTACTGAAATTTCACTCATCCTTGATGGCACTACATCCATACACAATCTTTCCAGTGCTGGCCATACTTTTATTCATTTCCCTCGGATGATGTATTAAAGAAGGGGAGCTGGAATGCCTCTTGTTCCCCAATGTGTCTTTCAGGTCCTCTACTCAAATTCCGTTACTAAGCTAATTTTCCTCCTTTGAGGTTTATGCAGTTCACATCTAGCACCCAATTAAAATCCTCATAGCTATGGTCTAATACCTCCAGGTTACTCCCATTCCTTCCTTAATGAGTTTGATACCTGGATCACAATTTTTCCCTTCTCTCCATTACCTTTCTTTATATTTGGGAACTTCATTACGTGCATACATGCAAACATATGTGTATATCTGTATGCGTATAACACATTATTGAAGTTCTCAAATATGAAGGTATGTACAGATACATATATTCATAGGTATATGTGTATATATAAGCACACATATGCACTCTTCACCAAGCATTCTAAACACGTATTGCCTCAATGTGTCACTTTACCACTTTCTCTCTGAAGAGATGTATTTGTCTAATACTTTATATGAAAAACAGGACCATCTGTCTTGGACTGCTTCATTTTTCACATTCTGTATCTCAAAATTTTCTATATGCCTTCAGCTATATTATTGACCTTTCCACTTGTCTTAGAAGGTAAAGTGGCCTCTAGATTTTCAAAGGATTTGCCCTCTTTGGCCCTCTACCACGCCATTGCCTATCTTACAGCTTTCTTCATCAAATTGTCATGACTAAGATCTCCAAATAGAAAATCTGAGAAACAAAGTTTCAAACATAATCAATTTATTAGCAAGGCTAGAATTTTTTGAATAATAGAGATTAAAGATTTTTCAGTAGTCTAGAATGTATTAGAACCAACAGCCAGGATTTTATAATATTGATTACATAAGATTCAAGTCTATGATTGGTCTATAATAGAGGTGGAGTAAAGGTGCAGGGTGTGCTTGTATTTAGGCTAATCATGTTGATCTACTTATGAAAGCAGGTCTCCAAAAGTTAATTTGTGTCAGGGAATTTCCAAAATCCATGGTAAAGGAAAACCACAGAGTGAAGCAACATGCTCTGGAAAAACATATACCCAGAAAATCCCATGTCAGTGACCCTCTGCATCAAGACTCTTATGACCAAATAAAACATCTCACAAAACAGTCAACTTATCCTCCCTGACCCACTTTCCTGTGTTAGACAGTATCTCTCCAGGCTGTGGCCCAGAGAAATGGGAAAATTATACAATTAAAATATAAAACTAATCCATATAACTAATTCTAGAGATTCACTGTAATGCGGGTTAATATAGCTTTCACAAAGTGCTATCAGTTTTACTTTTATGATACCTCTTGTATAAACACTTCTTCTCTCCTCTGACACTGCCACCACCTTGGCCCAGGTCAGCCCTTATTAACTCAATGGTTCACTGATAATTGCAATAACCTCTTAGTCTTCCTGATTCAATTCACTCACCACTCAAATTCATCCTCCACTCAGCTGTCAAAATGATTTTCTTAAAGTGAAACTCTGTCACCCCCTTCCACATTCAATAAACTAATGGCTCCCTATTACCTCCAGGATCAAATATAATATTATGTTTGGCATTCAAAGCCCATCATAACCTGATACCTTCCTGCCCTTAAAGTCTTGTACTTACTGTCTTTCATTTATTCATTCTTTCTCTTACCAAAGACACTGAACTTTACAGCTCTGACCATTTTCACTGGCTGTTGTCCCAGTTTGGCATTCTCTCCTTCCCTATTATCATCTTTTGAAATGCCTGGATTCCTTGAAGCTACATATAAAATCCAATCTGATAAAAAAAAAAAAAGTTTTGCTGATTCTCCTCAATGTTAAAATCTTTCCTTTGTCCATTATCTTCAGTTAATGCTGTTTCTATATTGCTTGTTAGTACATACTCAATTGTAAATTTCTCCCCATTAGGCTGTGTCTTCCCTTTTTTTTTTCCTTTCCTGGTTTCCTCAGAACTTACCACAATGTTTGCACATGTGATACTTAATAAAATGCCTGATGATTGGCATCGGTCTTTTACATTTCCAATTCTTTTTTCATTAACTTTGCTTCTCAGAATGTTTATCCTCCTTTAAGAATTGTGCATTCCCTGATTTTTTTAGCAGCCAATGTAGCTTTTCTTTTCAGATTAGCTTATATTCATTTATCTCTGTAGGGGTATATCTTCTCAGTAGATCTTTGAAGGTAAAGATTCTTTTGTTTGTCCTTGCCAAGTGTCAAATAATTCTTTGCATAGAATAATAGTATTTGTACTATTAATAATAGTAGTAGTTGTGGTAGAAAGAGCTTTAAAATTTGCAAACAACTGTATATATGCAATCACAACATATGATTCTTTCAACAGTCCTGTGAGGTGCTATTATCCTCATTTTATATGTCAGAAAACTAAAGGTGAGATTATAAAACTTGATCAATACAGACAATGAATTCTTGCTAAGTTAAATTAAAATTTCCTATGGGCTCCTTTAATGCTATCTACAACCATTATCAGGTTTCCTTCATCTTTGTACTAAGCTCCTTACTCCAAATCAGGACTCTTCTCATTGTACTTTATTGAAACCTTGTCTACTCTATCTAGATACCTAGGGTACTTTTCATTCATTCATTGATTTATTCATCCATTCATTCATTCATCTTTCGCCTTAGTAAAACAAAATTCTGATGAACATAATGTGCTCTTCTTGTTTTCTTTAATTTTTGTCATAGAATTAACAAAATTGCTTAAAGAGTAAAATAACAAATATTAAACCCATACTTTCATTAACCATCTAGTTTATTGCTTCACTATGACATATAGCAACTGGTGACCCTGGGTTCTCAAAAACTTGGGAAAGTTATTTTCAGAAAAGATGTACTGATTCCCCTTGCTATGAGCTGTTTCTTTCTTGTTTCTTCAATGTAATGAGAAATATTAATCCAGATAAAGTGAGAAATATGATTTTTTGTTACACTATATAAGAGTATGCAACTAAACAACTTTTAAAAAGAAAACAATTAGCAACATAAAATAAAGTAAATATCTCATCAACTCCTTAATATTTTGACTTTTGAAAGTTAAAATTCAATAATTTACCTCTCAGCATTTCTCTCAGACCTAAATATAAGACTTACTGTAATTATTTGAAGACTTATGAAACTATCAAAAACTACAAATGACATTTCAAATGACAAGTGGCCTTTAATTTCTTATTTTCTGGAAGGAGAAATAATTTGGGATAGTTAATAATTTTACCTCAACTACATTAAAGATGTAAAATTTTCCATAGTTATACCATATTATTGTTTTTAAAATAATGAATAAACTCTCCTTAAATCCTATACTCTTTACTTTCTCTTCTTCATTAATTTTCATGATATTTTTCTCCCACTGGGAATGTGTTTTCTGCATGCCAGCTTTAAGGCAAAAATTGTCTTTGTTCTATAATTATTTCATGTGATATGATTACAAAAAAGAACTGTGCTTCAATATGACTAATACCCTCCCTTAAACTTCTGAAGATTTCTGAATCTGTCATAATAGCATGTGTAGATGAAAGGAAAATGATGAGTAATACAATGTGTGTCATTATTTTTTTAAATATGTATTTTTGTACAAAACATAGTTATTTGCTATTCATTAAAGAAGTGTAATTTTACTTGCAGAACTGTTCAAAAGGGTATAACCCACAATTTGAATTATAAAGAACACTTTTCTGCTGCTTTTCTAATCCCTGGAAATGGCATGCTTACTTTCCAGGGGATAATTGTCCAAATCAGTGCTAGCAATTTCTATAAAATTAAAAAAGGTTAAAAAATACTAATTTATTTCAAAAGCACTTAATTCTCCAGAATAGTACCATTATAGTTCTATCAATAACATTTCACATTTTCATTCTTAAATCTTTAGTTTCTTAATTTCAGTCTTTCATTTTTCTTCCTTGTTCCTTTTCCTCCTTTCTATTTTTTGCTCCTTTGTTCCTCACCTTTTCATTTTCTTTGTTCTTTCCTCCTTCCTTCCTTTTATTTCTTCGTTCACTTCACTGTCCCTCTCTGCTTCCTTCCCTTCTTTTCTCCCTTTCTTCTCTCCTCCCTTCCCTACTTTTTTACTTCTTTCCCTCCTTCCTTTTCTTTTCTTCCTTTTTTAACTCCCTCCTTCCCCCTCCTTCTTTGGTGCAGTTGCTATTAGCAACCAGACCAGGAGCCCTGGCCCATTGGACTGGTGAGGAGATTCTCAATAATTCAGTAGCATCTGTAAACCACCTACACTACAGTAGGTCCTGACACAAAGACAAAAGCTCAGGGGGCTCAGATTATATCAGGGAAGATGGCATGTACACATGTTAAGTATGTACAAAATAGATATAAGAAAATTTTGGTGGGGAAGAAACTTGTGGTTGGGGAAATAATAATATATGGATGCACTAATTAGTGCTTGAACTGAACCTTAAAGAAAACTACTTCTGTGAGGTAGATTTGATGAAAAACTTTCATCCTAGGCATAGAAGAAAGCCAGTGCATATGAGAAATGAAATTTAAGGATAATGTAAAAGGAACAATAAAGTCAATTTATCTTAATCAAAGAGTACATAAAAAAAGAATAATGTGTAATAAGGTTGGAACAGGAGGCTGAGAACTTTTTGTGCAGCGTCTTAAATGTCAGAGGACAATGATTCTGAAAAGTATTAAAAGGAAAACAAAACTGGGAAAATTCTTACCAAGGAAAGATTGACTCTAACTGAGAAGGATATCAAGATATTGAAAAAAGACTAAAAATAAAGACTGAAAATCACAGAAAAGGACGGATTCCTCTTTAGCTCTGTAGCTTAGCTTCTCCCAGATTGATTTGATGGAGGAAAACATGAGGAATATGAAAATGTCATCAGCACAGATTTCAGCTCTCTTTGTGAATTGTGAGTTATTTGTCTGAGACTTTTAAGAACTATATCTCATTAAATATGTCTGTAAAGTGAATCAGGGATAAACCACTCCCACCCCCCAATTCCCCAAAGCTTGAACAAATAAAAGAAAATAAAGATGTCAATAGACTTGGTAATTAGTTGAGATGGACCTTCACAATGGTCCCTGTTATGATCAGACTACTTCAGAGGCTTGTCAGAAAATCATCCTTCCATTCCAGCAAGTCCTGGAACAAATGCAAAAAAAAAAATATTAAATCTGTTGTTATATTGAGGAGGTCCTATGAAAAAAGAAGATAGCAATATTCCCACAGCTCAGACATCACAGAATCCCAATTCCATGAAAGATAGTAAGATGGCTCAAGAGGAATAAAACGCTTGCCTGCAAAGCTCTCCAACTGAAGATAAGCATTTAGAATCTGAGTAACCTCTAAGTACATCTAAAAATAAGAAAAGAAGAGTGTTTGAAAAACAGCAGGATTTATTAAAGTCAAAAATGCCTGAAGAATCTTGTTCGTCCAGGTAGATTAAAAGAGGAGGCATACAAGAAGGCAATACTCATGGAAGTAGAACTTTTAAGTTCTACTTCACAGTTCCAGCAGGATCACTGAAGATTGTCTACCTTTGTAAATCACATAAACATCATAATAAATTTAAGAGGTGCATACATTCTAATCAATAATTCTATCTCATCTAGATATATAATAGCCTGATTTCCTGAAGAATGCAGAATGCTTACCCACACCCTCTGTCCTCACTATTTGTCAGTAATAAGATGCCAGTTCTATTTGATTCTCTCTGTTTGTTTACAGGATAGCACATGCTACTAATTAACAGGATCTAACAATTGGTGCCAATATAAATTGGAGAAGAATAAATTATTAGTGAAAAAAAGAAAAGGAAGAATTTAAGCTTCACAATTATTGAATACATCAATTGACACTGCTATCTTCCTTTAGTGCATATATCAGATATGTCACATATTGCATATAATAGATCCTGGGGAAGAAATCCACACTACCAAGAGGTTGAAAGAAACACCCAAACTTTATTTGCTTTAAGTATATTGCGACAAATTGCTATATCAATAGAGCTAAAGAAAGTTTTGAAAAATATTTATGAAGTATACTCAATCACACTGCTCTCATTAAATATATTATCAAAAGTGATAATTAAAAGGTTTTGCAGATGACTAGAAAAATAATTTTAAATAAATTTCACTCAGCTCATCTTTTATAAGTTTTGTTTTTCTATTTTAATTTAATTTGTATCTTTTGGGCAAAGGGAACTGTACCAGGGACTGACTGACTCTCAAGTTCACTTTGCCTTTATTTTGCAAAAAAGAGAAAAAGAGTAGTGAATAGAAGATGCCAAATTCAATCAAGAAGGAAGTGGAATCTGAATAGCAAATCATGGATGCATATGGCTGGCAGGAGATAAACTTTGAAAGCTAATGTACAGATCTGGACCAATCCTGTGCTATGCTAAAGTGGGAATTGCAGCTATGGGTATCTGCAGGTGGATACCTGCCCAACAGATGAGGCAGATATAGAGGGACACAACTTTTACTTTCTAACAAAACTCTTTTCCTCCATGCTTCTAATTAGCTGTGTGAATAAAATTCTCAGTTTAATTTCTATATCATTTTTCTATCATAAAATCACGTTGATCAGAAGATATGTTAATCTATAAGTATGTTTTGCTTGAGGATTACAGGTTGGAAGAGAAGATGAAAGAAAGATAGATACACAGGCAGACAGGCAGAGATTAATACACAGACTGGGAAACAAGTATTAAACTATATAAAGTGTGCATTAGAATTCAAGAGGGCACTCAGCTCTTCCTAGAAATAAATCATGAACCAATGTGTATCAGAGGCAAAGAGCAAATGAAGTGTGGGTAGCTTACTTATTTTCATTTTTCAAAACAGTAGCCATATTCATTCACAGTCTAGATTTTAAAGAAAAGCCACCCCCTGAAGAGAGAAGAGAGTAAAGGAAAGTCACATCTCCACAAGGGGAATACTCCCTCTTTCTTTCCTCATACTTGGTCCCACCAGATCATTGGCAACTATGCCTACTGTGTTAACTAGCACAGTCTGTTGTCTACACATAAACATTATAATTTTAGAACATATATTATGTTCTAATATGCAATTATTGAGTAAATAAATGAAATAGTAAATAAATGCAAATATACTTAGGATATATGCTATTTAAAAAACTCAGGTCACACAATAACAAAAGTTTGGATATCCCTAAGGAAATTGTTAAAATGAAAGTTTGTCTATAATTAAGATAGATATAAAGACATTGAGAAAAAGGAATGACACTAAATTGTATGAACAGTCCATTGAACCAGTTGATTATATTGTACAGAAACTGAAGATAGACTATGAGCTGGGTCCATGAGCAAAGAAGAGGGAAAGAATGGGTTGAATTGCCTTCAGAAAGTAATTCACTGATTGCAATGATGCCAAGCTGTTCCTTGGCACAAAATACCTAACATTTTAACAAAAATGCTCTTATGATACAATATATTGTGAACCAAATATTCCTGACAAAAAAATCTTGTTATTTAACCCACAGAATAACATAAAGAGCTACAATAGATACATCTAAGACTGCTGTATGTCAACCCTCCCTGACTTAAAACAAAGTCAAGTGTAAGCCATGTCATCATGTTTCTGAAGTCATAGTCTTTTTCGAGAATGAAGGAGGAACACAGCAACATGTTACCACTGATTACTTGTACCTAAGAAGTGACATAAAGTAGTAATGTTCTACTCAAATAGAATTTGTGATCTTGAAGTTGTAACTAAAGATCCCTGTGGGTTACATATTGAGTTGGTTTTAAAATGTAATTCTATCTATGGTTTATTGTATTTTATTTATTTTGTTAATTGTTCCCAGATTATATTTTCATCTGACACAATCAGCATTTAGGTGTGTTGTAGATTGCACATGGCCCTGCCATTATGTATTCAACACCTCTGGAATAAAGAATTGTCATCATTCAGGAAATATACCTAAAGAGACAGACACATAGAAAAAATTGTGAGACAACAGAAACACAATCCAAGTGCTATAATGCTTCCCCAAGAATGTTAAAAGACCTACAGAAAGACCTTTAACATGTTGGGTAAATCTTTGGAGGACTCTTTGAGGATATAAGGAAAAAGATGCCCAGAATAAGAATAGGTTAATTGTAATCTGTTCACACATGGAATGGGATGAAATACATACTGAAGCATTTAAACACTGACTTACAAAAGAAATTCTAAATAGGGATCATGTCAAAACATGAAAAGAGTGGTTGTAATAGTTAACAAATTTTAAGCTAATAGTTGTATCCAGGCAGATGCAAGATGGATTTAGTACCTCTAAATTCCCTTCCAACTCTATAGTTCTGATTAAGTAATATTATCAAATCACATTTATTAATATTACCAGTGATGTTAAAATTACATAGGTGTGCATATCTATTTGTCTGTATCATTCTATCTATTAATCATCTTCATGCATTTCAAAGCATTTCCCCATATAGTACTTTTCATAATAATTATAACAATAGTTTTAGGTAGTCAAACAACTTTCATTATCCCAGCTTTATATATGAGGAAACAGTTTCAGAGAAGTTACCTGTCCAATATTAAATAACCACTAAATACTTTTACTGCTGAGTCAGGAATAGGTATCTGTCCATTCAAGATAAGGTTTATAGATTGTACTCACTTACATTTGATAATTATTCCAACTTATTGCCTCTTAGTTATTTTGTCTTCACTGTAACACTTTTTTCCTTAAATATTTGCTTGACATGAAAAGCAGAGAATTGTGCCATTAAAGATATACTGCAAGTGTAGACAATTTATTATTGTATATATTTACCTTTGGAAGGCAGGAGGAAAAGAGAATATTTCTATAGAGCTTACCAGGTGCTGTAAATCGTGCTTTACAGATTTCTCATTTGATCTTTACAACAACTCTGGAAGGTAGGTGCTATTGTTATCTTCATTTTGTAGCTGAAGTGTCTGAGGGACACAGAGGTTAAATGATTTGCTGTAATGGGGGTTAAAAATCTTCCCCACCCATTGATAGGCTTCAGATGAGGCTATTGTGGGAAGTTGATTGGGGCAGGCTTGTTTTGTATGGGGGCCTACACCTTTTGCTGATTGCTGGTGAAGCACTGGGTCACAAAGGGTGGTGCTCTTTGACTCTGAAAAGAGTATATATGCACTGAAGTGAGGTTTTGCTTTGGAGCTTAGTTTTTGGAAGAAGGTTTGTGTGCCTGATGAGGCTCTGAGCAGCCATTTAAAGAAGCCCTCTGGCTTTGAAATCCCAGATGTTGGCAATTCTCTCTCTGGAAATGATGTATGTATTGTCTATGGTCAGACAGCGGGAAGCCCTGTCTGTTGGTCCTGCTTGTATTTTCTCCATTGGTATATATGTTTGATGAAAGTGATGGGTGACCTCCCGAAAGTTGCTTTCCTTTTAGAAAAGCAGATCTAATAAACCTTGCAGCAGGTCTTTCAGGGTGCTGGCTGATACATTTGCTCAGAGGCACAAAGCTAGTATCCGAGTCTACATTTGAAATCAGATATTCCTTACACCAGTCCTGGTAATATTCATGGTGCCACCTAGTTGTCATCAATTCCACTAATTTTTCATATGAGGAAACTGAGGCTTAAACACTACTTTTCCAGTGTCATGTAGTTAGTCGATTTCTGAGACAGAACTATAATGTAGGCCCTTCTGACTCTTGGTCCAGTGTCCTATATGTAATATCATGATGTAATATGTAACAATCATGATGCCTTTCATATTAAAAAAAAATCATCCTTCATTGTACACCTTTATCCTCTGCCCTAGCTATGGCCATGGAGTCGGCTGAATTGAGCTTCACGGAGTGCTAAGAATTTGGTCAGACATTGAAGATGCCAAGGTCATCTGCTGAAACCTGGACCATTTTCAGCCATCTTGACTTTGCTCCTGCCACTGGACATTGATGATTCTGGAAGAGAATATGGCTGACAATTTTGTGAAACTCTACCTCACTTTAATCCACTTGTTGAATAAGTCCAGACATCATCCTTGATGCCATTGGTTCTCTTTGAAAAAAGATAAAGAAACAGTAATAACAACATCTCTGCCCTAGGGAACTATTACACTACTCTCCCTCTCTGTAACCTTGACTGACTAATTTGAAATAAAAACCAGGTCTTTGGATTAGTTGAATATTCTTTCTTCTATGTTCATTCATTTCTATGAGCCCATCTAGAACAGAAATTGCTCTTAAGTTATACAATGTTAGATATAATTTTGAGAATATCATATATATTCAGTGAGCTCATACTATGTGTAAGTCTGGAAGGAAACCAAAAAAGACCTCCTCGATAGATAGTAAATAGATAGATAGACAGACAGACCAATAGATAGATGGATAGACAGAAAGACACAGATAGACAGAGATAGACAGATAGATAGACAGACAGATAGAAGAAAAACTTGTAATATGCCTTCCTAAGTTTCCTTAGAACGGATTCTGCTATATGAAAACTTATCTTACATATCTTAACAAAATCAATTACTCTCAGTTATGTATTCATTTGAAGTTTTCAAAGTGATCTATAAACTTCTCATGACAACTCAGGTAATTATGTGCTACCATAATCTCAGTTTCATAGATGAGGAAACTGAGGCAGAAAGAAGTAAAATGATTTGATCGGGTTCACATAGCTATTAAGTATTTGATGTTGGATATGAATTTCCCTGTTGGAAGTCAGACCATGGCAATAAGGTTTTTCTTTTTTCCTGGAGGAATAAATTGTGTAGATGATCAATAGACTTGTTATCTGTACATAACCAACTATTAGTTTGAATTGGTTCTATGCACAGCTAGGATTTTGTCCCAGCATGGTGGGGAAATAACATTTCCTTTTCTACATAAAGATGCATGAAAACATTGGCAAAGAGACCCCAGGGAATTGGGCTTAGTAAACACTAAATCAAGCAATTACCATTACAGAACTGTAAACATGGGAACAGAAATATTGTTTGCTGAAAAGGATTTTTACATTTACTTCATCAGTAATGAAGATTAAAGTGTGATCACATGGTGTAGCCAATCACTGTTGCCCACTAAAATGCTTACAAGATATGAATAAATCCAGGCATCCACATATTTACTGAAGGACAGTGGAGATCCATAGAATGCAATGGTAGCTAAGGTTGTAGATCAAGCTGTCTCAGTTGTAACATCTTTGCAATCCATTTTTTAAATTCTTTTTTTTCTTTCCTTCTTGACTTCTTTTCAGACTGGTACATTAGAGTCTTTCTACCTACTTTATACAAATGCAATTTTGGATATATTGCTCTCAAGACTACATTCTGAAATTTGAAAAACAAAATTAATACTGTGACTATTTGAGATCATTAAACATTTGCATAAATAAAAGTTATACTACAAGGAGAAATGCTGAAGTGATTATTAAGTATATAAGTAAAACATAGGTACTTATCCAAAGAGAATCTGAATGGTAGAGTTGTTCAGTAAACAAGTATTAGGTATGGGATCAAAGGACCAGGATTTAAATCTTCCCTTAATAGCCAGTTAATCTTGGAAAAATAATTTTTACTTGCTTCGCTAGTATTTCCAGTCTAAGATCACTGGACTAGAAGTCCTCCAAGATACGTTCTAATTCTAAATATTTGGTTTATAACTGCGATTCTGTTCTTCAGACCTCCTCTGGCCCTCCAGTTATACACTTTCCATCTTCACCTTTTTCACTATGATATATTTTCAAATTGATCATACTTTCTGTTTAAGTTATTATGAAAATGTCAAACCTGAGTTATTGTCCTCAATTTCCCCAATAATCACATTTCTTTTTATTTAAACATCAGTTACACCTGGTCTTTGCACGTATATACTATCTTAAAATTACATTTATTTTCTGTATTGTTTTAATGAGTTAATTTGTCGCTTAGCATGCATAAGTAGGCCCATATTTTACCCTTCTACATTGCAAAGGTAATAGAGGGTCAGGACTAAATCTACGAAGTAATTAATGATTAGATTTAAATTCAACATAAAAATTATATCAATGAGATATGTATAGATATATATATGCATAGGTATACATATGTATGTGTAGATATACAAATACATGCATACATATATATGCATACACATATACGTATATGTGTGTATATGTATGTGTGTGTGTATATATATATATATATATATATATATATATATATATATATATATATATGAAAGATAGATATTCTTGGAAATCTCTTCAGTTTAATTAGAAATCAAGCTGTTAAATAAGAACTGGTCAAACATATCTTATATTTTCCATTGGTTTTCAGTACTTTTCTCCCATATCCACTTACTCTCTGACTTCAAATATTTCGCACATTTGTATTTACAGAGACATACTCTGCTAAACCTGAAAATGAGAATTTAATCACAAGCTACTATGTAGCATCCTTAAAAACTACCAAACATATAACACCTGCCATCTCATCAATGTTTGGTCTACTTCTCACCAAATTACTACATATATCATTCTTGACATAGAAACTGATAAAGAATTGAAACACGGCTTTCAAATTCACTAAGCTTCAAACGCAAGACAAATTGTGGTGAATAATCTTATTGCCATATAGCTGCTATGCATATAAATTTGTGCATATGTGTGTAAATTCATAATATATATTCAATAATCATTTTATGGTTCTCTTCATAATCTAAAAAATATCTAGAAGCCCACATAAAGCGTTTCTGTAAGTTTTTTTTTCCTTTTTAATGTCCTAAAATAAAAATAGCACATTGTCCTATATTTCTTCATATTAGCAGTTATCCTTCTTGTCCACCTAAAATGACCTAGAATGTCCATTGTAAATTGTTACTTATCATTTGTTATTTTTTTCAGAATACTTGATTACTACATTATTTAAATCAAACTTTATGCGATTAGAGATTGTTTGAACTCAGAATGTCACCCTGACCTCAATAATTCTCCAGGAATTCTGGAGGTAGCTACAAGGAATTTTGGTTTCTCCCAGGTCCTAGAATCACCCAAAACATTTTTTTTTAATTTTGGGGCCCCGTATCCAAGTCCTGTTTTTGTGTCCATCCAAGCTTTTGTTCTGGCTTAACCATAAATATCAATTTAAAATTACCTTGCTTGCAAGTTGCCTTCTCAGCCAAATTGCTTAAAGTGATTATTGAACTCCTTTTTCTAAATTCTGTATAATGAAAACCTTGGGTGAGAGGAAGCCATACCTCTTTTCCAGTTGGCTTTGCTCTTTCAAACAGCTTAATCAATTTACTTTGAAATTTATTTCTGATTTTTGAGGCTTTCTTTTTCAGAAACATCACTAAGAATTCCACCAGATCAGGAATTACAGTTCTATAATACCATGAAATTGATGTCTATTAAAATGTTATCTATGATCTGCCGAGAAATTTGCCCCCTTTTAGAGTAACTGATAGAGATAGAACCATAATGAATATATAATACTGACAGCAATACTCATTTGTTTAAAATCCAAGCCATCATCACTTTTACTCTTATTTCCTGTAAAAAAGGTAAAAACTCTGAAGAAGCCTTGTAACCCACACCTTAAAGCTTCTATAATTATAGGGTTTCAAGTCCATTCTCCTCATTTTAGAGATGAAGACATTGAGAGTAAAAGTTAGATTACAAACCCCACTCTGGCATATCCAATTTCAGTGCTTTCTCTGAATATATTTCCTTCCTTTTCAAAGGAATATGCCATGTTATGATTAACTATGATATCATATTTTACTTTTACTCTTTGATTTTCTATGACGAAATTAGCGAAAGCATTCACGAAAAAGTAGCTAGATTTTTTTAGGTTGTATAGCTGTTTGTAAGGCCTACTCTTTATAGTAGCTTTTCCAGTGACCACTAGAACTCTGATTTGTCTTGTGAATTGCTAAATAATGCAGTTTTCTAAGTGAATCTTTTCACTGAAGTGAGGAGGACCAGTGTGATCCAGATTTAAAATTCTCTAAAAAACCTTTTAATATTCCAGATGAAAATCAAATTAAAATGTTAGTTACCCAATGCAGTAGGGCGTTTTGCTTTCCCTTAATTTCTCCCTTCTTTTACCTTAAATGGACTTTGTTCAATGAAAAGTATTTTAGAATTTTATCTCATAAGACTGAGTTAAAAAGCTCACTGTTTGGGCTATTCAAAACATGAGCATGAATTCATACAATGTCATGAGGGAAATTCAAAGGAGGTTATTTACTAAAGTATAGACCACTATCAGATGATTAATGATTAATGTAGTGAATTTTTTTCCACTGAAAGACTAATAGGTATAACCTAGATTAATTTAAAATGTATATCTACTTGTACATTCTTGTATTGTGCTTCATTATATAGGATTTTGTTGTGTTAGTTTGAACAAGGAAAGGGGAAGGAATATTCCTTGACAATGAAAACAAGGAATAAAGAATACTGAATGTGTGTGTGTGTGTGTGTTCATCCTTCTTTGCCAAAGAAGACCATGCCATCAGAGAAATGATGATATGACTTGCACTTGACTTTATTTTGAGTGAGAGAAGGCTGTGCCGGTCACCAGCTTCACTTCTCCAGAGCCATCAGGATCCAGTGACCAGATATTCATCATGACAACTGGAAATGACCCAGGATGAGGCAACTGGGGCTAAGTGACTTGCCCAAAGTCACATGGCTAGTGAGCATCACGTGTCTGAGGTGAGATTTGAACTCAGGTCCTCTGACTCCTGCACTGGTGCTCTATCCACTCCACCACCTAGCTGCCCAGAGGAGGATACTGAATACAATTTAATTGAAATGTAATTTTGCAGACTAAATGAATCAAAAAGGTTTGAAGCAAGTCACGTTTCTCTGAATACATATGTTAAATTTGGATTTGCTACAAATAGAATTTGTCGTGTCAGACTTCATTGGTGACACATCTACACCTTTCTAATGATTCCTAAAAGGAAATTGCAAGCCTTTAATTTTGAGTTTTTGTTCTTGCTGAAGTAACTGGGACATAGCCTTTTCAACATGGTGAGTTTTGAGTATTTGACATACAATGTAAGTTTTTCTTTCAAAACATATTAGAAACAATGAGGAAATATAATTCCGTACCAAACAACATACGAATATTTCTTCATTTCCAAGAGACTTCTTTATGGTGATTCTCACTCTTCTACCTGGAATTCATACACTGAAATTGCCCTTGGGCCCCCGCAACTTCACCTTCTAGGACTCTTCCCAGAACCTCTGTTTAAGGAGGGCAACAAAACCATCCATGCCCTGTTCCTTTGCGTACTGAATTTCTTTCTCAAGGGTGAAGCCAGCTTCTTCTTCTATTGTGCCCCCTTCTTCCAAATTAATCATCTTGAGCGCAAGGAGTTTCTATGTCTAATCTGTATTCTTTGTGCTTAACACCAGCCTGGCACCTAGCAAGTACGTAATAATTGTTGGTTGACTGGTAATTAGCTTTTTCCCAGTGCCAAGATGTTAATTCAGTATCGTTTGAAAATATATTTTACATTTACTCAGTTAAATACTAATCAGATGTTTTTTGGACAGCAAATTCCCTAGTAATTTGATGTGAGGCTTTCCTGGTCAGATAGTAACACACTGGGAATGTAATAGATATATTATAAGTCTATTCTTCAGGGATTCAAGGATATGCGAATTTGCCAGATTAGGTACCCCCTTCACTCTACCAACACGGATAATAAAAGATTCTATAACTTAGTGTTTGACTTTCACAAATTGCTGTGGTAGAAAATTTAATCATTTGCGGTCAAGTAAGTATGACACCTCCCTTAAATTGGTTCTTTCATTGTTGAAATAAAAGGTTCAAGACTTTGTAGTTTAGATATGCCAAAAGATATACACCACCGACATTATTTTCTGTATTTTTGTGTCTTTTTAAATGACTAAATGCTTTTCCCCAAGAAAATAATTTGTATTTTTTGAAGTCACTATTTTTAAAAAAGTAGCCTCATCATGCTGTCGTGTTGCAAGGATAACTCATTTTCTAAACATAATATACTCTCTCTAGGATGCTACCCACAAAATAATGAATTTGTGGGACTATAAAGATATAAATATAAATTTAAATGTCTCAATGTCATGAATTTGCTTTTCCTCCATACTAACAATGATGAGAAAAGGAACCTGAGGTATGTTGTTATGATTTGAAGTTAGATATGAAGATATGAAGTTAGATAAAATACTTTTTTGAAAGTAATAAAGTAACATACAAAGTTTGAGGATGTCATTTTGAGCAACTTTAATATTTTTAAAACATTATCTTTGTTTTACTATCAAAAAATTCTTAAGAATGATCTATTAATCTGAGGACAGAAAGAGTTGAAAGAGTATATATATTAATGAATAATTCCAGAGTCTAACTAAAGTTAGTTTTAGTTCTCTCTCTCTCTCTCGCCCTGTCTCTCTCTGTCTCTCTTCCCCTCTTCTTCCTTCTCTGCATGCACACCACACAAACACATGCAAATATACACACTAAATATGTTATATATGTATGTATACATATACTGCATGCATATTTATAGACAAATGTGTATGCATGTATGCATATGTATATTCTATTTAAAAATAAATGAGTTTCTAAGTTCCTAGGAAAGAATTATGGTAGTGTGTTACCTTTATAAAAGGGAATATCATTGCAACTTTATTCACCATGTCACAGGTTGAAAGGAACCTTACTAAAAAGCATCAAGTCTGTTTTCCTTTTCTTAGAGATGAGAAAACAAGCATAGAGAGAAGAAATGAATTGCACATGGTTACACATATTAGGTGACAGAGCTAGGATATGACTTCAGATAATCTGATTACAAACCTAACACACTTTCCACTATGCCATTTGCTATAGAAAAATGAAGCACAATAGGTCTGAAAGTAATTCAATAAAATGTGAGTTTGCTTTCAGATAAATTCTGGTCTATCCTGAGGAGGAAATTCTTAACTATCTATATTTCCTAAGGTGATTTAGATTATTCCTGTCTGAATGCATTAGCAATTATCTTCTATTTAGTTTCAGGAAAACATAACTCTTCTTCTGGAATTAAATAAATGTGTGTGTGTTTGTGTGTGTGTGTGTGTGTATGCGTGTGTGAAATTGCTAAAGAAGAAAGAGGTTATGTTTGATGTATGGAAGAATATTCATGAATCAGGGCCGACTTTAGATTTCTAATATGAGACATAATTAATTACTTCTTAGGATGGTAAGATTTAATTATAAGTATTACTATAAGAAAGTGGTTATTGGAAAGAAACTCTAAAGGGAAATGTAAGTTATGTTGAAATTCAAAGATACCTGTTGTGTGATTCTTTGCATTTTCCCTATTAAATTTTATCTTCCTCGATTTTCCATTCCATACGATCATACATTTAAGGATGGAGAGACCACAGAGCTCATCTAGTTCAAAATGTTCATTTCATTTATGAGGAAACTTAGACCCACAGCAATCAAAGGACTTCAATCAAAAAGAAATTATTGTTGCTTTGTCTTTGTCCATTCTTGCAGAGGACCATGACATCAACTTGACTTGTAGTTGACTTTGATTTGAGTGAGGGAGAGTTATGCAAGGGCACAAGTCTAACTTTCTCCTCCACAGCGATCTGAGTCCAGTGACCTGATGATATTCGTTAGGATGACTGGAGATGACGGAGGATGCAATGTGGGACCCTGGCCATTTTAAGCTAAGATCTTATCAGATTCTCGCTTTGAGAGAGATACACCCATTCAATGAATAGACCTATTTAAGTAGTTACTCAAGGGATGTCCCCTTTCAATAAAAATTTTTAAACAATAAGCAAACTGGGAGGGGAAGAACCTCCAAGCACTCTGTTAGGTACTAGGGTATACAGAGGCAAAAAAATGAAACATCCCTGGCTAACATTCCTCAGAATGCTAACCTTTAATTGAAACTGGGGAACAGCATCTATTCATATGGATAGACACAAAATATATAAAAAGAAAATAAAAAGTAATTGCTAGTAAATGAAAGTGGGAGGCGCTTGCAGCTTTGTCTATCCTACAAGGCATGACATTTGAAAGGAAATTTGAAGGGAGCTAAGGATTGTAAAAGTTAGAAGTAAGAGGGAACACAGTCTACAGCACGAAGTCAGTACTTCATGAAAGTTCTTGATTGCTTAATTGACTGATAAATTATTCAATTTCTCAGGACTTCAGTTTTCACCTCTATAATGTGACTAATTTAAACTAGAGTACCTTTATAGTCTCTTCAACCTTAAATTTCTAATCCTATGATGGGCCAGAACTCTACAAGAGGACACTCTTTTTTGTGAACTTTATCATTCTGTGGATGTTTGGGTCAAATTCTTTTATCAAATTTTGAATCTCATTTAAGATAATCTTTAATATTCTAGGAGTTGATGCAATGACTGTGATGCTATCTGAAATTAAACAGTTTCACCATCAATAAGAGATTGCTCTTCAGTTTTGACTCTTCCTTTGATCTTTTATAAGTAAGGAATGTTTTTAGGGAACATAAATTTTCCTGTTATATGCCTCATTTGATATTAATGTTTGGAGGGTTATTAAATAATAATATCTGTTAATGATTTTTATTGCATAATTTTAATAGATGTAAGGGTGCCCCCTTGTTAGATGAAAGCCTTTAAGAATTATTTTACTCTTCTAAATTCTAATAATCAACAAAAAAAAAACCAGAATGAGATCTTGAATTTTCCATATTATTTGAGTAATTTTGTGATGGAAAAAGGCCTTTAGAATGTGCATTTTGTTCTTTCACAGTAGCATGGCCTTTGGAACAGACATATTATCTAAATACTTGGTCTTTTACAGATGCTTTCCTCACATTTCTTAGCAGTCAATTTCATTCTCTCTTTAAGCATGTCATAACTGTGACATCATGTGGAACTGTGGTTCCACAGTCTTCCCAGTGAAAAGAATCCATTAAAAATATTATTTTTATCTTTAATGTGTTTTTGTCTTTATTCCAGTCCAAGCTATACATTCTCTAAACTTTACTTGATTAAATATCACCCAGTTTTTGGGGAGAGGTGCTGGTACTTTTGGTCTTGATATAACTTCAAAGCAAACATCCATCATAAAGTCTAATTGATCTTAACTGATTACATAGGGGCAGCTAATGGATAGAGTGCTAGGGCCTTAATGCAGGAAGACTTCTCTTCCTCAGTTCAGATCAGGCTTCAGACACTAGGTGTGTGACATTGAGCAAGTCATTTCACCCTGTTGGTCTCAGTTTCCTCCTCCATAAGATGAGCTGGAGAAGGAAATGACAAACAACTCCAGCATCTTTGCCAAGCAAACTCCAAAACAAGACATGTGGAGTTAGGTATGACTGAAAAACAACTAAAAATGTAATGGATTACATGGACTTGGGGAGTTAGAATAGGGACTCATACAATCATAACTAGGGTGCCCATAAGAGTGTCAGAGAAAGAAACCACCTCCAACCCTTCAGTCATACCACTAGAGTCCTGAGGATGGAAATACAGTAAGCCTCAGGAAAACTGAAATGAGTATTTCCTATATTTCAAAGGAAATTTTTCTGATGTGAAGATTTCTCATTATATGGGCCTCCCAATCCAATTTTCCTGTCTATCTTTCAATCAACATTTTCGACCATTTCCAATTGCACGTTAATATTGCATTAGTGGAATGGAACTTGATTTAATTTGGAAAATATTCATAGTATTTCTCAATGTCTTCATCCTCTTTAGAGTCATTGGTCTATGTTATCTCTTTTTTATTATCTATCTCTCTAACTTTCTCTCTGTCTATCTATCTATCTATCTATCTATCTATCTATCTATTTATCTATCTATCTATCATCTTTACTGGTGATAATATTTGAGTCCAAATTTTTCAAATTGTATTTTTGAGGTCAAAATAGAAAAAAAAATGATCCAGTTAATAGTTGTATTTTCCTCACTTTAAATGTATGTCAACTCTAATAAAGGGATTTACAAATATTTTCATAAAAGTAGCAAAACAGACTGTTCTAGGGAAAAAGTAATCTGACATAAAAAGAAGTGTTTTATGTCTTTTTAGCTAATAAGATATAAATTAGAAATCATCCTATCACTTTTGACAAACTCAGCATTATTAGAGTATAATCAGAGATGTAATAAATACACATAAGTATACAACTTTGTACTAGAGTTACTCAAGAATACATCTACAAACTATCAAATGTTTTCATTTAACTCAGTCAAGGATTTGCTTTCTGTGAAAATGCATTAAACACAAATGATACAATTAGAGAACAAAATGTCATTTTATTATTTGTCCTCCTAAATCATCTCATCTCATGTCACATTATCTCATACATCACATCAAAATACTCTCTCCTAAGCGTAGATTAGTTATAATCTCTGTCAACCCATGCAAAATAATAGTGATGAAATAATTCAGAACAACCCCTCTTTGTTTCAGTAGATGTTATTCTCAGGTTCCTATATCTATAGATATAGCAACAACCACAACCACAACCACAGAAATGACAACAATGACAGCAATTGTATTAAAGAAATTGTTAGCTAACATGTTTGTGAAATGCTTTTCAGATTTCAGAATCTGGTCCCTATGCAATACAGGACATTTTCATGTTTTTACAAAAAGTCTGATAGTAGGATTTCTTATAGCTTATAAGCCAATATTTTATCTTCAATATCTTAAGGTCACCCTCATAAAATTATAATTTACTGAAATAATGATATGATAAATGAAATGGTAGCATGATATGTATTGCATATTATGCTGAGGCAAGTTGAATTATATTATATTGCCATGTGCTTTTGTACTGTATAGTATAAAACTATTCAGTATTATTTCATATATTTTATATTAATTGGAATGCAAGTTTATTGATTATCTTTTTGCCTATATATATTTTTTGATACAACAGAAAATAATGCAGTATGGAGTAATATAATGTAACATAACATAACATAACATAAGCCTACATGACATAACAACATATCATACAACTTAACATAGTATAGAATAAACACACAAATATCTCAGACAACCATTGCTAATGTACAATGGGTTGAACATAGAATTAAAAAAGAGAAGAGATAATTGTATTGCCTTTGAGACATCACAAAGTTTTTTTTTTTTTATTATCCCAAATATCTCCCTCAAGTAAAGACCCATCATATTTAACATGGCTTTTCTAAAATAGTTATAGACTGTGAGTCATGAAATATAGTCTTTGAAGAATAAAAACAAAGAATAACATTCAGAAAATAGTGCCAGGGCTGGAACCAGGAAGACTATATGACATATAAATGGGTAGAAAACTCTGTTGATAATTGTTTTGTGTATTACAACTCAGAAAATTTCATAATATGCTATGGAGACATTACGACTTCCACTGACAGAGGAAGTATGCATGCTAATGACCTCTGAATAATCAAAGATTGAAGAGCTTTAAATTATTGAAATACTTATGCTTGTGTACATGTATCTATATCCACATATATAAATAGGTTTATGCATTTTATGTGATATTTATGTTTACGTTGAGATAGGTAAGTGAATAAAAAGGGAAGATTTTTCTTACTATGTACATTAAAAAGTAGCTCATTTTCAAACCAAACTGATGCATTTGAAACAAATAAGAGATTTCTTCTCATACATTTTTCAGTATCAGTTCTCTGGTCATATGAAAACTAGCATTGTTTGTGTTGTAATATAGTCACCGGATCCTGCCAGAGCCTCCACCTGTTAAGAACAAAGCCTTCAATCTATCACAGAAGCCTGCCACTGAAGCACTTTTGCTCTTTTCCTCATACACATAAACTGCTTTCTTCCCATTTTGGAGAATCCCTATACTCCATAACGACATATGACAATATAAATGTGTGAATGAGTGAATGAAGGATGAATGGATGAGTAAAGAAGTATTTATTAAAGACCTACTGTATTAAGTGTTGGGGAAACAAGATGTGAAACAGAACTTATCTTCTAATTGTGATTGTAATTGTTCAATAGTTTTCAGTCATTATTCGTGACTCCATTTGGGGTTTTCTGGGCAGAAATACTGGAGTTTTTTGTCATTTCCTGTTGCAATTCATTTTACAGATGAGGAAATTGAGGGAAGCAGGCTGAAGTGATTTCTGCAGGGTCACAAAACTAGTGTCTGAAGCCAGATTTGGACTCAGGAAAATGAGTTCATGACTCCAGGCCCCACTCTATCCATTGTGCTATCTAGCCGTCCTTATCTTCTAACAAGGGGATATAACACATATAGGGGAATGGAAGATCAGCAAAAGGAGTTTTTGTTTGTAAGTCATGATGATGATGAGTAGAACCAAAGTAGATTTGTTGGGAACTACAGTCCAAGAAAACATGGATGCAACAAGTTGGGTGAATTTTCATTCATTTCTCTACAAATCAATAAACTTAGCTTCAGGGTTAGATGGACTAACTTCCACAGGTCTAGGTACAAGAGAAACTGTTCCTGGCAGGAATAAAGACAGATGTGATAGGGCAATATGAAGAAATACAGGACACGGTGCTACTTTAATTTTAGGAGATTAAAAAGGAAGGAGTCTATATGAATGCTTTATGTGGGCTACTAGATTTTTTTTTACATTATGAACAGAAAATTTAGCAATTTTTTGAGTGTATATTATATACAGATCACTTAGCAAGATAGCAAGTAGTGTCAGATGTTCAAAATGAATTTCTTTATATACATTTCTTCTAAAACCATTCTCTTCCTTAAAACTTCTTATGTTTCTGCTTTAGCCATCACCATATTTTGAGTTACCCAGGTTCATAACCTCAGAGTCATCCTCAGCTCTCCCATCATCTTTATGTACAGCATCTAATCCATTGCCTAGTCTTAGTAAATATATGTCCTTAATATCTATTGAATCTGTCCCTTCTCTCTACTCATGCAGGCCCAATCATATTCAAGATCTTATTACTTTTAATCTGGACTATTACAAGAGCCTCCCAACTATCTCTCAGCTTCAAGTTTCTTTTCTTTTTAATTTAATGCCCATATAGCTTCTATACTGTTATTTTAAAAAAACACTAATTTGTTCATGCCTTTTACCTACTCAAAAACCTTAATTATTTTTGCCTTTTGCCATTATGAGAAAAGACAATGTTCTCTGCTTGGAATTTAAAGGTCTTCAAAACAGGATGCCTGCCTACTTTTATTTCAAATTTAGTATTCTTTTTTATTCTGGTAACACAAGCCATATATGTGTGTGTGTGTGTGTGTGTGTGTGTGTGTGTGTGTGTGTGTAGGTACAATGACACAAGATGAAATCATATATATATATGTGATTATATATTATATATAAAATATATAATATATATTTTATCATATAGTATTAATTAACATATTGATTAATAATATTAATAGTTCAAATTATTTTAATAATATTAATAGTGTAATTAATATGTTAATTAATAAAATATATTATACAAAATATATAATATATAATCATATATATATATGATTTCATCTTGTGTCATTGTACCTTTATGCAGGTTATCAAATATGTCTTTTCCAGGTCTAGATTATACTTTGCCTCTTAGAATCCCTATGTTCCTTCAAAATACATTTCAAGTACCAGCACTTACACAAAGCATCCCTCCTTCCCTGTCCTCTCTCCCCATTATGTTTTATACTTACCTGTGTACATGTTTTCCCCCCGCTCCTGTTCACCATGAGTTCAAACTCTTCTCCTATTCATCATAGCTTCCAAAATAATATTTTTAAAACACAGTTCTGATCATGTCATTTCTCTCTTCAATGAACCCCACTGGCTTCCCAATACCACTTGTATAAAATGCTGTTTAGTACTTACAATTGATCTAAGTAAATCCATTATTTAGTCCTGTGTGTTTATTTCAGTTGTCTTCAATTCTTCATGATACCATTTGCAGTTTTCTTGGAAAATATTTTGGAGTGGTTTACCATTTCCTTCTGCAACTCATTTTACAGATGAGGAAATGAAGGCAAATAGGGTTAAGCAACTTCCCCACAGTTACACAGCTAGTAAGTATCTGAGGCCAGATTTGAACTCATGAAAATGCAGCTCTGTGCTCAAGGCCCAACACTCTATCTACTACACCATCTAGCTCTCTTTAGTCCTTGTACTCCAAGAATAATTAAACTAATTCCTCACCCACTCATACCTTCCAAATCACATTAATTAGGTGCATATGAAGGGGAGGAATTGACTTCTCTTACTTTCTTTTCCTCACAAATATTCTTCAATCCAATATTATTTATTGATAAATACAAGAATCATGGTTAGGTCATGATAAACTTGGAATCAGGCTGACCTGCATTCAAGTCTTAAATCTAGCATTTATTATTTCTATGACCATAAGCAAATCATTTAACATTATAGATTTTCAAACAGCTCTTTCAGACTTTCCTATTAAGTCATACCTAGGATCAACCTTCAAAGAGCAAGGCTAACACTGATAAAATCACAGATTCACCCTTTCCCCAAAAGTACTATATGTATGATCCAACTATTAAAGAATTTCTCATTTGAGTGATAAATAAAAGAGCTTAATGGTTTTTCAGAACCATTGCAAATTTCCAGGAAAATAACTTAGATTTCTATTTAGCCCTATAAAAATGTTTGTCTTTATAGACCCATAAATTTAAATTTCCTCTTTCCCCAGAAAGGTAATGGAAGAGATATACTGGTTGAGGTGGGAGGAAGGAGTGTAAAAATTTGGTCTATTAAGATCTAAATTTTCAAATAGAGAATTTATTATATATGCTTAACAAACCACAGCTTAAAGAAATTTAATTTACAGATAGTCTGAGAATCACCCTTTTCTCAATTCTATCTTGAAAGCCCAGTGTTAATTGGTCAGCATCTCTGGAAGATCTGGTAAGTAAGAAAGAATTGAGTTGCAAGAGTTCCATGTACAGTAGTCTGCAGAAACAATTATAGAATACTGGTAAGCAATGAGTATGTGCTTTTCTGAACAGATGCTTAATGTTTTATTATACAAGCATAAACAGTGCTATTTACATAAATATGTAATGTAGAGATAAATAAATGCTTTGACTTCAATTTAAACATTTTCAAATGACTGTGAACTCAAATGTGACCTTTTCTTCAAACTTTTTTCAAACTCAATTGTTGGACCAGACATATACATAGGAAAAATAAATGGTTATCTGTTTGATGAGAGTATTTAATGATAGATAACTAACAAAATTATCTTTAAAAGATTTGCAAAGCAATGTAAAGAAGATATGTGTACTATATTGTTTATTAATGGTTCATATGTATATGTGAAAATCATATATATTTAATACATGATACAAATTATTTTACAGGAGAGATATGTTTTGGAGAAGGAAAGGAGCTTCTGTCTTTTAACATACTGAGTGTAAGATACCTGTGCTATATCCAGATGAAAATACATTGAGAGCAGTGTGTCTTTGAAGGAAAAGGTGTGAGGGGATAGGCTGGGCTTTTTATATGCCCCGAAGGACCTCTCCCTGCACAGGACCTCTACCACTTCCTACTGCCACCTCAATGCCAGGTTTCTCAGGTGAAAAGAACTTAGAGGATCTCAGGCTGAATAGTAACGCTTCATACTTTCTATCCCTTGTTGTTCTCAGCATGATGCCTGAGGAAAGAGGAAGGTCTAGGTGTCTTCTTTCTGCCACAAAGCAACTACATCTCTTGGCACCCTCACAAGGCAACTTCCATTTCCTGCTATCAGTTCACTCTCCCACCTGGAACGTGGAGAACTCCCTGTACAAAGAGCAATCCCTTTTTTGACTTTAGGGTTCCCATGTCTATCTTTGATTGTCCATTGGGAGTGGTAAAGTAGCACACTCTGTTCAATGATAAATATTTTCACATCTGGTCATACTTTTCAGATTCCACTGACGCTGAACACTCTCAGGTCCATTACATAGGAGACATATTTCATTCTTCGCTATCTCTCACAAATTTATCACCAAGGGATGTCCATTTCAACTTTATGACATCTCTCTTATATGTCCTTTTCTCTCCTCTAACACTGTCAACACTCAAGTACAGGTCTTCATCACCTCCACTCGTATTATTGCAATAGCCTTCTGGTGGGTCTACCTGCCTCAAGTTTTTCACCATTCCAATCCATCCTCCATTCAACCAATAAAGTGATTTTGCTAAATACAGTGGATGATGATACAGCAATGAAGACTGAGGAGCAGTTGGACATGTAAGGGATAAATGAAAGAAAATGATGTCACAGAATTCAAGGAGTAACTTATGAACAGTTTGATGCAGTCAACTTTCAAATACAAAGAGCCATTATCATGGATGAAGAGAACGGTCAACAGATTTATGGGAGTATCATCACCCTTAAAAGAGTAGTTAACTGGTCAAATTAACGAGACAGTTATTAAAGGGTTAAGAAATGAGTGGGAGGTAAGGAAGTGGAGTCAATAAATGTAGATAGTTCACTTCACCCTAGAAGGTTGGTTGTGAAAAGGAGAGATGTGACATAGACCTGAAAGTGTGTTAGGATGCACTAAAAAATTATGGACATTATTTGTACATAGCATTAAAGGAGCTGGCTGGTAGTTACAAATGAACAGGAGATAAAGAAAGGACACGATCTAAAGCAGGAGTGGGGAGACTGTGACCTCAAGGCAGGTTCTATGAAACTTGGATTCAGTCAAAGGTTCACATTTGAAGACCTAGAGGGACACATGTGGCCTTGAGGGCAAAGGTTCTCCACCCCTTGAAGGGTATATTCTTGCAGGAGAAGTGAGAGTGTTAAATCAAGGGCATAAGAAGAGAAGTTTGAAAAGGCGAAATGCTGGTTATTTAAGAGACTGGAGAGATGGAGTTGAGAATGGGCAATAATATTAAGGGCCCTCCAGGTATAAAATATGGGAGAAGAGGGAACTCGTTGTGGATAATATTATTTTCTCTGAATTGCTAGAGTCCACGTTAGGGGTAGGGAAATTTTTAATGTTGAAATGTTGCTTTTATATTTAGCTGTAATCAAATAAGGTTGCATCAAAGAAACTTCAATTAGATTTACTTAAAAATGTACATTATTTTGCAAAAAAAATCTCACTAATATACACTTAATAATTTCCAAAGTTGAAAATTATTTGCTAATTTTAAAGCTAACTAACCTTTCAATGACTTTTTCATGTCTGATTTTTGTTGGAAAGCATTTGAATATTTGGTTGAAGCAGGAAGGTCCATAGTTTCAGTTGATGCTCAAGATGTATATTAGTGGGGGGCATAGCCAAGAGTGAGAGTGAGAGCAACATCTCACCTAACCTCTTAAACAAACTCCTTCAGATACCTCTAAGGAGAGAACCTGACCAAATTTTGGAGGTGCAGAATCCAATAGGAGACAGACTGTGGCAGACTTATAGCCCAGGACAGACTGGAAGGTCCACGGGAAGGATTTGTTCCACAGGGGTGAGCCCACAGTGCACAGTGTAGCAGCAGAGTGGGAGGGCCCCAAGGAAACGTGAGACAGCAGCAGATGGAACCAGTGGAGCAGCAGTCCAGGGTGAGAGACCAACGGAGCCAAAGGAGTGACAGTCGCTGAGCCCCAGATATCAGCCACAGCAGCTCCTGATACTTTCAGCCAGCAGATTAAACATCAGTAAGTCACCTGCTTGAACTTTCAGGAGTCCAGATGGTGGAGTGATCAGTAAATGCTCTCTCCTCCCCACTAGATGATCTCAAAAGAACCATAAAATATTTCCCCAGAAAAAAATCCTGCATCAGTGGGAACAGCAGAGGGGGAAAATAGTCTCATAACAATTCAGGCAAGGAAAATAACTAAGGGGGATTCCTCCTACTGGGGCAGAGGCGAACCAGAAGGAGAGGGACCCCAGAGCAGTGGAAACTCACACTAGGACCCAGACAGCCTCAGCGCTAGGAGAGGATCCCCGTGAAGGGTGGAAACTTGCACTAGAACCCAGGCTTGCCTCAGAATTCCGCAGTGGAAACTCACACTAGAACCCAGACAGCCTCAGCGCTAGGAGAGGAGCCCCATGAAGGGTGGAAACTTGCACTAGAACACAGGCTTGCTCAGAATTCCAGGGGAAATGGGAAGGGAGCTGGGGTCACCAACCCCCGAGCTTGCCTTTGCTTCAAGTCAGCTGAGGAAATCTCCCATAACCAGACCACTCCTTCTTCATGCTTAACAAGTTAGCTCCAGGGCTGATCAGGGAAACACAAACAAAAAGATAAAAAGACACATGCCCTTAGTTTTGTTCACACCAGTCAGCTCAGCAACAAGTTCTGCAGCTTCTCACTGAAAGAACCAGAAGCCACAACACACAATCACTATCATGAGCAGGAAAGGCAAAATGAGGGCGAAAAAACCATAGAATCCTTCTATGGAGACAAAGATCAAAACATAAATACCAAAGAGGTCAGTAGTGAGACTATACTTTCATCTGAAACTTCAGAAGGGACTATGAACTGCTCACAGGCACAAAAAGCTCCCCTGGAACAGCTGAAGAAAGAAATAGAAGAGAACCTGACCAATAATTTTAAAAATATGAAAAAAGAATTCCAGGAAGAGAACATCTCTTTAAAAAAGGAAATGAACCAATGGAAAAGGAAGTTCAAAAACTAACTGGAGAAAATAATTCCTTAAAAGGAACAACTGGACAGATGGAAAAGGAGATGCAAAAGCTAACTGAAGAAAGCAATTTGATAAAAATTAGAATTGGGGAAGTAGAAACTAATGACTATGAGACAGCAAGAATCAGTCAAACAAAATCTAAAGAATAAAAAGATAGAAGAAAATGTAAAATATCTAATTGGAAAAACAACTGACCTGGAAAATAGATACAGGAGAGAAATTTTACGAATTATTGGAGAAAACCATGATGAAAAAAAGAGCCTGGATTATATCTTCCAGGAAATCATCAAGGAAATCTGCCCAGAAGTGCTAGATACAGAGGGCAAAATAGAGAATTGACAGAATCCACCATTCACCTCCACAAAGGGATCCCCAACTCAAAACCCCAAGGCATAGTGTTACCAAATTCCAGAACTATCAAGTGAAGGAGAAAATAATACAGGCAGCCAGAAAGAAACCATTAAAATATCGAGGTGATACAGTCAGGATCACACAGGACTTTGCAGCTTCTACATTAAAAGATCAAAGGAATTGGAGTCTGATATTCCATAAGGCAAAGGAGCTAGGACTACAACCAAGGATCAACTACCAAGCAAAGTTCAGTATAACATTTCAGGCAAGGAGATGATCATTCAATGAAGTAAGGGATTTCCAGACCTTCATGACAAATTGCTAGAACTTAGTAGAAAATTTGATCTTCAAATGCAGGTCTCATGAAAGGCATACAAAAGTAAAAAGGGGGGAAAAATAAAAAAAAAAAAAAAGGTGTTACTCAATTTGAGCAAACTGTCTACCTCCCTATAAGGGAAGATGATACCTGTTAATCTTGAGAATTGCACATCTATTATGTAATATAAAATGGATATACATAGAGGGAATGGGTATAAAGTAAATGATGTGATGATAAACATATTATTTAAGCATGTGAAGGGATTGTGTCAGGAGGTGTGAAAAGGAGGAAGATGAACATTAGACATTTGTGACTTTAAGGGCATCTCAATTTGGGTTAGGGAGGAGAATGTACATTCACATCAATAAGTGATTGAAAAACAAGAAAGCATTTTTAAGGTATACTTCCTGAGACATTGGTATTCTTTTTTTTTTTTTTAGACAAGTAAAACTAGATTTTTTTTAATTTTCTCTTTATATGAGTCAACTTTCAAATAGAAAAAAAATAGCGTGTATTTGCTCTTTAATAATTTTCCTTAGTAAGCCTACATGCCTAAGAGAAACAAAATTGGTTGATATTATTTTCATACATTTATGTTTAGACTGCCTTTTTAAGTATAGGTTACCAAATGTTAGAACAGATATTCTAATGTCTGCCTCTTGTACTTGACATATAACATATATGAATTAGGACTGAATTTTCTGCAAGAAAATTAAAATTCAGCTGTGTACTTAGTTTCAGTTGACTGCTTCAGTTTCAGTTTTGAAGTTGGGTGTTTGGTTGTTGTTTTTGTTGTCCTATTCTCTGTGACCCCATTTGGGGATATTCTTGACAAAGACACTATAGTGGTTTGTCATTTTCCTTCTCCAGCTCATTTTATAGATAAGCATCTGAGGCAAACAGGGTTTAGTGACTTGCCCAGGGTCACACAACCGAAAAGTGAACAAGGTCATATCTGAACTCACAAAGATCAGTCTTCCTGATAGCAAGCCCAGTGTTCTATGCACTCCACTACCCAATGACCCCTGGACCACCTAGAGGTACAACTAACATACTTTTCACTAATTATTTTAAAGTTATCTTAAAATTTTATTTATAAATTTAATAATTTATAAATTATATAATGTAATAATTAATTATATATTATATTAATTACATATAATTAATAATAATATAATTAATAATATAATATATAAAATATATAAATTATGAATTTAAAAAATTTTAAATTATTTTAAAACATTTAAGGAAAAAGAACTGTGTACTTTTTGTCTCTCCTCTTAATCACAAGCAAGGGCACAGTTCAGATAGTGAACTTTTGGTTTACTCTTGCTCCTCTAGTGGACTGAGAGATCAGAGCCTCCTTGAATGTTGCTAGAAGCTAGGTGGCACAGTGGATAGCCCATGAGAATTCCAGATGATCTGGAGTCCAAATGCCACCTCCAGTACCTACCATCTAGATATGTGACACTGTTCAAGTAACCCAACTTTTCCTTGTTTCAATATCCATCTTATTGTAAAATCCTGGAAACAGAAATTTTCTTTTACGTTTCTGGGTCTCCTCAGTGGATAGCACAGTGCTTGACATGGTAGGTATTTGTAAATATCTGGTCTCCATTTCTTCATCCATAAAATAGAGATAATAATAGCACCTACTTCTCAGAATGTTTTTATCAAATGACACAATATATGTAAAGAACATTGCAAATGTTATCTGTATAACTGTATCAAATACTACCTTTTTTATTTTTTATTGATAACATCTAGAATAGTATTTTTATTTTTTCTTTTCCTTTTAAAATTTATTTTAGTTTTCAACATTCATTTCCAAAGGATTTTGAATTCCAAATTTTCTCCCCAACTGTCCCCTCCCCTTAACCCAAGACACTGTGCATTTTGAATACCCCTTTCCCCAATCTGCCCTCCCCTCTATCACGCTCCTCCTTTCCCTTATTTGCATTTTCTCTCTTTTCTTGTAGGGCAAGATAGATTTTTATACTCCATTACCTGTTTATCTTACTTCCAAGTTGCATGCAAAAACAATTCTCACATTTGTTCCTAAAATTTTGAGTTCCAACTTCTCTCTCTTCCTGCCTCACCCACTGTGAAGTTAAGCAATTCAGTACAGGCTATACATGTATGGCTAGGCAAAAGGTTTCCATAAGAGTCATATTGTGAAAGACTAACTATATTTCCCTCCATTCTATCCTGCCCCTCATTTATTCTATTATCTCTTTTGACCTCGTCCCTCCCCAAAAGTGTTTACTTCCAATTACTCCCTCCTCCCATTTGCCCTCCCTTCTATTATCCCTTCTACACTTCACATATCTCCTTCTCCTCTACTTTCCGGTAGTGAGATACACTGTTATATGAAATTGAATGTGCATGTTATATGGCCCTTAAACCAAATGTAATGAGAGTAAGTTTCATTTTTTCCATCTCACTTGCCCACTTTTCACCTCCATTGGAAAAGCTTTATATTGCTCCTTTTATGAGAGATAATTTGTCCCATTACATTTCTTCCTTTCTCCTCTCTCATCTCTGAAATTTATTTTTTTAGATATCATCTCTTCCTATTCAACTCACCCAGTGCTATATATATATATATATATATATATATATATATATATATATATATATATATATATATATATATATATAATTGATCCAACTACCCAAATAGTTAGAAAAGTCTGAAGAATTACAAATATTATCTTTCCATTTAGGAAGGTAAACAGTTCAACTTTAGTAATTCCCTTATGATTTCTTTCCTGTTTACCTTTTCCTGTTCTCCTGATTCTTTTTTTAAAAATATTTATTTATTTATTTAATTTTTTACATTCATTTTCACAAAATTTTGGTTCCAAATTTTCTCCCCTTTTATCCCTATAATTTTTGAATTGCCTCTCCTGGGTCTATTTTCCAGGCCACTTCTTTTTTCCAATGAAACATTTCACATTGTCTTCATTTTTTTTCACTTTTTTTCATTTTGTTTGATAATTTCTTGGTTTCTCATGAAGTCATTAGCTTCCATCTGCTCCATTCTAATTTTTAAAGAATTATTTTCTTCAGACAGCTTTTGAACCTCCTTTTCCATTCAACTCATTCTTTTAAAAAAAAAAAATGTTTCTCCCCATTGACTTCTTGCATGCATTTTGCCATTTGAGTTAGTTTATTTTAAAAGGTGTTATTTTCTTCAGCAGTTTTTTTTGGATCTCCTTTAGCAAGCTCTTGACTTGCTTTTCATGATTTTCTTACATGGCTCTCATCTTCTTCCCAATTTTTCCTTCACCTCTCTTACTTGATTTTCAAAACGTTTCTTGAGTTCCTCCATGATCTGAGGTCATTCCAAATTTATTTGAAGCTTTTGGATGCAGAAGCCTTGACTCTGATGTCTTTCTCTAATGGTGTGTTTTGCTCTTCCTCATCTGAAAGGATGAAGTAAAATACCTGTTCATAAAGAGAGTAACCTTCTGTAGTCTTATTTTTTCCCTTTTTTGGGCATTTTCCCAGCCAGTCACTTGACTTTTGAGTCCTTTGTCAAGTAGAGGGTATTGTTTCAGGACCTGTAAGTTCTCATTTTTTCCAGCATGGCACAATCAAGTGAGAGGAGTTTACTCCTCTCCTGGCCTCCTCTCTGATCTAGGAGTAACCACAAATACACCTTTCTGCCTAGGATCTGAATAGGGTTCCCTCTCCATAGCCACCTCCTGCTCCTCCATGCCAGTACTCCTCCTCAGTCCAGGACTGCCACTCAGGGCTGAGATCCAGATCAGTAACTTGATTCCTCCAAAAGCTTTAGACTGAGAGTTCTTAAAATGGATGCCTGGAGGTAGGGGAGTACCTTGCTCCATTCTCACCCAAGTGAAAGAGCTTTCTCACTGACCTTTGGAGCTATCTTTGGTGTTTGTGGGCATTTGGCTAACACAACTACTGCCAGGATTCCACCTGCTCCTGTCCTTTCCCTGCTTCACCACCTGACCAAGGCTGGCCTGAGCTCTGCTCTGAACTCAGAGCAATAGACATATCCTGTCTGCCTTCAGGTATACTTTGGGCTGGGAATCTCTTTCACTGTGTTGATTTGTGGCTTCTGCTGTTCTAGAATTTGTTTAGAGTCATTTGTACAGGTATTTTATGAGATTGGGGGGGTAGATCTAAGAGGCAATATGTCCTTCTACTCTACCATCTTGGCTCTGCCCTCCCTCCCCCTCTGAGGCATTGGTATTCTATTCCCCTGTTTGATATTTCAATTAAAACTTTCTAAACATTAAACAATGGCTTTAAAATGTCACCTATTGAGACCTCAGTCAATTCCATCTGTAGTTGATTAGGTGCCTTGGTGATATCAGCTATGTCATCTTGAAATGCTCATTTGAGTATGATGTCATGATTCTTGATGTCAGTGAAACTGTCATTGTATTCTCCAATCAATAGGTCCATAACAGATGTGTATTCTTCAAATGATTTGCATATGTCATCTTGTTCATCAATGACTTTTGCTAACTGGGGATAATGTTCAACCAAAATTTACTTTTGAAAAAAAAATGCTTTGAAAAAAGATAGTTTTTTTTTGAAATGCTTGTATTGGTGGGGCTTTTTCTTTTTCTTTTTTTTTTTTTTACCACATATTACATATAGACTTAGTTTTACCATACAAACATTTGATTTGAGGTGATATTACACAGAAATGAAGCATTCCTATAGAAATCTTTCAATAATTGACATTGCTGATTCTGTTCTTCATAAAATGTAACTATCTGTTGCTGCAGAGATAAAATTTTGAATAACACTTGTCACTGCAGTAGCCAGTTTAGAATGATACAGCAAGTACACACTGAATACCTCATTGTTTAACTGTGCACCTGTTCACAAATTCCATTTCAAACAGAAACACAGTGCACTGCTATCAAAAGCTATTAACAGACTGTTGTACTCAACCCTTACAAACTCTTGCCAACCAGTCTCTTGCATGGCACCAATGAGAGAGGAAAAGTCAGAGCTAAATAATGAGCACAGAAGCTGGCAATTTAGCCCTTATGGCTTACTAATGTTTCAAATGTGCTGGTCTACATGGGAAGATTATTATGAAGACAATTATTTTAGTCTTTATTACTTTTAGGTATATAATTTTTAAAAAATAAAATAAAATATAAAAAACAAAAAAAATATATTGAAAAAAATCAAAGAATTTGCTCAATGTGTTTAGATGCAGTCAAAAGGTTACACTTAAGCACCTAGAATGATACATGTATCCTTAATGTCACAGGCTCCGCCTGGTGCAGGTAAAAGAGAGATGGTCTAAAAATTTTGAGAAAAAGAGAAAATTTTTGTAACAGCATTGTGAAGTATGCTAGATAGCAGCTAGAGAAGAATGAAAGAATATTATCTCTAAATATTAGACCAGGTGAGATTAGATCGACATAATTTGTGCTTAAACAGAGTTGGCATGGTTGTGAGTCTTCCAGATTTTGTTAACTAGCATGATTTCACAATGGTGAGCTCCACAAAATACCCCAGCTGCCTCATAGGGTGAAAAGCTGCAACAGCAGGCAAGGAGCAACTGAGATCCTGGTGAGTGCCCTCTACAACACCATTTGGAAAGTTAAATTTTTTTATTTATTTGCAAACAACTATTAACCTTTCCATCTCTAATCTCCAATCTCCTATTTCTTTATCAATCCCTATTTGTACAGGAGAAAACTATCCGCAACCTTGCTTCACTTTATCTCATTTCCATTCATCCCCAATCCTACTCTACCCTTGTTCCTTTCCAAAGATGCTCAGTTCTTCCCCTGCTTTGTCTGTCAGTCTTGTTATAGAATGCACAAACTTCCCTTCCATCTGGACATCTTTTACTTCCCCTAGTCACTACATGATACTTGGAATTGCTCACTGATTTATATACCCCAACATACTGCTCCTGAAGTGGGAGTGATAATACTCTTTGTTCCCTACTGCCAGTGTTAGACTTTCTCCTTACCTCTTTCTTTACACAATCTCTCCTCCTTTTATATCTATTCAATCAGAAGGTTTAACACAATTCAAATCCTACTGGACATTGTATTCTAGAATCCAGGTCATTCCTCCTTTATTCTGAAGGCATTCACCCCCTGGCTTGCAATGTTTCTCAACCTGTGAACTTCCACTCTTTCTTAACTCATACCTTTATGCTAGGGGATTTCACTATTCACATCAAGATTTTTTTAACATCATACATTCTCAGTTCCTCAGTCAAATCCCGTAACACAGTCCATCTCAGTTAAATATCAGGATGGTTTACCTCCTCAATGAGAAATTGATATTCATTAATACAACTGTAATCTTCTAACTTTCTATGTCTCTCATGTCTCACTCCTTGCCATATCCAGTTAAAAGTCATTTATTAAGTATCAATTATATGCCTGCCACTGTGCTGAATGATGGGGATATAAAAGGAAGACAAGACCTAGTCCCTGTCCTCTTGGAGATCACAATCTAATGGGAAAAAGGCATATATAAAGCAAACTAAAAATTGAAAAAGGAGCAGGACAAAATTGAGAGGACTACAAAATGTGAAAGATGAAGAGATGAAGGGACTGGACACCCCTTAAATGGGAGTTCTCTGCTCTTTACTCTCTCCAAGCAGAGTGAGAGAGGACCCCAAGAACAGAGGGTGTTGATAAGTTATGAATTAAGGATTGACCCTCCTCTTCATCCTTATTGAGAATGAGAAGCAGAGGAACAAAAAGATCAGTTGAACTAGAACTTAGAGAGTGAGAAGGGGGTTAATATGTAATGATGCTGAATATACACGTTACAGTCACAGTGAAAGGTTTGAAAAGATTGATAGTGGAGCTTATATTTTATCCTACAATCAAAAGGGAGTATAGGCAAATGTAGTTGATTGAGCAAGGGAGTGATATGGTCAGATCTTCACTTAAGGAAAAAAAATTATCCTTGACAGTGGTGTGTAGCATGGATTGCTATACTGAGAGATTTGAGGGAGAGAGGCTAATTAGGAAAATTACAATAATCTAGGCAGAAGTTAATGAAGAAGTGAATTAGTATCTGTGTAGTAGTATCTGTGTGAATGGTGAAAAAAGGGAGAAAATGAAAAATGTTATGGAGGTTGTAAATGGACAAATCTGATCACTTATTTTGGTGTGAAGGAAAATGAGGAGTTGAGGTTATAGAACATCAGTAACACTATAAAGACTTTGACAGAAATAGATAAATTTGAAAGTGTTTTGTTTTGTTTTTGGAGGGGAGGATGAGGTTTGGATATAATAACTAGGTTTTAGAAAAGTTCAATTTAGGGTGTCTCTGGTATAACTTGTTTCAAATTACTGACAAACATTTATAATCCAAGATTAAGCTCAGGGAAAAGAATGAGATTTATGACTCAATTTTAGAATGATGAAAGCTAAATCTATGTCAGTGATTCAGGTTAATAAGAGAAGGGATGTAGAGGAAGAATAGAAGAGTGCTTAGGGCAAAACCTTATGGAACATTCACAGAGAGGGGGATATTATAGATGACGAGCCAGCAGAGGAGACTGAGAAGGAGAGGTGTGACAGGTAAAAGAAGAATCAGGAGACAGCATTGCAGTGACAATGCAATATTCACAGCACATACAGCAGCCATGGATATGCTGACATAACTCTAAATTTTGAAATACAGCAGACTCTCCACATTGAAGACAGAAACAAAACATTTATTCAGATTCCATAAAGCCAAATGCCAATACCAGAAAGCCAAATCTTTCATAGTAACAAAGAAATCTATACACAATAACAATACAGTTGGAACTAACATCTCCAAGCCTTCCCTTTTAGGCTTCCCAAAAATGAAGAAGGAGAAGGAATAGGAGGAACTGCTATTCATTCACAAGCTATGTTTTCCTTTGTTCCTGAAGAGGACCATGACATCAAGATGATGACATGAGCTGAAGTTGACTTTGGTTTGAGTGAAAGAGAGCTGTTCAAGGTCACCAATCTCACTTTCATCTCCTGGACCATCTGGATCCTGTGGTCTGATATTCATTAGGACAGCTGGAGATGGCCCAGGATACAATGTGACACTCTGGTCTTCAGGCTAAAGTCTTATCACATTCTCATGTTGAGTGAGATCCACCCATTCAAAGAATAGGCTTCTTTAAGTAGTAAGGAATGGCCTCTTCCATAAAAGAAAAAATCGAAGGGGGAGGGGAAGACCCACAGGGTTCCTTGATAAAAGAGGTTACTATTTAGTAATTACATTCATTTTGTGCTAGGTGGATGGGGACTTGTCCAATCTATGAGCTCCAGAGTGAATTGGGTTTAAGACTTGATCTTTGAGCAGGATATGTAGCTGGTAACCCCAGAGGAAAAAAAGGCAGCTTTTGGGCATGTAGTGTATCTTCCTGTGGGTAGAACACCAGAGGAAAGGAGAAGGAGAAGGAGGAAGAGGAAGAGTGTTTTATAAAGGTAAAGGGACAAGAGGGAGCTCATTTTATATGGTCACAATTTTTTTAGTAAAGGAAAATATAAGGTTCTCATCCAAAACTCTAATCAGCATCAATCCATTTTATTGAGATATAAATCATAGCATTTAGACTGTAGTTTATGAATAGATCAGATAAACAAAATATGCATGAAGCAAGATAGTAAGCAGTAACACTCAAGGTTCACAGTTGTTGGACAAAAGAGATTGAGATTTTCTCTTTTGGTCAATCTCTGAGGATATGATTTTCAGAAAATAAAATCTTACAAAGTGCAAAAATTGGGCCCAAATATTTGCACAGTTTGGTTACATGATCATCTAGTTTTTAGGTGAATTTTACTTCTTTATCCAGATAACGAGCCTCAACAAATCACATGTAAAGTTTCCTTTTGTTGGTTGCTATATGTAGAACTGAAATAATGACTAATTCATATTTTTTTTTCCACAAGTGCTGAACTTACTCCATTTCATTGAGCCTACTTTCCTACTCAGTTGTGCTCTGGTTTCTTAATGTTCTGAAGGAACATTCTGCCAGCTGTTTATGGTAGTGGTTTAGAAATTATGTCCCTAATTTTTCCAATGCAAGATAATAGTAATAAAAGGAAAAAGACATGAATTGATAGACATAGAAGACAGAGAGTTCCAGGTTGATCTGCTGCTTGATGGCACTATCAGAATTCTGGTAGTCATTCAGTTGCAACTGGATCATGACCATTTTATTGGAAGAAAAGAAGGTATAGTTAAGGACTTTGGTATTTTGAGTTTATAGATATGAAGGGGGAGAAGTAGTTCAAGAAAAGCAAACTCATAGGAAGAATTAAGCACTAGGCTTTGTTTAAGTACTAATGAAATAGGAAATTGGGGTCACATACACTCCTGGTATTTCTAGACAATGGAGAGTTCTCACACAAAGAGAGAGGTTTGTATTATTTGAGGAGGGGAGATAATATTTGGAGTGAGTCTGACGGGAATGAGACAGGGAATTAATTTTTGATGAATAAAATGACTTCATTGCTTCACTGCGGTGCTAGTTGAATTTGGAGAACATGAATTTATTACATACACAGTCAGCATAGTTGTGGGGCTTCTTAAAACACAATTTGGCACATTGTGAGTCAGAACAGAGAAGGTTAATGACAGTGGTAATTTGGGGCTGAGAATTGACCAAAAAAAGTGATTATTGATAAGACAAGGGGTGAGGGAAAAACAATTAGTAACAGTCTACACTTGAAATGGTTAATAATATATTGAGACTGAAAAGGGAGAAAGTTAAATGTGATGATCACAGCAAGTACTGAAGGGATGGAGAAATTAGTCCAAAGTACTCCCAACTAATCTGTTTGCTTTATAGAATCATTCTTCCTTTCAAAATTGAGCTTAAACACTATCTTCAAAAAAGTCTTTATTGATTCTAATCAAGTATTAGTGCCCTTCTTTGTAAAATAATATATTTAATTTCCTTCTAAAATTTTTATTATCTTAATCTTAATTCTATATATCCTTATATATGTGCTTGCTTTCTTCTCCATAGGAATGTAAATTTGTAATCTGTAAAGATAATTTTATTCTTTGTAGTTATATCCTAAGTCTCTCAAAAATGTATGACACAGTAAATATTTGCATGAATGCTTTATGATTTTTTGATTGATTGGTTTCTAAAACAATGTTAAATCTAACATGAAGGACAGAGTTGAAAATGCTTTTTGTTTTTGAAATTTCATCAGTTGACAGGCCTATTGTAAGGGACAAATGTGAAAATGTATATAAAACACTTCATAAAATATAAAATACCTTATGTATTTAGCATTAATTATGTTAGAAAGTTCCATAGTGGAGTGCTGGGTGGACTGAATAAGAAGCCTCAGTGCAGATTCCAAAACATGTCAGCCCAGGTGGGGAGTCCAGTAGAAATGAGTGAGAGAGATGTGCAGGATCCCAGGTAACAGCAGCAACTGCTTCTGAGACAATCGGCCACCAGATTAAACGTTTGTAAATCACCTATTTGAACTTCTAGGAGTCAAGACAGTGGAGTGATCTGTAAGTGCTCTTACTCTACCCTTTTTGACCTTGAAAAACCCAGAGAATATTTCCCCAGGAAAAATCCTGGAATAGTGGTATCCACAGAATGGGTAAAAGGGAGGAGGCAGCTAGAAAGGAGGAAAGACAGAGGGAGGGGGGGGGTCAAAAATTAAAACTCTGTTGTGGAGGGGAAAGCAATGTGTGCTTGTCCTAATGGCATGACTTGCACTTGACTTTGTTTGGAGTGAGGGAGGGCTGTGCAGGTCACCAGCCTCACTTCTCCTCTAAAGCTATCTGAATCCAATGACCAGATATTCATCAGGATGACTAGAGATGACCCAGGATGAGTCAAGGGGTGAAGTGACTTGCACAAAGTCACACAGCTAGTGAATGTCAAGTGTCTGAGGTGAGATCTGACCTCAGATCCTCCTGGTCATGTTCTATCCACTGCACCACCTAGATGCCCCTAGAGGAAAGGAGGAAAGAAAACTAAAAGCATAAATGGGGGACATGGGATTGAGAGAAAGACACAGATAGTAATCATAATTGCGAATGTGATGAACTCTCCCATGAAACGGAGGTGGATAGCAGAATGGATTAAAAACCATAATCCAAAAATATGTTGTTTGTGGAAGTACATTTGAAACATGAGGATACAGCCAAGGTAAAGGTAAAAAGTTAAGGTGGAGTATATTATACTTCAGCTGAAGTAAAAAAAAAAAAGCAGGGGTAGCAATCCTAATATCAGACAAAGTAAAAGTAGAAATAGATACAATCAAAAGAGATAAATAAGGAAAATAAATTGTAATAAACCTCACCATAGAAAATGAAGCAATATAATTACTAAATATCAAGTGGTATAGCATCCAAATTCACAGAGGAGAAGGCAAGGGAGCTACAGGAAGAAATAGTCATCAAAACTATACTAGTGGGGGAACTCAATCTTTCCCTCTCTGACCTTCACAAATCTAACCTCAATATAAGCAAGACAGAATTTAAGGAGGTGAATAGAACTCTGGATAAGGTAGACATGAAAGATATCTGGAGAAAATTGAATGGGGATAGAAAATAGTATACATTTTCCCAGTGTTATGTGGCGCATATGCAAAATTGACCATGTAGTAGGGAACAAAAACCTCACTATGCATTTCAGAAATGCAGAGAGAGTCCATATTTCCTTCTCAGAGCATAATGTAATAAAATTATATGTAATAAAAAGCCATGAAAGGGTAAACCAAAAATTAATTGGAAACTGAATAATCTAATCCTAAAGAATGAGTGGGTTACACAACAAAACGTAGAAACAATCAATAATTTCGTTCAGGAGAATGGCAATGCGATGACTTAACAAAAATTTCTGGGATGCTGCAAGAGCAGCTCTTAGGAGAAGTTTTATATCATTAAATGCCTACATGAATAGAACAGTGAAAGAGGAGATTAATGAATTGAGCATGCAAGTGAAAAATCTACAAAAAGAAAAGATTGAAAATCCCCAAATAAATACATTAGAAATACTGAAAATCAAAGGAAAGATTAATAAATTTGAAATTAAGAAAGCCATTGAACTAATATATAAAAACAAGAGTGTTTTTTGAAAAAAAAAATTTATAAATATCTGCTCAGTTTGATTAAAAAAGAAAGAAGACATCCAAATTACCAATATCAAAAATGAAAAGACTGAATTCACCTCCAACAAGGAGTAAATTAAAGCAATAATTAGAAGTTACTGTGCACAACCGCATGTCCATAAATTTGACAATCTAAGTGAGATGGATGAATATTTTTTAAAAAAGTAGAAATTGCCCAGATAAAGATAAAAGGAAGTTCAATCTCTAAATAACCTCATCTCAGAAAAAGAAATTGAACAAAACATCAATGAAGTCCCTAGGAAAAATTCTCCAAGGTCAGATGGATTTAAAAGTGAATTCTAACAAATACTGAAAGAACAGTTAATTCCAATACTATATAGACTATCTGGGGAAACTGGCAAAGAAGGAGTCTTACCAAATTATTTTTATGACACAAATATAGCTCTCATACCTAAACTAGGAAGCCCAAAACAGAGAGGGAATTTTATAGACTGATATCTCTAATGAATATAGATGCAAAAAATTAAATAAGATCTTAGCAAAAAGAATATAGCAACTTATCATGGGAATATTTCATTATGCTCAGGTAATATTTATACCAGGAATGGAGGATTAGTTCAGTATTAGGAAAAATGTCATCATACTTCATCATATAAACCACAAAATTAACAGAAATCGTATGCTTTTGACAAAATACAACACCCATTCCAAGTGAAAACACTGGAGAGCATTGCAATAAATGGAATGTTTTTAAAACTAATAAGCAGCATCTATCTAAAAATATCAGCAAGCAGCATATGCATTGGGGACAGACTAGATGCATTTCCAATAAAGTCAGGTGTAAAACAAGAATGTCAGTTTTAACCACTGTTGTTCAATATGATACTAGAAATGTTAGCTTCAGCAATAAGAGAGGAAAAAGAAATTGAACACAATAGGCAAAGAAGAAACTAGTTATCACTCTTTGCAGATGATATGATGATATACTTAGAAAATCCTAGAGAATCAAGTAAATTTACTTGAAATAATAAATTACTTTGGCAAAGTTGCAAGTTACAATATAAACCCGCAAAAATAATCTGCATTTCTATATATTACTAACAAATCTCAAAAGCAAGAGAGAGAAAGAGAAATTCCATTTAAAGCTATGGAAGACACTATAAAATATCTGAGAGCCTAGAAACTAACACAAACCCAAGGACTATATGGTCACAAATACAAAACACTTCGCACAGATAAAGTCAGATCTAAGAAAGTGGAAAAAACATCATTTGCTTGTGGGTAGCCAATATAATAAAAATGGCAATTCTACTTAAATTAATTTACTTCTCCAGTGCCATACAATAAAACTACTAGAGCATTATTTTCTAGAGTTAGAAAAAATAATATCAAAATTGATGTGAAATCAAGGGAATTAATGAAAATAAAAGCTAGGTAAGTTGGTCTAACCCTACCAGATCTCAAATTGTATTATAAAGCAGAAATCATCAAAACCAGTGGAGTAGGTTAAGTACTGAAGACACAGTCATAAATGAATATAGCTGTCTATTGTTTGATAAACCAACGGACCCTAGTTTCCAGGTTAAGAACTCACTATCTGACAAAAAGTGCTGGGAAAATTGGATAAAAGTGTGGCAGAAACTGGGCACAGAACAATGCCTGACACCGTACACAAGAGTAAAGTCCAAATGGATGCATGATCTAGGTATGAAAACTGACACTACAAACAAATTAGTGGAGCAAGGAAGAGTATATTTGTCAGATTTGTTGAGAATGGAGAAATTTATGACCAAACAAAACACGGAGAGAATTATGAAGTGCAAAATGGATCATTTTGATTACATTAAATTGGAAAGTTTTTACACAAACAAACCTAATGAAATCAAGATTTGGAGGGAAGCAGAAAATTGGGAAAGAAATTTTGCAGGTAATGTCTATGAAAAAGGTCTCATTTCTAAAATATGTAGAGAGCTGAGTGAAATCTAAAACAATTCAAGTCATTCCCCTCTTGATAAATGGTCAAAGGACATGAACAGTCAGTTATCAGAGGACAAAATTAAAGTTATCTATAGTTATATGAATAAGAACTCTAAATCACTATTGATTAGAGAGATGCAAATCAAATCAACTTTGAGGTACCACATCACATCTATCAGAATGGCTAACATAAAAAACAGGAAGATGATAAATGTTGGAAAAGATGTGGGAGAGCTGGAACACTAATTCCTTGTTGATAGAGCTGTACAGTGATCCTACCATTCTGGAAAGCAATCAGGAACTATGCCCAAAGGGCTAAAAACTTGTGCAAACCCTTTGACCCAGAAAATATTGCTTCTAAGGTTGCATCTCAAAGAGATCATAAAAATGGGAAAAGATCCCACATGTAGGGAAATATTTGTAAGAGTTCTTTGTGGTGGCCAAGAACTGGAAACAGGTAATGCCCATCAACTGGGAAATCATTGAAGAAGTTGTGGTATATGAGTATCATGGAATAAGAAATGACAAACAAGAGGCCTGGATGGACTTATATGGAGTGAGGCTGAGAAAAATGAGCAGAACCAGGAGACCATTGTACACAGTATCAGCCACGGTGTGCAAGGACTGTTTCTGGTAGACTTAGCCCTTCAGAGCAATGCAAGGAGCTAAAACATTTCCAAAGGACTCTTGAGGCAAAATGCTATTCACATCCATAGAAGGAATTATGAAATCAGAATGCAGAAATAAGCAAAATATTTTCTCTTCTGTTATGTTTTGTTTTGTTTTGTGTTTTCTCATGGTTTCGTCTATTAGTTTTGATTTTTCTATGCAACATGACTAATGTGAAAATGTGATTGATAAGTAGGTATATGTAGAAGCCATATGAGATTGTATGCCATCTCAGGGAGGGGGAAGTAAGGGAGAGGGAGAAAATGTAAGACTTATGGAAGCAATTCTAGAACACTGAAAACAAATAAATGAATTTTTAAAAATGGAAAGTTCTTCATAATTTGGAATTAAAATTATCTTTGCTGAAATTAAGTTCCATTTGTCCCTATTTTGCCCTTCACATGGAAACAAAATCTGTTTCATCTTTTCCTTATGACAAATCTTTAGTTATATGAAGATTTTTGATCTTCTTAGCCTGAACTGTCCCCCTTTAAAGGTAACTTCATAAGTTCCTTCAAATGCTCTCCATAATATATAGATGATTCTGTAGAATTTGCTGTTTTGTAAAACTTCTGTTTTAAAATTGTATTTTAAGTTTCTTTCCCCAAAACAATATTTTGACTTGAACAAAATACTCTAGATCAGTGGATTGATCAGTGCAGAATAAAGAAGGAAGCTAATGACACTCTGTCTGGATCTGATAACAATCTGTGGTTATTTCACTGCATTTTCATTTATTTTTCTTTTCGGTAAAGCCATTTCAAACTACTGGATTCTAATAGAGTGTCAGAATAATGCATTTAACATCCAGAACATGAGGCCATATTCTCCTGAGCTATGTTTAGTGAATATCTTCCTCTATGCCCTCGATTTGAAGTCAAAAGACCATAGGGAAAATGTATTCAATGACATTTTGTAGTTTGAGGTAACTTAACATTACTATGGTATTTATTTTCCATATAGTAAACTAAAATTTTCCCTTAATGACATTGCAACTCATCACTTCTAATTCTGCCCCCTCTTTCTAAGCTTAAAAAATCAGCAGCAACAGCAACAAAGTTTCTTGTCTGTGATAGCCCCTTAAATAATACCTGCAAATCTTTCTCATATACTCTTTCACAACCCTGTCTTCAGTCATGCCTACCCCTTTTAGCTGATCATCTTACAATACTTTCAAAGTCCTTTCTCAGTTTTTCCTTCTAGTCATGCTCTAGGCATTTTCTAAATTTGCAGTTATTTAATAGTTTCTTAGTCTTTTCCCATACATTGCTTCCAAGTAGTTTATTTATTCCTACATTGCTGCCCCTCCATGTACCCACACTAATATCCCCATTAGATACATCATTTTCCAAAGGAAGGGATTTCAGTTTAAATGCTGCCATGAAGAATTAAGTTTCGTGTTATCTCTACAAACTGAAAGAATTTAAATATGGGTCTACTGATTAGCTGTCTATTTGTCTATGTAAGTTTTGTCTGTGCTCATCAATTTTTTAAATATTTATGTGGTACCTATCACCTCCCAGGCACATGACTAAGTAAGTTTTAAAAAAGAAAAATACAAATATTACTTCATTTAATTTCACAGGTATGTGATCTAATTTTGCAATTGAGGAAAATAAGGCGGAGCTAAATGACTTTCCCAGGATCCTACAAATAGAAAGCGCCTAAGTTCATATTTGAGATGACCTCCTCCTTACTCCAGGATCAGCATGATAATTTGGCTCTATTACATCAAGATGCAAGAACATCTGCATTAGTCTTGGCCTTGTTTGGGTTTGCAAGAATAGAAAAAATGTATTCATGAAAATAAAATTATCTCACACACTCACATATTCACACACATACATGTAGATATGTATATATATATTTATATGCATATTTATCATGTATACTCACACATACATATATTAAACATTTAGATACATATATGATATGCATAATCACAGAACATATATCATGAAATCATTGTAAAACCATTTTCTTATGTTCTCACAGACACTTTTTATTTTAATTCTATTAGATAAGATTGAAATGCAGGACTAAAACTGACCATGTAAATTGAAAAAAAGAAGTTGGAACTACTAGTGATGCCAGAAGCAACTTCTGCCAGCAAAGCAAAACAAAACATAACTTTCTCTTCCATGAATCCTAAGAAAAATGGTAAGTGTGCCCTGAACCATCTGGTGACTATGATCTCTGAATGAGTATGTAGCATAGCTAACCTAACAACTTTTGTACTTTGAAAAAATCAAATCCCAAGGTTGGTAAAGCTGTACTGTGTTGCAGAATACAAGTCATAGAAATAATAATGATGATAATTTTAAATGATATAAATGGATTACACTATAAAACCTTATTTATTTAACTTAACGAAATTATTTTAAATTTCAGGTATTACATACTTTACACACTTTAATGACATTATTATCCTTTGTTTACAAGTGCATGATTGATATGCAAGCACTGATTTATTTTGCAATAGAAAAAAGTAAAAATTTAGGAGTAAATCATCTGTTAGATGATATTTTCTATTGGCAAAATGATGCCTCAAGCTATCTTTATAGGATGTTGAGGATACTCAAAAAAAAAAAAATTAGAAAGAGAAATGGAACAAAGTCCTACAAGTAACCTTAATGACCTCCCAGTGTTACAATCATTCTTATAAACCTGCAATGGATTGGTGTGGGAGAAGCCGAAGACAGAAAGATCCTACACTTTTTTTTTAATTCTGAGAATTTTATTCAAAGCTACAAAGCAATTCTAAATACCACCAATTTATCAGAAAAGACATAAGCGATTTCTACAAATGTTGGGATTACTGAACTTACAATTCTGGAAAGAGTCATAGGAAATAATATTTTTTTTAAATTTTGTCCACACATGTGACAAAGTCACTTATATTCTTATGGAAAACGTAGGAAAGAGATATGAGTGCTGCATAATAATAGAGTAAGGTGAATTCTAAACTGAATGATTAGAATCTATATTGTGTGTATATGCATTTGTATAGGCATTTACATGATGCATATCATATCCCTGTTTACAAAAGGCATTCAGTAAAAAGCAAAATAAAGTTAATTTCCATAAAATTATGCTTTCAATTAGTTCCCATGATAAAACAGAATAACTTGAAAAAATCCTCAAGATTAAACTAAAATGATTTGAAAATATTCTATTGTGATGCAATTCCTTTTACACTTTCATTTTCTTCCCCTTCAATAGGGGCTATGTCAAGTTTGCCACAATGCTGATTTTTCAAAATATTGAATGTTTGCAGCTATTTGAAGGTACATGTCATTACCGGGTCATTTCAGTTATATTCAAGTCTCCATGACCCCATTTGTAGTGTTCTTGGCAAATATAGCTGAGCAGTTTGCTATTTCCTCCTGCAGATCATTTTACAGATAAGAAAATTGAGATAAACTTAAGTTTTTAAGTAAATGACTTACCCAGTTATATAGTTAGTGTCTCTGAGGCTGGATTTGAACTCATATCCTAATGACTCTAGGTTCAGTGTTATATTCACTGCATCACCTAGATATCCTAATTCTCAATTTTAACCACTAACTTTTAAAGTGAGGTTTAAAGTCGATTAATGATTCCATCTTTGATAATAGCCAGCTACTTATATAAAACCTTAATTCAGCCCTTAATTTGTTGGGCACTATACTCAATTCTAGATTATATTAAAAAAAAAGAAGCAATACAGTTCCCAGTCTTCCAGGAAGGTTATGATCTATTTGAGAAAGGCAACATAAAAAAGAATGTAGATTAGGAGGAAGGGATTGTTTATAAGCACATAGTAAGGAGAAGGTAGTATGTTGGCTTGGATAACCTCTACTAAAGGCAAATATCCCTCCCCTCAAAACAACAATAACAATCTCAAAGTGAGCTAATAGGTCTGGGTGGAGTCAGCAGAAGAGTCTTAGTTTTCATTGGAGTAGAAATGCTTGGAGTGTAAGATCATGAAGTAAGTCTATAGAAAGTAAATTTGGGGTAAAAAATATGCCATCATCGCTATCATCATAACCATTCTTTGATGTTGATAAAATGATTGTGATGCATTCTAGAATATTTATCCAAAATATTCTTATTTTGTACTTCATAAAGTCAGAGAATTGCATAGGTAGAAGAATAAGAGGAGATATATGTATAATGTTATACTATAGTATAGTGTCATATATTACATATGTAATACTACATCTATGACATATTATAGCATAATATATGTATCATATCACACTATACAATACATATAAAATAACTAAATACTTATGCCCAGTCATGTACATAAAAATATACATCTGTATATATATATATATATATATATATATGCATATATATGTATGTATATATATTTTTTTTTAAATTGCAAAGCTTTTTATATGTTTCATTTGACCATTGCAACAGCTCTGTGAAGGAGAGATTGCTATCTTCTGTCTCTGTCTCCCTCAGTCTGTCTCTTTTTTCTCTCTTCTCTCTGTCTCTGTCACTCTTTTGTTTTTTTTCTCCCCTTCCTCCTTTTCTCCTTCATTCCATTCTTGTTCCCCGACTTTTCATCTCTACATAGTTCAATCTGGCCGACCAAAGTTCTCAAAACTATTTCTTTCTATGAAACTACACATCATATTCCCAGTAAGTGAAAAGAGATGAATAAGATGATTGCAGAGATAACTAAGCACTTAAAGTATGCACATGGTATTACTTTTATTCTAAACAAACAAATAAATAAATTCATCGATTTCAGAGCAATAAAGCAACAAAAATATTTCTGGGAGCCAAAATGGTTGAGTAAGAAGTAAGTCACTCTCATTTTCCCTTACTGACTTCTAAAAGCCCAGAAAATAGTGCACAAAGAAAAACCTTGGAACAGGTAAACCAGCAGAATGAAGGAGTGCAACAGTATTTTAAACCAGGAAATTTGGGGGCTTAAAGGGAAAGGTCCTTCTCACTCTGGTGGAAGGGTAGAATTAAAAGGACAGGGGCTGTTCCAGCAAGCCAATGGCAAACCCCATAAGGGCAAAGCAATGTGAGATTCTGAGCTCCAAGGTGGTGGAACAGGCAAGTGCCAATACCAGGACCCTCCAAGTGTATTTTCACAGGGAAGGGAAACAAGTAGACTACAGTAGGCAAACATTCTGGTGCTTCAGAGCAGCTCTGGTGAGTAGGTTTTCTTCAGGGACCAGATCCCCTGTCCCCTCTAATCCCAAGAGCTTCCGTGGTACTGACCCCAGCTCAGCATTCATCCTTCGTTTTTGAAGAAGACCATGCCATCAGAGAAATGATGACATGATTTGCATTTGACTTTGTTTTGAGTGAGGGAGGGTTGTGCAGCCTCACTTTTCCCTCTTGAGACATCTGGATCCAGTGACCAGATATTTCTTTCCTTTTTTCTTTTCTTATTTTCTTTCTTCCCTTCCTCTTCCCAGCTTGACTTACTTATTGTTCATTTATTTAGTTCATTAAAGGGGCCATTCCATGACTATTTCTTTTTTTAATGTTTGTTTATTTTTTAGATTTCAACATTCATTTTCACAAAATTTTGAGTTCCAAATTTTCTCCCCATCTCTCCCTTCCCCACATCCTCAAACACCATGCATTCTGATTACCTTTCCCCCCAATCTTCCCTCCCTTCTATCACACCCCTCCTTTCCCTTATCCCCATATTTTCTCTTTCTTGTAGGGCAGATATATTTCCATATCCTATCACCTGTATTTCTTATTTCACAGTTGCATACAAAAACAATTTTCAACATTCATTCCTAAAACTTTGAGTTCCAATTTCTTTCCCTCCCTCCCTCCCCCACCCATCCCCATTGACAAGGCAAGCAATTCAATATAAGCTATATATGTGTAGTTTTGCAAAACATTTCCATAGTAGTCATGTGAAAGATTGACTACATTTCCCTCCATCCTGTCCAGACCCCATTTGTTCTGTTTTCTCTTTTGACCTTCTCCCTCCCCAAAAGTGTTTACTTTTAATTGCTCCCTTCTCCCATTTACCCTCCCTTTTATCATCCCCAACTCCACTTATCCTCTTCTTCCCTACTTTGTTGTAGTGCAAGATAGAACTTCATATTAAATTGAGTGTGCATGTTATTCCCTCTTTAAGTCAAATGCGATGACAGTAAGTTTCACTTTTTCCTTCACTGACCCCTTTGTGTGCTGTGTGTTTGTCCTTCGTGGCCGAAGAAAACCATGACATCAGAGATATAATGACATGACTTGCACTTGACTTTATTTTGAGTGAGGGAGGGTTGTTCTTTTCCTCCATAGTCATCTGAATCCAGTGACCAGATATTCATCAGGTTGCCTAGAGATGACCCAGGATGAGGCAATTGAGATTAAGTGACTTTCTCAAGGTCATACAGCTAGTGAGTGTCAAGTGTCTGAGGTGAGATTTGAACTCAGGTCCTCTCGACTCCTGCACTGGTGCTCTAACCAGTGCACAATCTAGCTGCCACCCACCCTTTTACCCCCTCCATTGAAAAAGCCTTTTCTTGACTCTTTTATGGGATATAGTTTGCCCCATTCCAATTCTCCCTTTCTCCTACCAATATATTCCTCTCTCACCCCATTATTTTGATTTTTAGATATCATCCTTTCCTACTCAACTCATCCTGTGCCCTCTGTCTGTAAATATGTGTATAATAATATCTCCAACTACCCAAATACTGAGAAAAGTCTGAAGAGTTAGAAATTTATCTTTCCAGGTAGGAATGTAAACAGTTAAACTTTAGTAAGTCCCTTAAGATTTTTCTTTCATGTTTACCTTTACATGCTTCTCATGACTCCTCTGTTTGAAAGTTGAATTTTCTATTCATCTCTGTTCTTTTCATTAAGAATGCTTGAAAATCCTCTATTTGATTGAATTACCATGTTTTACCCTGAAGTATTATACTCAGTTTTTCCTGGTAGGTGATTCCACCTTTGTCTTCTGGAATACATATTCCAAGCCCTTCATTACCTTAATGTAGAAACTGCTAGATCTTTTGTTATCCTGATTGTATTTCCACAATATTCAAAACGTTTCTTTCTAGCTGTTTGCAATATTTTCTCCATGACCTGGGAACTCTGGAATTTGATGACAATATTCACTACAATATTAACTGCAATATTTATTTTCAGATCTCTTTCAGGATATGATCAGTGGAATTCTTTTGATATTTATGTTACCCTCTGGTTCCAGAATATCCAGGCAATTTTCCTTGATAATTTCATGAAAGATAAATTCTGGGCTCTTTTTTATATCATGGCTTGCAGGTAGTCCCATAGTTTTTAAATTGTCTCTGCTGGACCTATTTTCCAAGTCAGTTGTTTTTCCAATGAGATATTTCACATTGTTTTCAATTTTTTCATTCTTTTTGTTTTGTTTGGTAATTTCTTTGTTTCTTGTAGTCATTAGCTTCCATCTGCTCCCCTGTAATTAAAAAACAAAACAAAACTATTTTCTTCAGTGAGCATTTAAACCCCCTTTTCCATTTGGCTAATTCTACTTTTTAAAGGATTCTTCTCCTCATTAACTTTTTGGACCTTTTTGAACATTTGAGTTAGTCTATTTGCAAGGGTAATTTTTTCTTCAGAATTTGTTTTTGACTTCTTCAGCAAGTTGTTGACTTGCTTTTCACGATTTTCTTGCATTGCTCTCATTTTCCTTCCCAAATTTTCCTCCACCTCTCATACTTGATTTTCAAAATCCTTCCTGTTTTCTTTAATTGCATATTTATTTTGGAGGTTTAGGATGCAGAAGCCTTGACCTTTATGTCTTCTTCTAATGGTATGCATTGTTCTTTGTCATCAGAAAAATGGAAGAAAATACCTGTTCCCCAAGGAAGTAACCTTCTTTGGTCTTATTTTCTCCCTTTTTTGGGGCATTTTCCCAGCCAGTTACTTGATGTTTGAGTCCTTGGTCAAGAGGAGGGTATACTCTGGGGATCTGTAAGTTCTCAGTTCTTCCAAGGTGGCACAGCCAATGGAGAGGAATTTACTTCCCTCCTGATCTGCACACTGGTCTGGGAGCAACAAAAAATTTTTCTGCTCAGGATCTTCCAGTAGAATTCCCTCTCCACAAATACCTCCAGGTCTACCATGCCATTGCTCCTTCTCACCCCTTGGCTGCCACTCAGGGTTGAGATCCAGATCAGCAACTCAATTCCCACAGCTCCTTTAGGTGGAGGGCTCCAAAATGGACTCAGCCACTGCAAGTGAAAGAGCTCTCTCACTGACCTTTGAACCTGCCTTTGGCCTTTGTGGGTTGAACCACCAGGGAATTGCAGTTGCTGTCAAGGATTCCACCACCTGAGGCCTGCTCCAGTCCTGTCCCTGCTGGTGCCACATGAGCAAGGCTGGGCTGGGCTCCAAGTTCTGCACTCTGCTCTGAGTCTGGGGTGATAGACATTTCTTGTCAGCCTTCCAGGCTGTCTTGAGCTGGAAATCTCTTTCACTCTGTCGTTTTGTGGTTTCTGTTGCTCTAAACTTTGTTTGAAGTCAGTTTTTACAGTTATTTTATGGCCTGTTGGGGAGAGTTTTTACAGGTCTGCCCTTCTATTCTGCCATCTTTGCTTGGCCCCCCACTGAAAGAATCTCTCAGAGTTGGGATACCTGGAGCAATGTAGTCAAACTTAGACTAAGATAAGTCTCTGATTACTTCTTAAAATGTACTATTCACTGAATGGAATTTGCCTCACTCTCCATGAGTACCTGAATAAGCCAAGGTCTCCCTTTTTATCGTGGCCCTTCTCCAGTCATTCTGGTGAATATCTGGACACTGGATCCAGATGGCTCAGGAGGGGAAAGTGAGGCTGGTGATCTTGCACAGCCCTCCTTCACTCAAAACAAAGTCAAGTGCAAGTCATGTCATAATTTCTCAGATGTAATGGTCTTATTCGAAAATGAAATATGGACAAACATAAACCCTGGTTCAGTGAGAGGTAAACTTCCATCTGCCAGCACCTGAAGTCCCACCACACAAAGGTGTTGACCAAATCCCAGGCCTCCAGGACAAGAGGTTTGAATTACTGACCCACTGCTCCAGCAGGACAGCTTAACTTTAAAAGCCAGGAAATAGGTAAACACCATGAGCAAAAAAGCAAAAATGGACAATGACCATAGGTTCTTCCTATGGGGACAAGGAATATCAAAACAGAAATTCAGAAGAAGACAACATTGAATGGAAAATAGTCAATTACATCATATGCACAGAGCTCTATTATAGTAGAGGGAAATAAAGGAGGGAGATGTGCATTGTTTGAACCTTACTGTCAACAGATTTGGCTCAAAGAAGGAAAAACACTCACTTAACTATAGAAATCTCACTTACAGTACAGAAAGTGGTAGGTGAAAGGGGAAAGAAAAAGGAGGGGATGGAGAGATAAGAGGAAGTAGTGAAGGGAAAGGGAAAAAACAGGGTGGGGTGATTGAAGGGAGAGCAGAATGAGGGAGGCAGTGGTCAAAAGTAAAACTCTAGTGAGGAGGAAAAGGGAAGAGAAAAGCATAAGTGGGGGGATAGGATGGAAATAGGCACAGTAATCAAAACTGTAAATGTGAATGTGATGCAATAAAATGGAAGAAAATAGCAGAATGAATATGTTATTTACAAGAAACACGTATGAAGCAAAGGGATACACACAGAGTATAGGTAAAAGGCTGACGTAGAACATATTATTCTTCCGTTGAAACAAAGAAGAAAAACAAAGCAGGGGTAGCAGTCCTGATCTCAGAAAAAGCAAAACTTAGTCTAATTAAAAGGTCAGGTTCTTCTTTTCTAATTATCTCCATTGCTTCTAATTCTTCTTTATGACAAGAGTAATGTGAAAATATGTTTAACATGAATGTATATGTATAGCCTATATGAGATTGCCTGCCATCTCAGGGAGGGCAATGGGAGGAAGGAGGAGAAAATTTAGAACTTAAATACTTATTGAAGTGAATGTTGCAAATGAAAAATAAGTATGTTTTAAAAAGGAAAATAATTTCTAGAGAAAAATACTATTATAAGAAATGAATCCATGGACTGAATATGTTTGGTTTTAATATTGTTTTACATCCTAGAAATTAATGTTCTTTTTTTTATTTATTTAACTTTTTACATTCATTTTCACAAAATTTTTGGGTTCCAAATTTTCTCCCCTTTTATCCCCTCCCCCCACTCCAATACCCCAAGCAATCTAATTTTCCCTATCTCCAATCTGCCCTCTCTTCTGTCATCCCTCCCTTCTCTTGTCTCCATCTTCTCTTTTCTCCTGTAGGACCAGATGACTTTCTATTCCTCCTTAACTGTATGTCTTCTTTCCTAGTTGCAACAACAATACTAAACAGTTGTTCCTAAAACTTTGAGTTCCAAATTCTCCCCATCCCTCCCTCCCCACCCATTCCCTTTGGGACAGCAGGCAATTCAATATAGGCCATATCTGTGTAGCTTTGCAAATGACCTTCCTGATAGTCGTGTTGTGTAAGACCAACTGGATTACCATCCCTCCTAACCTGCCCCTCATTGTTTCTCTTCTGTCTCTTGATCCTGTCCCTCCCCAAGTGTTGACTTCAAATTGCTCCCCTCCTCCCTTTGCCCTCCCTTCCATCATTCCCCCCCTTGCTTATCTCCTTCTCCCCCACTTTCCTATACTGTAAGATAGGTTTTCATACCAAAATGAGTGTGCATTTTATTCCTTCCTTTAGTCAAATGTGATGAGGGTAAACTTCTTGTTTTTTTTTTTTTTTTTTCCTCAGCTCTCCTCTTTTTCCCTCCACTAAAAAGTCTCCTACTTGCCTCTTAAATGACAGATAATTACCCCATTACATTTCATCCTCTTTCCTCCCACTACATTTCTCTCTCAACATTTACCTTAATTTCTTTTAAGATATGGTCCCATCCTATTCAATTCAATCTGTGCTCTCTGTCTCTGTATGTGTGTGCATGTGTGTATGTGAGTGTGCGTGCATGTGTGTACATGTGTGTGTATGCACCCACCAACTACCCAGGTACTGAAAAGTTTTAAGAGTTACAAATATTCTCTTTCCATGTAGGAATGTAAACAGTTCACTTCTGGTAAGTCCCTAAAGACTTCTCTTTGCTGTTTCCTTTTTCATGCTTCTTCTCTTTCTTGTGTTTGAAAGTCAAATTTTCTTTTCAGCTCTGGTCTTTTCATCAAGAATGGTTGAAAGTCCTCTGTTTCATTGAAAGACCATATTTTCCCCTGAAGTATTATACTCAGTTTAGCTGGGTAGGTGATTCTTGGTTTAAGTCCTAGTTCCTTTGACTTCTGGAATATCCTATTCCACGCCCTTCGATCCCTTAATGTAGAGGCTGCTAGATCTTGAGTTATCCTGATTTTATTTCCACAATACTGGAGTTGTTTCTTTCTAGCTGCTTGCAATATTTTCTCCTTGACCTGGGAGTTCTGGAATTTTGCCACAATGTTCCTAGGAGTTTCTCTTTTTAAATCTCTTTCAGGTGGTGATCGATGGATTCTTTCAATACTTATTTTGCCCTCTGGTTCTAGAATGTCAGGGCAGTTTTCCTCGATACTTCCATGGAAGATGATATCTAGGCTCTTTTTTTGATCATGAGTTTCAAGTAGTCCCATAATTTTTAAATTGTCTCTCCTGGATCTATTTTCCAGGTCAGTTGTTTTTCCCATGAGATATTTCACATTCTCTTCCATTTTTTCATTCTTTTGGTTTTGTTTGGTGATTTCTTGGTTTCTCAGAAAGTCATTACACTCCATCTGTTCCATTATAATTTTGAGAGAACTATTGTCTTCGGTGAGCTTTTGAACCTCTTTTTCCATTTGGCTAATTCTGCTTTTGAAAGCATTCTTCTTCTCATTGGCTTTTTGAACCTCTTTTGCCAATTGAGTGAGCCTATTTTTCAAGGTCTTATTTTCTTCAGCATTTTTTTGGGTCTCCTTTAGCAAGGTATTGACCCATTTTTCATACTTTTCTTGCATCTCTCTCATTTCTCTTCCCAGTTTTTCCTCCACCTGTCTAACTTGCTTTTCAAAATCCTTTTTGAGGTCTTCCAAGGCCTGAGCCCACCCGACGTTCCCCTGGGATGTCTGGGCTACCGGCACGTCTTTCCCTGATGGCAAGAATATGTCCTCGTCATTGTCAGATCTGAAAGCCAGTTACTTGACTTCTGAGATTCCTGTCCACCCCCGCCTAGATCCACCCAGCTCGTGCTTGGGGTCTGAGATTCAAATGGACTTTCCGCGGCAAGCGACTGCTAATCAATGTGAGCTTTAGTTCTGGTGCTTGGGTGGGGGCAGGGTCGCCTCCCAGGCTCAGCTCCCTCAGGGGCTTTATGCAGAGACCTTCAGTAACGGAGTGGTGTGGGGCAGGGCCATCTCCCAGGCTCAGTTCCCTCGGGGGCTTTATGCAGAGACCTTCAGTAATGGAGCAGGGTGGGGCAGGGCTGTCTCCCAGGCTCAGCTCCCTCAAAGGGTTTATGCGGAGACTTTCAGTAATGAAGATCCTGCCTGCTGCTGGGGCCCCGCGGCTGCAGCTGCTGCCTCCGCTGCCTCCCCAGCCTCTGCCTCCGCTGCTTCCTGCCCCCACCTCTACTGATGCCGCTTTCTCCCGAGGGGGCCCGAGTCACAGAGACACTCCGCTCACCCTCTCGTCCAGCCCAGCCGTCTCTCTCACTGACCTGTAGCTTCTGTGGGCAGAGGGACCTTCCCGGCTGCTGGAGCTTCCGTCCCTGAAGCCTGCTTGGATCAGCTTCTCTGGGGCCGTGGCCAGGGCAGCGCTGGGGTGGGGTCCACTTTCCGGGGTGCGAGGGACCCTGGGGACGGCTCTCCAGGGCTCTCTGGAACAGAAATTTCTTCCACTCTGTTTCTGCACACCTTACAGTGATCCAGAACTTATGGTGATCTCTTTTTACATTAATTCTATGGGCTGTGGGTTCGGAGCTCGTAAACGTGCATCTTTCTACTCCGCCATCTTGACTCCGCCCCCCATCCTAGAAATTAAAACAGTGCATTCTGGAACATTATATTTAATATATTTACATATTCACTATATTTAACATGTTTAAATTTTATAAGCAGGAAATTAATTCTTTTAATTGAATAAGAAGTCTTGTCCATTGCCTCTCCCCTAGAAGCCCACCATATATGCATATTGACTTCTTATCAGAATTTCATAGCTGTTCACTTTGATAATAATTATGCCTGCATCAAGCTCCATTCTTCTTGTTGGTATCAGTTATTCAGACCCTTTTCTTATATCTCAGTGTCTTCATACTTATTTCTTCCTCTCTTGGTGTCAAGAACTACTCTTTGGGTTCCTTTGCTCTTTTTTCACTAAGCTTTTAGCTTTATTTCTCAATTTCTTTGTCTTTGCCATAAAGTCATTGGCAAGTCACAGAAACATCTGTGTCTCTATAGGTAGTATGTACTTGTTCCTCTTTGATCAGTTGATGTTCTTGAATTGGATACTTTGCCTAACAAAAATTTATATTGCTCTCACCCCCATCTTTGTTAACATCATTTAACTCTACCCGATGTCTTTGAATATAACTACCTTGGATTTTGAAACATTTATGCTTACAATAATTTAAATTGACCAAAATGTTTCCCCTTTTATTAATGTTTTGTTACTGATTATATGCCCACATTATTATACTTGCCTCTTGTATTAATAATGAATTTTTGCTTATTGTTATTGTAATTTTGTTCCTTAATGGGAAGATCTTTCTCATCCATTAATATGCCCTTGTGATCAACTTAAGTCACCTGGAAGCCTGAGTTACATGAGTCTAGTCACATAGATTTGGAAGGGTGGAGTAGGAAAGGTAGAATAGGAAGACATGGAGCTAGAACTGAGCTGAAAGGAACTTAAATCAGAGAGCAATCAGAGCTGGGAAAGGCAGCCACTAGCATCAGTGAGAGAGCTAGTTTGTGATTTTCTTTAAGTGAACTGGTCTGTGGGAAGCCTAAAAGATGGAATGCCTGGGTATGGTAGCTCCCCCTTAATTGTTATTGTGTATGGATTTCTTTGTTGCTGTGATGGATTTGCCCTTCTGGTGTTGAGAATTGGCTTTCTGGTGTTTGAATAAATGTTTTGGTTCTGTCTTCCTGTAGAGAGTCTGTTGTGTCCCATGATTAAAAATTTCCCCCCATCATATTCATGCCTATCATAGAAGCTGTGAGTGAGAGCTGAGCTAATGCTCAAGTTATGTTGAGAGAATGTTGTGGATAAGTTCACTTACCTTGGTAGTGTACTTTTCAGGGATGTACACATTAACAATGAGGTTGATGCATGCATTTCCAGAGTTAGCTCAGTGTTTGGGAGGCTCTGAAGAAAAGTTTGGGGAGAAGAGGTATTAGACTGACTACCGAACTGAAAGTCTACAGAGCTGTTGAGCTGACATCATTATTGTATGCCATGGACAGTCGATAAGCACCATGCCAGGAAACTGAATCATTTCCATCTGAACTGTCTTAGGAAGATTCTGAGGATCACCTGGCATGACAAGGTATTAGACACTGAAGTCCTTGCTCTAACTCAACTGCCAATCATTCAAACTATGCTTGAGAGAGTGCAACTCCTATGGGCTGGTCACATTGTTCAAGTATCAAGTGTACACTTGCCAAAGAGACTATTTTATGAAGAACTCACACTTCAGAAAGAAGTGATACAACGACTCTCTCAAGGTCTATCTCAAAAACTTTGGATTTGATTGTGCAATATGGGAGACTTTGGCACAGGATCTCTCTATATGGCGTGCCCACATCAGAAAAGGTGCTGTAGTCTATAACAAAATCAGAATTAAGACATCACAAAGTAAACAAAGGATGTGCAAATTTGAGGAATCCACCCCAAATATTTACACAGACTATCTGTGCCCAATCTGTGTGAGAGCATTCTGAACTCATTTTGGGCTGATCAGCCACAGTGGGACACACTAAAATGTCACTTTATGAAAATGATGTCATTTTGGTCCTCTTCAAGAATGAAAGACAAGAGCCAACCAAGGCGCTGTAAGTATCTTGTTGGTGTTACACCTCTTCATGAACAGAACGTGTCCATCATAATAGACATGTATCGCCAAACCAATATGGCTATGTCTGAAGTTTAGTTCAGAAGTTCTAAGTTCTCACTTCTCATTTAAGCAGTAGAAGGTATGTTTCATCTTCAGTTTTGGAAATCATGAATAATCACTGCTCTGTGATTAGAATTCTGCGGTTTTTGAAAGTTACTCCCCCTCACATTATTATTGTTATCATTATATTTGTTTCCTGGTTCTGTTCCTTTACTCTCCATGAGTTCATAAAACTTCTCACATATCACATTTCTCATTTGTTATGGAGATACAGAAATCCATTGCATCATTCAGTTACTATGTTTTCATCATTCTCCAATTGATACACACCTATTTCATTCCATTTTGAAAAGGCTGAGTTTCAAAAACCTCTCTCACTCTTTGTTGGCAACAACTGTGTTTGTCCTTCATTGCCAAAGAAGACCATGCCATTCAGAGAAATGATGACATGACATCTACTTAACTTTTTTTTTGACTGTGCAAAGTCATCAGCCTCAAGTGTATCTCAATTCATCATAGTGAATATCAGGTCACTGGATTCAGATGGCTCTAGAAGAGAAGTGAAGCTGGTACCATGCATAGCCATCCCTCACTCAAAAGACAGTCAAGTGCAATTCATGTCATCATTTCTCTGATGGCATGGTCTTCTTTGGCAATGAAGAATGAACACAACTTTTTAAGTAGACTTTAGACTTAGACTCTCCACTCCCATCTGTCTAACCCCTCCCCTTCCTTCTTCTCTCCAAAGCAAGGTAAATTTGGATGGCTAAGAGATGCCCAGTTGACTTGGCTTTTACTGGCTTGTTTTCATTTTCTTCCCCACCCTTTCCCTTCCATTTCTTTCGCTTCCCTGAACCTCAGTCTGAATCTGAACCTCCACCTGAGCCTTAAACCTACTGCACTGTGAATCTTAGACACCATGGGGCTCCTGACCCCTGTCTAAAGTTTCTCTTATGGACCCTGCTGGCTTAAGAGTGATTATCAATAGTAACTGTTACTGTTTCCCACCCAGTCTTTCTTTTCTTTGCTTCATTAAAGGAGCCATGTCCTGGCTACTTCTAAAAGAGACCTATTCAAAGAATGAACTTTACCTCACCCTAAGTGAGTACTTTCATAGACCTTGGCATAAAGGGACAAGGTCTCCTAGTGCATCCTGATCATCCAGTCATCCTGATGAGTATCAGATCACTGTATTTGGATGATTCTGTTGGCAACAATAGCACTGAGGTTAAGGAAAAGTCTAAGAAAATTACTAATGATATGATTGTATTTCTAGGAATAAATCTTTACATATAAACTGCTTTCTCAGTCAGTGAATGGGAAATCATATAGCAGGGTTCAATGAGGCTATTCAATGACTGCCAGAAGGAATAATGGTCCCACACTACTGAGTGTATGTTGAATCTTAGAACACAAATTCTATCTCTTGCATAAGAATCCATTTCAAACACATACATTTTCACATACTGATACATGGTTAGATCTTTCCTTTATGAGACAGGTGTTTAATTCTTCTATTGAAAAGAATCTTTGTTTATAACAACTTATGTAAGATTTTATCAATTTTTATGATAGTTAGACTGGGCTTCCTTCATGTTTTTCACACTTCCTCTGGTTCAAATGATTTAATTTGTAATATTATTGTTGAAAATGTTAGTGGTGCAGAACTACATTCAACATAGTCTTCTGAAAAACTGTTCCGTCGGGACATGCCAGAGATAGCATTTTGACCCTTTTTTATGTGAAAGATTAGCCTACTTTAGAAAAAAGAGATAAAACACAAAAATGGCACCAGTATTAAGCAGAAGAAAATAGTTTCATGGTCCATTAGCAAAAACTACTGTAGTCATATTTTCATGGTTTAAAATGACAATATTTAATTCCTGTTTTTTATGACAAAGATACAAACACAACCAAGATGGTTCTTTTTATTCACAAGTTATTATACAGACATGAAGTGAGAAAGGCTTTTTCTGATGGTAATCAGTATTTTAAAAAAGTTTACTATTATTCAAAATAAAATTATTTCCACACAAACAAAGAAAATTACTTAAGTGAAAACTATGGAATTGAATTTCATAAATTATTTTTCAAAATGTATCACTGAAATTTGTGATGACATGGCATTCACCCTAAGTCTGACACCAAAGACCACTTTTTACATATGTAAAATAAACGGATGCAATTTTTGAAGACAAATCTTACTTAGTTACCTATTTATTTCAGTATTTACTGATATTAATGAGTTAATTTTTAACTATAAAATTATTTTGTGTCACATAATGTCAAATTGCCTTGAAGGTGTTACTTATTAAAAAGAAGATTAGATGTAAAAACGAAGTTCCAGCTCACATTGACTAATTAAACGATTATAAAAAAGTCTTTTAAGATCTCTGGTAATAAGCTTCCTCATATATAAATTTGGAGATAATAATTTGTACAAAATATCTCACAGACTTTAGTTTCCTCTTCTACAAAATGGATATAATGTGATTTTGCTACCTACTATGTGATGTTACTATAATAGAATTATTTTCTTCTACAACTTGGAATTATTTAGAAAAATAAGCTATTATTATTTTTGTTATTTAATTGTTCCCACTTCATGTTTGAAGAACTCCTTAACAATGTGTTTTCTGTTTCTTGAGAGTGATAACCTGCACTTATATCAATATTTTGAGCCTTGTAATTTTCTCTGAACATATTGACTTTGCTCATCAATTTTTTTTTTCCAGCATTTCTTTCTTCTTATATTCTTGGTTGAATTTCAGTGACTTTTATGCATTAAAGACCATTTGATTACATTCCTGGATCTTAGCCATTTTATTAACTCCATTAAGAGACAAACTGATTTCAGTTACGTACCTTATGTGAAGCTGTAAATATATATTATCAGACCGTAGTATTGCTCTGTAAAGTCTTGCTTGTTCAGTGGGTATTTATTTAAATTTTTATTCTCATGATCAAGTAGTCTGAGATTACCACTACTGCTCTTCTTTTACATTATAAAATTGTATGTCATATTTTTATTTATCTTGTGTATATATAGTAAATATTTCTTTCAAATATTTTAAATTTATTCCAAAATCATACATGTCCTTTTTCCATTCTATTCCTAGTTCATTTGCAATGTGTAAAATTATCAAATTTATATTGGAGGGATGGACAGAATCAATTGAGGGCCTAAATAATTCCATGCAAAATCTGTGCATGTGTGCATGTGTGTGTGTGTGTGTGTGTATGTGTCTGTGTGAGGGTATTGATTGGGAATGCATGTTGTATTTTGTCAAATGCTTTTCTGCGTTTATTGTTATAATCAGAAGAATTTTGTTATTTTGATTATTGAAATGACCAGTTATACAAACTTTTCTAATATTGCTGCCACTTCCAGGGCCCATGGCTAGTGTTGCTTCTGCTGCATCTCATTGTTGGTCAGCTGCAATGGTATTTTAAATGGGAAGAGCTTTCCCATTCATTGACAGACCCATGTGACCTGCTTAAATCACGTGGAAGCCTAAGGTACTTCTGATGGAAGCAGTTTACCGAACAGATGGAACAGGGATTGTGGAGCAGAACTATGAGGAAGTTGGGAGAGCAGTTGGGGTGGAGGGGAGAAGAAACAAGTAGGCAGTCATAGCTAGTCTTGTGAGTGTTTGCTTGTTGGAAGGCTCCGGGTGTTGTAGTAGTGGGGAGTTGGGGGAGGAAGACTTGGGATTGGCTTTGTCCCTTTCAGTGCTAATGTGTAGACATCTTTGTTACTTTGATGAATTTGGCTTTCTGGGATCTGAATAAATGTTTTTCCTCTGCCTTCTATATGGAGAGCCTGTTATATTTTGGATTCAGAACTACACCAGCATATTCCTATTTGCCCTTGGTGCTGTGAATATTGCCTTGGCGATAAATTTCTAATCATGAACAAGATCACAGGGTATAAAATCTCTATTTGGGGGCAGAAAAGCTTTAGAGGAAGAAGCCCACATCCTAGGATGGAAGGATTTACCTTATTCCTCCCCCAAAAGGGAACTGACTTAAAGCACTGGACCCTGTCAAAATCAGGAACCAAGAGTAAAGGAGACTTAATGTAGAAATTTAGAAAGATGTTTGCAAAGGAAACCAGTAAAACCAGGGAAAGAGCTGGCAAAGCTGTGTAGGAGAGGCTGGATTTTACTAACAGATTACCATATTTTGGGTAAAAGCAGAGAAGAGCTACTGAAGGAAAATATTCAGATGGAAAAAAGAGTTATCTAGTTTGTATGGGAATTATCAGTGTTTAGGATCTCCCTTAAAAGAGCAAGCTGGGAGTCACTGACGGAAGAAAAGATTGTTCCTTTAGCTCATAAGAACCATAAGGCAGGTAAACGAAGTAGCCATATGATCTTTGTACAGACTCAGCCTAGTTGCCATGGCAACAGTTGCCAGGAGAGTGTGTGGGAGGAAAATATAACAAAGTCGGAGTTGGAAAATGAAACAATGTTCAAAGGAGAAACTTCTCAGGCAGAGTCATGCCCAACACTAAGGCAGAAACAGAAGAACTGGGGTGGGGGGGCAACACAGTGTTTAAGGGGATAATTGAGGATTTTACTCTTCAGGATGATACAGATATTTTAAGTCAGTTCACCCAAAGGATGGGAGAATCATTAATCAATAGATAGTGTGGATTGCTTGAAATGTATAGGTTTTAGTCAGAATCCTTTCATAACACAAGCTTTTGGAGATTGCAATATGTAAGGAGGTAACAATACTACTAATCTGTATGCTTTGGCTGAAGAAGGATGCAGTAAGCAGTATCCCACTGACTCTCTGTGGAGGTAGACCCTGGTATTCCCTTAGGGACTGTATAAGAAAGTTAAAGGAGATGGTAATGAAGAATGACATAATAATCAGAAACCCAGATTCATGCTATGAGACCCCCTAAGCAGTTCTCCACCACAGCATAATAATAAAGATGGTCCCTTCTGTTAAGTAGGGAAATAGTGGGCCCTCTTTCAGGGGTTTCATAGACAAGATTTCATAGTAAAGTTACTTAAAGGAATGGGGAAAAGATACATTTCCTTGAGAGAAGAGTAGATAGCTAGTGGATACAAAATCACAATAGAATGACAAAAAAAGAATTGTTTACTGCTCTATGGAGAGCAGAGGTATATTTTGGAAGCATAGATGGTATTTCAACTAATAAACTATACACACTATACCAAGAAAAGGGGCTTGATACTAGATAGAATAGAGAAGCGAGAACTGACCCTACAGATACTCATGAACCCTTGCATCCAACTTTGTAACACCTTGAGGGAGAATAGGAAAATGGTCAATCCCTTGCTTGGTTTAAAGAAATACACAAATGGGATTACAAACTCCATATCAATTTTTCCATATGTTGGAAAAATAGATCAATTATAGTAATAAGGTCATTAACAGATACTGTGGTTTCTCTTATATGTGGAATCCCTAATAAGTTTAAACATGAAACTCCTATCACCATCACAGAACTGGGAGGGGCTGAAATATCAGCCAGGCTAGTCAAACTAATTATGAGAATTAAACAATTACCTAAGAAAGAATATTCCATGGTTAACGGGCCTATTCCTGAATATATGATTGGAATAGGTATATTGAGAGGTATAACTTTAAATTTATCTGAGGGGAGATACCAATTTGCATTAAGGAAGATAAGAATTAACACAGTTTTAGTGGTTTTAGTGATTAAAATAAAAATGGACCCAATTACTTTAACTGAACCTTCTGAAATAATTATTTTAAAGCAGTATCATGTTCAAGGTGGGGAAGATGAAATTACCAACACTATAAAGCAATATATTGAGGCAGGAGAGTTAGTCTTGACTACCATTGGATGAATTGATCCTGTCTGATCAGAATAAAAGTCAGATGGAACATGGAGGATGACAGTGGAATACAGACAATTAATAAGGAGATTCTTCCCTTGTATGCTGCTGTTCCAGATACCATTATTTTAATAGAAAGGATCCAGAAATATGATGGGACTTGGTACACAGTTATTGATTTAACCAATGCATTACTTTACTATCTCAATAGATTCACAACAATGAGACTAATTTGCTTTCACTTGGAAGGGCTGACAATATACTTTTACACTCTTTCCACAAGTATATCTGTATAGCCCCAGTATTTGTCATCATATTGTAGCTGAATACTTGGATTATATAAAGCTACCTAGGGCACAATTAACCCACTACATAGATATTATGATACAGGGAAAAAATGCAAAAGAAATGCAAAAGAGTTTAATTCTTTCAATTGAGCATTGAAAAGCAAAGGGTGGGAAATTAACCATGCAAACATTAATTGCCTTGTTAAATGGCCCTGCAAGGGTCAGATCAAACCATAAAATTTTGGGGTATACAATGGAATACAATGGATTAAGGGGCTGTGAGAGATTCTCCTGCAAGACTAACAAAAGATTCAGGATTTTCCTATCCCCATCAGTAAGAAAGAGGCACAAAGTTTCATAGGATTATTTGGATATTGACGACAACACATGCCACATCTATGGTAAATTTTGAAACCTGTATACAAAATTATTAGGAAAAATATAAATTTGATTAGGAACCTGAGCAGAGTAACATTTTTGAAGAAGCAAATTGTCCCTAGATTTATGGCCTATGCAAAGTGGCTTGGTAGAATTACAACTATACAGGATGAATATGCAACCTGGAGTTTATGGCAAAAACAATAAACCTGAAATGTAAACTTAGGATTTTGGTCTAGGAAATTCCCTTCATCTAGAATTTAATATAACCCTTTTGAGTAACCTTCATATTGGGCTTTGGTAGAGACTGACCAACTGACATTAGGCCATGCGATGGTATTAAGGCTTGGAATTGCAGATATGACTTGAATAACGAGAATTGGACAGGTACAAGAGGCTAGAAGAATTAAATGGAAATGCTACATTCAGAATGGATCAAAAACAGGAAAAAGCAGAGTTTCAATTTTACATGAATTTGTAGCCAATGTAGATACTGAGGAAAATTATACACCCCCCTTAACCAAAGCAAAAGTTGCTACATGACTTGGTAAAATGGAATGAGGGGTATCATGGATTAACTGAAGAACATAAGTCATGCATGGTTTACTGGTGAGACAACAAAATATTTAGGCCATAGAAGAATTGAAAGTGGTAGCCTATAGCTCATGTATTAGGAGGCCTTTGGAAAGTATCGGGATAGGTGGAAATATTCAGTATACTGAACAGTACATCAAGTTATCAAAACAGAAAAAAGAGGACAATGTCATATATTCGCTGATTTGTGCATGGTAGATATTGGGTTAACTACATCGATGCCCACTGGGAAAAATCAAAATTGGGCAATTCATGGTAAATGAGTATGGAGCAAAGAATTTTGCAAAGGTATATATGAGACATGTTTGTAGTTTCTAATTTGTCAGTTTCTTCATGCAGATTCTCACATGACCCTTACCACATCAGAACATGTGTACAGTGCACATGCTGATCAACTAGCACACATTGCTACTCAACATATTGTCCCTATTCTGACACCAATTTATATTCAGCAAAATGGGCTCATCAAATGACCAGGCATTTTCCAGTCCAGGTCACACATTAGTGGACACAAGAACAGGGTATTACTCATTCTTTGTTAAAATAGGCAGCAGAGGAATATTATATATGTCAATTGGAAAAGGAAGAAAGTATTCCTCGGGTGGTACATGCAGAGATAACAAGGAGAAAAGCACTAGCCTAAGTTTGGCAAATAGATTATATTGGACCCCTACTCCAAGATAAAGGATGCAAATGTATCTGCACTTGTGTTGACCCCTATTCAGGTGTATTAGTGACTTGTCCCTATTAGAATGCAACACGTTAAAACACTTTTAAAATTCCAGATATCACAAGTCTATATTACGGAACCCCAACGCAGATTCAAAGTGACAGTGGATCACATTTCAAAGGCAATGAAACTAAGAGATATGTATTAATCAATTTAGAATGGATATATCACACTCCATATTATTCACAAGCAATTGGGTTAGTTTAAAGAATGAATTGATTATTTCCAAACAGTTAAGGAAGTTAAGTTCTAATTCTTATCGACACTGGAAAGAGAATTTACTCACTGATTTAAGGAATTTTAATTATCACCATTGGGAGGAAGTATACCTCTAGCCAGAATGATGACTCCAAATCTGGAAATTAGAAAACAGCAAACACATAAGATCTCAAGTGATGAATATTGGACAGTGATGTCAGATGTGCAAGCACAATATCCAGGGATACCTGACTCAGCACAATATGATTTACAATGTTTAGGGGACTTTAGGTTGGAAAGAAGAGAAATAAGAAATTTATCTACTGGAATATGTATGAGAATCCTTAAAAATAGTTTTGGTCAGGTTTTATCTAAACATAGATTAGCAGCTTGAGGAATACATGTATTGGTTGGAGTGATAGATTCTGCTTATCAGGGAGAAATTATTGCAACATTCCAAATTTAGATGAAGAACCCATAAAGTTTTTTTAAAATGATATGGTAGTTCAAGTTATAATTATTCCTTTTGAAACAAAAATCCTTGGGAGAACTGAACCTCCTTCCAAACTAACTAGCAGAGGAACTGAAGGGTTGGGTTCTACTGGTAGAATAAAATTGAGGTAACATGGAAGCCAAACAATGTTCCAAAGGTTTCAGAAATTACAGCAAAGAGGAAAGATAATACTATTACTGTTGTGTATTCAGGAGAATATGATTACCAAATTTTACCATTAACTCATCTATTCTACTGTGAATGAGGTTATCAGAGTGGGTTCATGCATTCCAAAAGCACGGGTGACTTACCCTGCTTCTGGTTATTATCTCTTTGTTTCTTTTTAGTATCTTTCCTGTTAAACTTGTCTGTTAGAATAGATCTACATGTAATTTCATGTAGAAGAAGATGATAAGGTGCTTGTGCTCAAGCTCCACCCAAAGATATTGTTTTATGTGATTATTTTGTGTGGTCGCTATTATATTGTTGTACATTTTTGTTGACACCAGTTGCTCAAGATATGGTTTTATATGCTTATTTTCTGTTATCTTTCTTACAGTTGTATTGATGCCAAGTTGTCCCACTGACCTACATAATAAATACAAAAGATCTTGGGGTGAAATGTAATGGTAATTGAAATGGAAAGATCTTTCGAATTTGCTAGTAGGCCCATGTGACCTGCTTAAATCACATGGAAGCCTAAGTTACATGTGGGTGGACCAGAAAGGGTGGAGAACTGGAAGTTGGTGAGAGCAATTAGGGCAGAGGAGAGAGGTTGCAGGCAGACAGATACAGTTAGTCATGTTAATGTTTGCTGGTGTGGTGGCCCTAACAGAGGCAAGGAGAAGAAAACTTGGGAATGGTTTTGTCCCATGCAGTACTAATGTGTATTGACTTCTTAGTTACTATGATGAATTTGGTTTTCTGTTGTCAGAATAAAAGTTTTCCTTCTGCCTTCTATATGGAGAGTCTCTTTTACTTTGTAATTCAGGACTATATTGGCATATTCATAGTTGCATTGGATGCTGTCAACATTGCCTTGGAGATTTATCAGCCCCTCCCCACCCTAGTATTTGTAGAACTTTCTTTCCAGTCTTCTAATTAGTTTTGGATCAAAATAAATGACATGCTGCTTTTTGTTGGTTGTGTCACTTAGAATTCAATTTTACATTTAAACAAATGTTTAGAGAGGAATACTTAGAACTTGCAGGAAAAATTTTCCCTTTGCACTCATCATCCTTCATTCTTTAAAAAAAAAATCGAAAGGTAGGGCTTTACAGAAATTTGTCTGACTAAGATTTAGTGGTTTTAGTAGAATATTAATTAATATGAATTAATAGTATGATTTGGCAGCTAGAAAAGCCAAGGATATCACAGTTATGTTGAGTGAGTCCCAAAACCCAGAACTGTGATAAAGGAGACAAACTGGAGAATCATTTTCAATTTTGGGGGCCAAATATTATACAGAATATGTTTTTAAATCTCTAATGCTTTTAAAGGAAGGTAAATAAGATAATGGAGTTTCTGAAATTAGATGAATTAGTGAATTAATCAATAAGCGTTTATAAAGCACTTACTCTGGACCAGGTAACATCCTAAACATTGGGAAGAAAAAAACGGAAACAGAAACACAGACCGTACTATCAGGTAGCTTATATTCTAACAGGGAAAGAAATCGGACAGCACATTAAAGGGAGCTGAAAGTGTAGGGAGAAACATTGTGAGAGTGGTAGCATGGGAAAGAAAATTCTATGGAGATTAGTCATCTATACAGCCGAGGGGGAAAGAAGTTGAGGATTATTAGAAATAATGGTTTATATGTAGCCTGTAGAATAGAAATATAGAGAGAAACCTGCCCAATAACTTTCTTCAAGTAGTTTAAAGGATTATTATGTGTAAGATAGAGGAGGTGTGATCTGCTTTGCCTCAGGAACAATAAGTGGGAATTGCAAAGAAGTAGATCATGTAGATTTGACATAAGCCCTTTTGGGGTTTGAAGAGATAATCTAAGGAAACAATTAGAAAAATACTAAAGTAGGAAGCATTCCCTCAAGGGTGTGTTGGTTTGCTGCTTATTGAACATTTTTAAACAACAGCTAGATGACAACGTATCTCATGTTATAGAGGGATATTTGTTATTATTGCTTTTCAGGTGAACATTGAACAAGATGATCTATGAGGTCCCTTCTAATTCTAAGATATTGTGATTCTGAGATTCTTCATTTGCTTATAAGTGTATCCGTTTAGGTTTTTAGGATGTACAATGGATAGACTGGACTTTGAATAAGAAAGAATGGAGCTCAAAACCCCTGTCAGACACTCAGACCCTGGGCAGATCACTTGACATTTATCTACTTCAGTTTCCTCAAATGTAAAAATGCAAGTAGATAATAACACATACCTTCTAGGATTACTGTGTTTGCATATAAATATTCCATATAAATACTAAATATGATGAGAAGATGATGATGTTGGTGAAATATTTTAAATTTCTTCCCAAAGTTGCAAAATTATATTAAAAAACTCACTTAAGTTACAGAATTTTAGATTGATTATAAATGTGTACCAGCACAGGAAAGCACATATTTTTTTTCCTGCATTAATCCTATTTGCATGAATTAGATTATTTGCCCAGGGTATTGTGATAAAAAAAGGTGGAGGAGTTGATAGTCAAAGAATATGAACAGGCAGTTTTCTGGAGAAGAAATAGGATTTGTCAATAGTCACATAAAAAAAAATGCTCTAAATCAGTACTGATTAGAAAAAAATGCAAATTAAAATAACTGAGGTAAGACCTCCCACCTATAAGATTGTTGCATACCTTAGAAAAAAGAGTCTATTTGTACAAAATATTTATAGCAGCTCTTTGTTGGTGGCAAATAATTGGGAATTGAGATGCCCATCAGATGGGGAATGGCTGAACAAGTTGCAGCATATGATTGTTATGGAAGACTATTGTTCTCTAAGAAATAACAAAAGGGATGATTTCAGAAACAGGCAAAAACCCAAAACATCAGAGCACTTATATGAAGTTACGCAAAGTTAAATGAGGAGAACCAAGAGAACGTTGTATACAGTAACAGCAATATTGTAAGGATGAGAAAGAGATACTCAATTGTGAAAGAGCTACTCTGATCAAAAAAATTCCTAAGAGCCCATGATGAAAAATGCTGTCCATCTCCAGAGAGAGAACATATAAACTCTGAATGAAAATTGAATCATACTTTTTTAAACTCTCTGTTTATTGTTTTATTTAATTTGCATTTTCTTTTGCAATATAGTTAATATGGAAATTTATTTTTCTTGGCTTCATGTGCATAATTTACATAAAAATATTTCACACCTGAAAATGGGGAGGAACATGAAAGGGGAGGGAATTTGGAATGCAAAATTAGAAAAAAAGATTATTAATTTTTTTACATATAATTGGGAAATCTTTAACAAAATAAATTAAAATACTTTTTTTTTTTCAAAACATGGAGGACTAGACACTTTCTCTTGTCTTCATGAACTCTCAAACTTCTTCAAATTAGGAATTGTGTACAGGAAATGAAATAATTACATCTGTCTCCATGTTTTAAGACATCAAAAATCCTAATGAGATATAAACCTAATGGACAGTAGAAAAGGCAGGGGTGGGGAACCTGTGGACTCAAGGCCACATGTGACCTTCTAGGTCCCTGAGTGTGGTCTTTTGACTGTGTCCAAGTAGTATAGAACAAATCATTTTATTAAGGGGATTTGTTCTATGAAGTTTGGATTTAGTTAAAGGGCCCCACTTGAGGACCTAGAGGGACACATGGAGTCTCAAGGTCACAGGTTCCCCACCCTCGAATCCCTAATCCTCAAGTTGTTCACTCACCAATCCCTCTTCCTCCATCTACGACCCTCTGGTCTGGAAGGACTTACAAGCATGAACTTGAAATAGAAATAATTGTGCCCCCCCATCTATCTTCTTATTCATATAAGTATGGCTATAGATTTTCTAGGTTTCACCATAGCAATATTTTCAGATTCAAATTTTAGATTGATTATAAATGTGTACCAGCACAGGAAAGCACATATTTTTTTTTTCCTGTATTAATCCTATTTGCATGAATTAGATTATTTGATGTGAAAAACCAAAGGGCAAAAGTTGGCTCCGACTAGGACTTCATTGTGGCAACTTTTTGTTCTGTGACACTACTCATCTAGAGAATTGATAAACAGAAGAATCTGGAGCAGGATTTCAATGTATGTGATATGTATGATCCATTTCTAAGCCTGAGGAAAAGAAAATGATTGACATCCAACTGGGATGAATTCTGTCCTCTCAGAAGTCTCTTGTCATAGATGCTGATATTGAGCAGAATTTATGCCCTGTGCAGTGGAAACAACCAGCTTAATAGAATAAATGAAACTTAATAGTGGAAACTTCCCCAAAGAAACTAATGAAAGAATAACTCATTGGAAAAGCAAATACATAGAAATGAAATAATTTGGAAAAAAAGATAAAACCAGCCCAAAACTTTAAAAGAAAACATATCCATTCAAGAAAATATATTGAACTTAAAGGCAGCATGGGTAAAGACAAATTACAGTTTTCTCAGAACAAAAGTAAAAAAATTAAAAAAAAACTTAATTACAAGAAAATGGGAGGAACAATATAAGAAAACTGATCATAACTTCTAAATAATAAAGTATTACATCAATAAATATTAACAATATATTTTACTTCTAAACATTAAGATTTAATATCATTTTGCCAATGTGGAAATTTGTTTTGCTGAACTATGGATATTTGTTTAGAAGACATTTTCTTCTTTTAAAAAAATATGGGGAGAGGACTGAGGGAAGGAAAGGCAAATGGTTATAAAATGAATATAATTAAATTATTAGTAGTATAGGATAGAGTATACATATTTTTGTCAATATGAAAGATGTCTTCAAAGTGTTTAATTTATTCTTGGAGAGTAACTAACACATTTAAGTATATATAAATATAATTAATACAATAATTTTAAGCTTAGGATACAAAAGACCATATATATATATATATGTATATATGTATATATATATATATATATATAATATATGTTTTGTTTTGCTTTTTTCACTGTAAGAACTCCATCTAGAGATCAGTCATCTATCAATGACATTTTATCTAAGTGTTAGAAATTCACCTGTAGTGCTTGGCAGTAAAGTAACCTACATGGAGTATCAAAGTCAAATGTCAGACTTAGTCTTCCATGATAAGTCTTCCTGACTCCCAGGCAATAGTAGAATCCCATGCAAAGTATCATATTGCCTATTTAGTATAAGAGTACTTCTAATCCTAGCTTGAATATACCAATTGAAGTGTTTGGTTTCCTTTCAACCCAATTAAAATGCATTTCATGCATTAGTATCCTGTGCAATTGGAGTTATGGGAAGACATTTATGCAAATAGTTTATTTTTCTTCTAAAATATATATATATATATATTTACTATTTTTGTACCCAATTACATGTAGAAATGATTTTTAACATTCATTTAAAAAAATTAATTCCAAATTCCCTCCCTTCATTTCTCTCCTAGTCTCATTGAGAAGGCAAGCAATTTGATATAGGTTATACATGAGAAATTATGTACAGCATATATCTATATTATTCATGTTGTAAAAGGAAACACAGATAAAAAAAGAAAATATAGAAAATATATGTTTCAATATGCATTCAGACTCCATGAGTTCTTTGTAGATGGCTAGAATGTTTCATCATAAATCCTTTGAAATTATCTTGGAACACTGAATTGCTTAGAATGTTAACATACAAATAGTTGAAATCAGATTAAGTGCTATCAAAAGAAAGGCTATTACAACAAAAATCGTCATGTGCAAGAGAATTTCCATGTCCAAGATTACTGGCCATGAAAATATTTTTGAATGATATGGAGTCTCTTTCATGTGATCAAAGAATTTGACTAAACAAGAGTTTAATTTATTTTTCATAGCAAAAGCAAAATGTTCCTTTTGCAAATAGAAAAACAAATTAAAGTTATAAAATGTTTTAAATAGAATTAAAATATAACCTTTCTGAACCATATTATCCTCTTTGAGTAAAAATAGTTTAATATTAATAAGGAAAAATAGTTTCTTTTCATTTGATATATTTTGTTAGGTATATTCACATATGTGTGTATTAAACAGTGTTAACTAACTTCTTTTTAATATAGGTTATGGCCATTATTTTTCTTTTAATATTATGGTTCAAATTTCACTGGAGTTTGGCCATGATTCAAATCTTCCATTTTAATTACAATTATATTACATTATGATAATATTATATAATATTATTATATTATATTAATTATACATGATATACACATATACATATGTAATATATATATATATAATATAATAATGAACTCTAAGAAATCCATTTAGTCTCTATCATTGTTGCCTTATAGTTTGCATTAAATTTACTGAACCTCTTAATGGTAAATGTATGCACTGGGCTTTTAATGTGCAGTATAAATACTTACTAATATTAGGTAGAAACATTTGATGCACTGGATTCAATTAATATAAAATTAGGGTTCTATTCAATATCAATGGCTTCCCTTTCCCAAATCTTCTTTTATTAAAAGATTCTCAAAATTACTGACAAATGTTCGCTTTAGGAGTGGTATCTACAAATAATATTTCTATCAAGTCAGTTACTCTCTACTTGTGTGAAACTTCTGTCTTCTTGCTAAGTACAAACAATCAAGCAACCATCAGCAAACATTTAGGTAATGGACAAAAGGAAAACAGTAACAACCACACTCAAAGACATCATCGCTATATCAGAATTTACATTCTTTCAGGGAGACAATGTGGCTATGTGCAAGTATATAAAGAATAAATACCTTTTCCTTCCTTCTTTTTTTTCCTTTCACAAAATGGCTAATATCAGAATATTTTCCATGACTGCAGATGTATAACCTATATCAGACTGCCCACCATCTCAGGGAGGGGAAAAGGGAGGAGGGCAGGGATAGAATCTGGAATTCAAAACCAAAAAAAAAAAAAAAAGCTTTAAAATTTACATGTAGTGGAAGAAATAAACTATTATTTAAAAAATAAATACAAAGGAACCAGAGTAATAATAATGGAAGGTGATTTGCCAAGGGTTTAAAAAGTACTTAGGCACTCTGAAGGTTATACATTGGACAACAGTTGGCACCTGCCTAAGGACTCTCTTCTGGCTTCAGACTGATTATCAGTAGTAACTGCTGCTGTTTCCTTCCCAGCCTGATGTCTCCATTTTCCTTTGCCTCATTAAAGGAGCCACCCCTTGGCTACTGCTTAAATAGACCTATTCGACGAATGGGCATTACCTCACCCTAAGAGAGTAACTGAGCAGACTTTGGCCTGAAAGGGCCAAGGTCACCCAGCATACCCTGGGTCATCTCCAGTCATCCTGACGAATATCTGGTCACTGGATTCAGATGGCTCTGGAGGAGAAATGAGACTCGTGACCTTGCACAGCCCTCCCTCACACGAAACAAAGTCAAGTGCAAGTCATGTTATCATTTTTCTGATGGCATGGTCTTCTTTGGCCAACAAAGGATGAACACAACAATGAGTGAAAGACTTAGGATATAGACTGACATTTCCTTGACTCCTCATCAGCTTTCTGTTCCATACTAGCTCTTTAGTTTTAATTTATTTTGTAATCCTTTAAGTTCATAGGATTCAATCTTGCAGTATTTTCTAAATCTTTTGGAATTTTCAAGGGTTAAATCACAGACCTAATAATATTGTGATGAAAAGCAGAATTTGAGAATAAGTGGAAGAAATAAGCCATAAACATAGTGTGTTTGAGAGAACACTTGTCCCAGAGGCAGAACTATATATTTTCCCCACTGACTTTGTCACTAACTAGTTGAGTAAATTTTGGAAATGTTTTTATCATTGGATTTCAGGGTTTTTTTTTTTCCTGTAAAATATGAAACTTGAATTAATTGTTAAATTTAATGTTAGATTGGTCTTCATGATGTACTTGCTGGATGACTTTTTAAAATGTCAAAAGTATGACTCATTTAGATAAACTATATTTCAAAATCTAAATTTATTTCTAGATTGATCCCCACATCTGAACCAAATATTATTGATCTTTAAATTAAGAATCCCTGAATTAACTGACAATTCACCTAATACCATAGTAACCGAACAGAGTTAGGATTGAATTAGGATAGGTTGGATTTGGAAAGGTACTACAAAGTGCCAAATTTCCTTCCTTTTTGCCTTTCTATCAACTTTTCCCACTGCCTGGAATAATTTTGTGTCTCTCAAATTCTTGGTATACACAGGTTATTCAAAAATCAACTCTTGTCACCTCCTGCAAGAGGCCTTTCCTGATTGTCTATTGCTCCCTCCTCCCCTCCTTCCTCAGGCTAAATTTTTGCATTTGTTTCTCTTTTTATATGCTGTTTTCCTCTATTAAGTTTTGAGATGTCATGGTATATTCATTTTTGTCTTTATATCATGATAGCTGTAAAATGCTGTTCATATGAAAACTACATTTATAGAATAATCTCTCTCCTTCTGTCTGTGTGTGTGTGTATGTGTGTGTGTGTGTGTGTGTGTGTGTGTGTGTGTGTGTAGTAATCTCTCTTTTATAGACTCAGTCATAGCTCAGATTTGGAAATGATCAGAGTTCATATAGTCCAATCTTAATTTGAACACAAATCTCTGGTCCATTAACTTTTATAAATGTATAAATGATCAAGTGCCTCTGCTTCAAGACTTCAAATGATAAGAAACTCCAATGATTAGAAAAATGACCCTCAAAGCATCTCATTCTGGAATAAAGGGATAGGGACCACTCTAGAACTCTTGGATTGAAATCAATTTATTATTGCCATTGTATTTAGCCATTTATACTAGGACAATTATAACATTTTTTCACTAAATTCCACATTTTCACTTGAAGATTTTCATTTGTTTTTAATTCTTGCTTTGTTTAAAATATGTGAATCCCATTAAAATTCAACAAACATTGATAATGTTTATTTCTATCTAAGATATCTGCTTCAATTAAAATCATCACACATTTACTAAATATTAACTGGAGAAAATAACTCCTTAAAAGGAACAGTTGGACAAAGGGAAAAGGAGATGCAAAAGTCAACTGAAGAAAACAATTTGATAAAAATTGGAATTGGGCAAGTAGAAACTAATGACTCTATGAGACAGTAAGAATCAGTCAAACAAAATCTAAAGAATGAAAAGAGAAGAAAATGTAAAATATTTTATTGTAAAAACAACTGACCTGGAAAACAGAACCAGGAGAGAAAATTTAAGTATTAGCCTGCAAGAAAGCCACAGTGCAACGAAGAGACTGAACAATATCTTCCAGGAAATCATAAAAGAAAACTGCCCAGAAGTGCTAGATCTAGAGGGCAAAACAATCATCGAAAGAATCCACCACTCACCTCCTGAAAGAGATCCCAAACTCAAAACAGCAGAAAATGCCATTGCCAAATTTCAGAACTATCAAGTAAATGAGAAAATATCACAGGCAGCTAGAAAGAAAACATTCAAATATCGAGGAGTTACAGTCATGATCACATAAGACCTTGCAGATTCTACATTAAAAGACCAAAGGAATTGGAATCTGATATTCCATAAGGCAAAGGAGCTGAGACTACAATCAAGGATCAATTACCCAGCAAAGTTCAATATAACATCTCAGGCAAGGAGATGGTCATTCACCAAAATAAGAGATTTTCAGACCTTCCTTATAAAAATGCCAGAACTTAATAGAAAATCTGATCTTAAAATGCATTTCTCAAGAGAGGCATAAAAAGGTAAACAGGGGAAAAAAATAAACTTGTTACTCAATTTGGACAAACTGTTTACTGCCCTAGAAGGGAAGATGATAATCTTGAGAATTGCACATCTACTGTGAAATATAAAAGAGATATAGACTGGGGGAATGGGTATAAAGTAAAAGATGTCACATTAAAAATATGATTTAAGCATGTTAAGGGATTGTAACAGGAGGTGTGAAAAGGAGGAAGCAGAAAATGGTAAATTACATCACAGGAAGAAGTACAAAATTATAATGGAGGGAAAGAGAGGAGGGAGATGAGCATTATTTGAGAGGTACTCTCATCTGATTTGTTTTAAGGTGGGAATAATAAACTTAAGTATATAATTTTAACTAACTCTATAGGCAGTAGGAGGGGAAGGGCTAAGAAAGGGTTGGGGAAGCTAAAATGGAGGGAAGAAGTAATAAGGGTAAAGGGGAGTGAAAGGGAGGGGGGTAAAAGCAAAAAGGAAAGGCTGCAGGAGGTGGTGGTGAAAAGTGAAAACTATTGAGGTGGGGAATGGAAATGGAAGAGTTAAAGGCACAAATGGTTGGAAAGAAGATGGAGAGAAATACACAGATAGTAATCATAACTGTAAATATGAATGGAATGAACTCTCCCATAAAATGGAGATGGATAGCAGAATGGATTAAAAGCCAAAATCCAACGATATGTTGTATACAAGAAATACATTTGAAATGGGGGGATACACATAGGGTAAAGGTGAAAAGTTGAAGCAGAATATATTTTGCTTCAACTGATATAAGAAAAGCAGGAGTAGCAATCCTACTCTCAGATGAAGAAAAACAGAAATAGACCTAATCAAAAGAGATAAGGGAGGAAATTATATTCTACTAAAAGGTACCATGGATAATGAAGCAATATCATTACTAAACATGTGTGCTCAAAGTGATATAGCATCCAAATGCTTAGAGGAGAGGCTGGGGAAGTTGAAGGAAGAAACTTACAGCAAAACTATACTAGTGGGAGAACTCAACCTCCCTCTCTCTGAATTTGATAAATCTTACCTCCAAATAAAGAAGAAAGAGGTTAAATAGCTAAATGAAACTCTGATAAGGTAGATATGATAGCTCTCTGGGGAAAACTGAATGGGAATAGAAAGGCATGTACCCTTTTTCAGCAGTGCTTGGCACATATACGAAAACTGACCATGTACTAGGGCATAAAAACTTCACAATCCAGTGCAGAAAGGCAGAGATAATCAATGCATCCTTCTCAGATCATAATGAAATAAAAATTACATGTAATAAAAGGCCATGGAAAGATAAACCAAAAATCAGGTGGAAACTAAATAATCTAATCCTAAAGAGGAAGTAGGTTAAACAACAAATCATAGAAACAATCAACAACTTCATTCAAGAGAATGACAATAATGAGACAACATACCAAATCTTATGGGATACAGCAAAAGAAGTTCTTAGGGGAAGTTTTATATCTTTGAATGCCTACATAAATAAAATAGAGAAAGAGGTGATCGATGACTCGGGCATGCAGCTAAAAAAGCTAGAAAAAGAAAAAATTCAAAATCCCCAAGTAAATCCCAAATTAGAAATACTGAAAACCAAAGGAGAGATTAATAAAATTGAAATTAAGAAAATTTTTGAATTATTGAATAAAGCCAATAGATGCTTTTATGAAAAAAGTAAGAAAATTGAAAAACATTTGGTCAATTTAATTTGAAAAAAGAAAGAAGAAAATCAAATTACTAATATCAAAAATGAAAGGGAATGAGGAGGAAATTAAAACGATAAATTTAATTTAAATAATTAAGAGAGTATATTAAAACAATAGTGAAAAATTTTTGCCCAACTTTATGCCCACAAATTCGACAATATAAATGAAATGCATGAATATTTTAAAAAAATACAAATTGCTCAGAATTGAATAATTAAACAACCTCATCTCAGAAAAAGAAATTGAACAAGCCATCAATGAACTTCCTAGGAAAAAATCTCCAGGGTCAGATGAATTTACAAGTGAATTTTATCAAACATTTAAAGAACAGTTAATTCAAATACTATATATATATATATATATATATATATATATATATATATATATATATATACATATATATATACATACACATACACACACACACATATATATATACACATATAGATAGATAGATATAGATATAATTTTTGAAAATTGGGGAAGAAAGAGACCTTCCAAATTATTTTTATTTTTATGATACAAATATGGCTTTGATATCTAAACCAGGAAAAGAGAAAACAGAGAAAGAAAATTGTAGACTAATTTCTCTAACGAATATAGATGCAAAAATCTTAGCAAAAAGAATACAGCAAATTATCATGGGAATAGTACATTATGATCAGGGAGGATTCACATCAGGAATGCAGAGCTGGTTCAATATTTGGAAAATTATTAGCATTATCAATCACATCAACAACAAAACTAACAGAAAACACATGATTATCTCAATAGATGGAGAAAAAGCTTTTTACAAAATACAACCCCCATTCCTGTAAAAAACGCTGGAGAACATAGGAATGAAAGGAATTTTCTGCAAAATAATAAGCAGTATCCACCAAAATCCTTCAGCAAGCATTATATGCAATGGAGATAAGCTAGACTCATTTACAATAAGATCAGGGGTGAAACAAGGATGTCCATTATCACCACTATTATTTAATATGGTACTAGAAATGTTAACTGTAGCAATTAGACAAGATAAAGAAATTGAGGGAATAAAAATAGGCAAAGAAGAAACTAAGTTAGCACTCTTTGCAGATGATATGATGATATATTTAGAGAATCCCAGAGGTTCAAGTAAAAATCTCCTTGAAATTATAAACAACTTTGACAAATTGCAGGTTACAAAATAAACCCTCACAAATTTTGTGCATTCCTATATGTTAATGACAAAGTCCAACAGCAAGAAATAGAAAGAGAAATCCCATTTAAAGCTAGGGTAGACACTCTAAAATATTTGGGAGTTTACCTGCCAAAACAAAGCCAGGGACTATATGAACACAATTACAAGATACTTTTTGCACAAATAAAGTCACATCTAAGTAAGTGGAAACATATCAGTTGCTCATGGGTAAGCCAAGCCAATATAATAAAAATGACAAGTCTGTCAAAATTAATTTATTTATTTAGAGCCATATCAATTAAACTATTAGATAATTATTTTCTAGAGCTGGATAAAATAATATAAAAATTTATCTGGAAGGACAAAACCTCCAGAATATCAAAGGTACTAATGAAAAGAAATGCTAGTGAAGGTGGCCTAGTGCTACCAGATCTCAAATTATATTATAATGCAGCAGTTATCAAACCACTTGACACCAGCTAAGAAACAGAAGGGTAGATAAATGGAATATGCTAAGTACTCAAGACATGGTAGGCAAGGAATATATCAACCTACTGTTTGATAAACCCATGGACACCAACTTCTGGGATTAGAACTCACTGTTCAACAAAAATTGCTCGGAAACCTGGATTGCAGTGTGGTGGAAACTAGGCATAGACCCATGCTTGACACAGTATATAAAAATAAAGTCCAAATGGGTGCATGATCTATATATAAAGATTGATACCATGGACAAATTGGAGGAGCAAGGAATAGTGTATGTATCCGATTTATAGAGAAGGGAAGAATTTTTTTTTTTTACTAAAGAAGAGATAGAAAGCATTATGAAGCGCAAGATGGAAAATTTTGATTACATGAAACTGAAAGGTTTTTGCACAACCAAACCCAGTGCAACCAAAATTTGAAGGGATGAAGAAAATTGGGAAAGAATTTTTATGGCTAATCTCGGGAATTATGGCCTCATTTCTAGAATACAGAGAACTGAATCAAATGTACAATAATGCAAGTCATTCCCCAGTTGATAAATGGTCAAAGGATATGAACAGGTAATTTTCAGAGGAAGAAATTAAAGATATCTATAATCATATGAAAAAATTCTCTAAATTACTTTTGATTAGAGATGCAAATCAAAATAACTTTGAGGTACCACATCATACCTATTAGATTGGCAAACATGACGGAAGAGGAAAATGATAAATGTTGGAGAGGATGTGGGAGAGGTGGAACACTAATTCATTGTTGGTGGAACTGTGAGCTCATCCAACCATTCTGGAGAACAATTTGGAACTATGCCCAAAGGGATACAAAATGTGCATACTCTTTGAACCAGCAATAACGCTTTTAGGACTGTATCCCCAAGAGTTCACAAAAATGGCAAAGGGTCCCACATTTACAAGAATATTTATAGCAGCACTCTTTGTAGTCGCCAAAAACTGGAAATCAAAGGGATGCCCATCAACTGAGGAATGGCTGAATAAATTATGGTATATGACTGTAATGGAGTACTATTGCACGCTAAGAAATGACGAACAAGAGAACTTTAGAGAGGCCTGGAAAGACTTGTATGATCTAATGCTGAACGAAAGGAGCAGAACCAGGAGAATTCTGTGCACAGCAACGAGCACAGTGTGTGAGAGTTTTTTCTGGTAGACTGATCTTCTTAGCAATGCAAGGATGTTAAAAAAAAAAGTCACAATGGTCTTTGAAAGCAAAATGTCTTCCACATTCAGAGAAAGAACTATGGAATTCAATTGCAGAATGCAGCAGATCATTTGTGTGTGTGTGTGTATGTGTGTGTGTGTGTGTGTGTGTGTGTGTATTATGTTTTGGTTTGCTATATGATTTCTCTTATTTATTTTAGTTCCTCTACACAGCATGACTGTAGTGAAAATGTATTCAATAGGAATTTTATGTGTAGATCCTATATAGAATTATATGCCATCTTGGGGAGAGAGGGGGGCCACTGGAGGGTATGTATGGGGGAAAAATCTGAGTTTTATGGTAGTGATTGTAGAACATTAAAAATAAAAAAAAATTAAAATAAAATCCATGTGAGTCCTTAGGTAGAAATATGTATTTCTTTACATTTGCTTGAGGAAATGGATTTAGATGAGAATATATAAGTGGTGATGATATTGCTAAGGGAGACAGACATATCTTTGATGATGATGATAAAAGTTGAATAAAAACAACTCAGTTGTAGCATGATTATAGCTAAAGCATAGCAAAAAAGAGCGGCATTGGTCTGTGGGCATATTATGGCAAAATATTCACTGTTAAATTCATAATGAGATTTTTACATAAAAATAACTCCTCATTATGAATAAAGGAATTTATTCCAAGCTAGTAATATGGATGTCACCACCTCCAAAGCAGTACATTGGAGAGCCAAAGGTGAGGTAAAGAATAAATGTAATGATTATTTTGAAAATTATATATTTATCTTTCAGCTTAATATTATTAAGTTCTTTACATGTTTGAAGTCATATTAAATTCTATTTTACAGGAAAAAGTGGAATGTTCATAAGTGCCTAAGATCTAACAAATTAGTAGTGTTGGCAATATTTAAACACACCCTAGGCAAGGTCAACTAATCAAAGAAATTTTTAAGGCAATAAAATAATCTTTTCAGAGGATGAAAAATAAATATATTCAGAGGAAATTCATATTTCCACACAGGAAAATGACTGATAAAATTATAATTAGCAGTGTCTCCTTATCCAAGTGTAACAATTTGTAAAAGATGTCCACTTTAAAAAATTTCAAAAAGACATTGTTAGCTTTTACTTGGTAGTCATTCCTTTCACTTATTATCTTTATATTTTAGTTTAAATAGCAAATATATTTTACTTTTATTTTAATTGTAACAACAGTACCATTTTTGGAAACAATCATGCACAATCATAAAGATTCCTTAAGCATATATTATTTAATAGACAGATTTTTTTTATGAATTGTCTATGCTTCCCTCAGTATCTATATGAAATAAATTTATTTAACTTTGTGTGATGAAAGTATGAGGTTAATGGGTATGAAACCACAAAGAGTAGAAAAGAAGTTATGGAAATATCAGACAGGGGAAGATAAATTCAAATAATAAAAACTTTGAATGAATTTTTGTTACTGGAGGCTTCCCCCAAATCAAAGAATGACTAATATATCAGTATGATTGCTTTATAATTACAATTTGTTTCTTCAAAGTTGTGAGAATTATGAGTTCAATAATGCTGTATGAGACAATGATGAAATTAATCTGAGTGCAAGAAAAAAATCATTCTGATTGGATTGACTTGAAAATTTATTAATGATTTCCCCACTTCCTAACCTCTTCAAGTTTTTGCATGTGCTACAATTTTGTCATTCATTCATATTCCTTTTAAACAAATAATTCCTGAAAAACAACTGAGTAGAAAGACTCAAGAAAATCTGTGCTTAAAAAAAATTGAAGGGAAACAATGAAGATGGAAGGAAGGAAAAAAGGAAGTAAGGAATTAAGGACAAAAGGAAGAAAGGAAGGAAGGTTTCTTTTTTAGATAGCATATACATGATATCAGGTATTTTGTGACATGCTATTTCAATTACATCTTGTTAGTTGAATTAAATACTGTACTGAAAAGGGCTTTAAAAATCTTGAAGAGTTGTATAAATCTGAGCTGCTTTACAACAAGTAAAAGATTTTAAGAATCTACTGAAAGTGCATGGAACATATATTTCTATTTTCTGTCAATGACCTCTTGTTAAAATAATAATGAAATTCTTCTGAGATCAAGTGATGAACATCGAATGAGCATCAAAAAATGCTCAAACTTCTTAATTTTTTCATTCTTACTTCTGGAATATTTCATATCTCTACCTTATTGTTTTTGCTTTAAAGTGTCTCCCCACTTCTTTCATCCCCTACTTCCCATACACATTAACATGTTGCTTTCACATTAGTGAATTTATCCTCTCTAGCTGAATTGAAATTATAAAATCTGAAGTAAATTAAAAAATAAGAACACCTTTTTTCTTACTTATTCTAGTAGTATCAGCAGAGATTCTTCCATCTTGGGTTCAAAACTAAAAACTCAACATCCTACAAAGTCTGAATGTTTATGTGCAGAGTTGAGATCCATTGCTCATTGTACCAGGTTGTTAGGGTATTGAAGGGGTAACATGAATAAAGAGATGCTGCAGCAGGAGGGAAATCCCTGAGAATGTCCTAAAGATGAGGCAGTGTGTTGGTTTACAAAGTTGCCAGAAATCAGATCTCAGGAGGCCAGTGTGTCTGTGGTAGTGTATGTGGTAGGAATCAGCATTTTTCAGCATACATTCAGAAGATTATTAAATAATTGGGTTTCTTGGTTTTTTGTTTGTTTTTTTTCATACTTTGTTTTTAAATATGATTAATATTTTATTTTTTATTTTCAACCTTCACTTCCATAAGATTTTCAGTTTTGCATTTTCTCCCTCACCCAATTCTCCCCATCACTAAAATGGAATCCAAATCTTAAATAGTTTCTGCTTGCATGTTTATATTAAACATATTTTCACATTAGTCATTATGTAAAGAACAATTAGAATTAATGGGAAGAGCCACTGATAAGAAGAAACAAACAAAACAGAAAAAGAAAAGCAAAGCAAATGGTATGCTTCCATCTTCATTCAGACTCCAAAGTTCTGGTTCTGGATATTGATAGAATTTTCCATGACGTCTTTTGCAGTTGTCTTAGATCCTTGCATTGCTAAGAGAAGCTAAGTGTATCAAGGGCAGTCATAGCACGATGTGGCTGTTAGTGCATACAATGTTATTCAGGTTCTGCTCATTTCACTCACCACTGAATGATAAGTCTTTTCAGGTTTTTTATTAATTCTGCCTGCTCATAATTTCTTATAGCATGAGAGTATTCCATTACATTCACTTAACTCAACTTGTTCAACCATTGCCCAATCAACGGACATCCCCTCAATTTCCAGTTCTTGGCCACCATAAAAAAGCATTGCTATAAACACTTTTGTACATATGGGACCTTTTCCCATTGTTACGATCTCTTTAGGATACTGACGTAGAAGTGGTACTGTTGGATAAAAGAGTATTCACAATTTAATAGCTCTTTGGGCACAGTTCTAAATTGCTCTCCAGAATGGTTGGATCACCTCACAACTCCACCAACAATGCACCAGTGTTCCAATTTTCTTTCTCTTTTTTGTTTCTTTTTTTGCTAATTTAGTTTTAGTTTTCATCATTCACTTCCACTGGATTTTGAGTTCTGAATTTGCTCCTTATGTCTCCCCTTCCTCCATCCCCAGAAAGTGTGCTTTATGATTAGCCCTTTCACCAGTCTGCCTTCCCTTCTACCACCACCAATCCTTCTCTGATCACTTTTCCTTCTATTTTATTGTAGGGCAAGACAGATTTACAATTGCCTGTATATCTTATTTGCAGTTGCTTGTAAAAAACATTTTAACAAAAAAAAAACAAACAAACTTTGATTTCTACATTCTCTCCTTTCCTCCTTCCCCACTGAACTGAGAAGGCAAGCAATTTGATGTAGTTTATATATGTATAGTCATGCAAAACACTTTCATAATAATCATGTGAAAGACTAATTATATTTCCTTCTATCCCATCCTGCCCACTATTTATTCTGTTTTCTCCTTTGACTGTATCCTACCTGAAAACTGTTTGCTTCTGATTACTCCATCCCCCATTTGTCCACTTTTCTATCATCCCCACTCTTATCCCCTTACCTGTAGGGTAAGATAGTTATTTACTATAAGTAATTTACTAATCTCCTCTTACCTCTTCTCTATATCCCCCCACAGCAAAAGCATTTCCTTGCATCTTTTATGTGAGATAGTTTATCCCATCTACCTGTCCCTTTCTCCTTTCCCCAGTAGGTCCTTCTCTCTCACTGTAATTTTATTTTATAGATACCATCACTTCATACTCAACTAACTCTGTGCCCTCTGTACAATGTGTTCAGGGAGAACTGGTACTTTGGGCTGAAAACTGCTGAACTCTTTTCAGGGCTGCTGTTTAGTGTCCACCTGTTCCAACCAACTTTCACCTGTGGCTCCAAGAAACTGCAGTATATGAAGTGGCCACACCCCAGTAAATTGTTTCGGCAGAAGGGCCAAACTAGACTGAGGGTAAACAAGTGATCTCAAACTTGGTGAGCTAGGGGGCTGTCTATCACACTCATGTGAAGACTTTCGCTGGTGGAGTGGGTAGTTGAGAACATTTTGTTCCAATGCCCATGAAGGCAGCTGAAGCAAGTGATGTGGAGTGCTTAGAGCTTGGTTAGACCCCGAAGATGCCAAGGTCATCAACTGCATCCTGAGCCACAGACAGTCATCTTGATTTTGTTCTGCCACTGGATCATTATGACTGTGGAGGAGAGAGTGAGGTTGAGGTCTTCGTGCAACTCTCAAATCCAATTTACACATGAATCAAAAGATATCATTCATATCATTTTACTATTATACCTCAAAATCCTATGGTGACAAGCAAGTGATGAAGCATCAGGTGTGGATACACTGGGTACTATAGTCACAACCCTGCACATGGGCAGTGCAGGCCATAGGGTTGCTTTTCACTGGAAGAAGTGGTGGAATTTGGTAGTTCCCTGGGTGTCTGAGAAGCCTTTTAAGGATTGCACTGCTCACCTCCTGGTGTGAGAAAGGGGGCTAGAAAAGAGACCCTAAAATGTGTCTGCCTACGGAGCCTTGGCCTGATTACTGCAGCAGTCAGGGAATCCCACTCTCTGGTTGAAACACAGAAAATGTACAAAATATACAGAAACATCTGCAAAGATGATTCCACTCACTTTGGGCACATGGAACATGTGCACACTTATAGACAACACAAAATCCAGTAGACCTGAAAGAAAACCTCCTCTTATTGTAAGAGAAATCAGCATGCATCACATCCAAATAGCATCCCTGAGTGAAAAAGTATGGCAAATGAAAGCAAACTTACTGAAATTGAAGCTAGATACACATTTTTTAGAGTAGCCTCAGTGAAGGGGAGCCCTATTAAGCTGGCATAGGTTTTACAATCAAAAGTGATCTAGGTAGCAAGCTTGTATGCCTGCTAAAAAGAGTGAATGGCATACACATGACAATGAGATTGCCACTTGGAGGAAAGCATCATGTCACCATTATCAGTGCCTATGTTCCCTTCATGATGAACCCTGATGAGGTCAAAGAAAAATCTTTTGAGGATTCAGAGACCCTTATAATTAATGTGCCAAAAGAGGACAAGATTATAATTCTGAGTGATTTTAATGCCAGAGCATGCTCAGACTACCAGACTTGGCAGGGAGTCCTAGAGAGGAATGGAGTTGGAAACAACAGCAGTAATGGTCATTTACTCCTGAAGATTTGTGCATCACATGACTGTCTCATCACCAACACTGTTTTCTGTTAACCTAAATGCAATAAAATTTCATGGATGCAACCTTACTGCAAACATTGGAATCTAATAGACTATGTGATTATAAGAAGAGACAGATAAGGTGTGAGAGTGACAAAAGCAATGTATTGTGAAGAGTGATGGACTGATCATAGATTTATCTTTCCCAAGGTAAATATTTGCAGTCAGTAAAAGTGCCACCTCCCAAGGCAATATCACTACCAGAAGAATTGATGCCAATAAATCAGAGCTCTTCACTGAATGTGATCAGCTTGTTGCTGAATTGGAAAGATAACTGAGCCAACATACAGTTGGTAACTGGAGCAGAAAAGGAGAGAGCAGCTCTCAGAGATTTGGTGTACAACACTGCTTTTGATCAACTGGGTCAGAACACTCACAAACACCAAGATTGGGTTTGATGAAAATGGTGGTGAAATTCAGAAGCTGCTAAATGAAAGAAGAGAACTCCTCAGGATTTATAAGCAAAATAGTTCATCTATTTCTAAGATGGTGGCATTTAATTGCATCTAAAGGAAAGTACAAGCAAAGCTTAGAGAAATGCAGGATTCCTGATTCAGTAAGGAGGCAGATGAAATTTAGTTTCATGCTGACAGTAACAATCCAAACTGCTTTCATGATTTCCTGAAAGGTATTTATGGACCAAAAGCCTATGGCACATCCCACCTACTCAATGTTGATGGAGTCACAATGATTAGTGATAAGGACATAACCCTAGAGAGAGGGGCTGAACACTTTGATAGCTTTCTCAATAGACCATCATCAGTCAATGCTGAGATCATTGATGGTTTACCTCAGGTTGAAATCAATCTCTTCTTAGGTAAACTTCCAACTGAAGAAGAGATTTTGATTGCCATTAGACTCCTTTCATGTGTCAAAGTCCTTGGTGCTGATTGTGCTCCAGCTGAGATTTGCAAGGTAAGAGGACTACTGCTCATACAAAAACTGACTGAAAATTTCCAAGTTATATGGCAAGAGGAGGTTATCCCCCAGGAGTTGAAGGATGCCTCCATTGTCCATCTCTATAAAGATAAAGGGAATCAATTGTCCTAAGACAATCACAAAGGGGTCTCTCTCTTAGTCATTGCTGGCAAGATTCTTTTTTAAATTAAATTATTTTATTTGTTTTCAGTGTTCTACAATTACTTCCATATATCTTAGATTTTTTTCCCCTCCCTCCTCCTCCTTCCCTGAGACAGCATAGAATTTTACATAGGTGCTATACATGCATTCCTATTAAATATATTCTCACCTTAGTCATGTTGCATAGAAGAATTAAAATGAATGGGAGAAATCATAAAACAAAACAAAATATAATACAAAAGAAAATGGTCTGCTTCATTCTGTGATCAAATTCCATAATTCTTTTTCAGGATGTGGAATGTATTTTGCTTTGAGATCATTGGGTATTTGTTAAGTCCTTGCATTGCAATAAAGTACTAAGTCTTCCAGAAAAATTCCTCTCACACTCTGGTTGTTTCTGTGTACAAATTTCTCCTCCGTCTCCTCCTTTTACTCAGCATCAGTCCATATAAGTCTTTCCAGGCTTCTCTGAAGTCTTTCTGTTCATCATTTCTTATAGCACAATAGTGTTCCATTATGTTGATATATCACAATTTATTCAGTCATTCCTCAATTGATGGGCATCCCCTTGATTTCCAAGTTTTGACCACCACAAAGAGAGCCGCTATAAATATTTTTGTATATGTGGGACCCTTTCCCATTTTTATGGTCCCTTGGGGACAGTTTTAGAAGCAGTGTTGCTGGGTCAGAGGGTATGCACATTTTTGTAGCCCTTTGAGAATAGTTTCAAATTGCTCTTCAGAATGGTTGGATCAGTTCACAGGTCCACCAACAATGAATTAGTGTACCAACTCTCCTACATCTTCTCCAACATTTATCATCTTCCTGTTTTGTCATGTTAGTCAATCTGACATGTGTGATGTGGTACCTCAGAGTTGTTTTGATTTGCATCTCCTTAACCAATACGGATTTAGGGCATTTTTTCATGTCACTGCACATATCTTTAATTTCTTCCTCTGAAAACTGCCTGTTCATATACTTTGACCACTTATCAGTCGGGGAATGACTTGAATTCTTGCATATTTGATTCAGTTCTCTTCATATTTTAGAAATGAGGCCTTTATTACAGACATTAGCTGCAAAAATTCTTTATCAGTTTTCTCCTTCCCTCTTAATATTGGTTGCATTTGATTTTATTTGTACAAAAACTTTCGGTTTAATGTAGTCAAAATTATCCATTTTTCACTTCATAATGTTTTTTGTCTCTTGATTTGTCAAGAATTTCTCCATTCTCCATAAATCTTAGAAATACACTATTCCTTGCTCCGCTAATTTATTTTTGCTATCAATCTTTATACCTAGATCATGTACCTATTTGGACTTTATTCTTGTGTGTGGTGTCAGGCACTGTTCAGCTTGCACCTTACTGTTATCCAGTTTTCCCAGCAGTTTTGTCAAACTGTGAATTCTTATCCCAGAAGCTGGGGTCCTTGGGTTTATCAAACTGCACATTCCTATATTCTCTGGCAAGATTCTATCTAGAGTCCACCTTAATAGGCTGATCCTTCACCTGGAAGATAATCATCTACCTGAGAGCTTTTGTGGCTTCAGAAAAGCCCAAGGAGCAGTCAATATGGTTTTTCTTGCCTAACAACTCCAGCAGAAATATCAGGAGCTTAGCATAGGTCTATAAGCGATATTTGTAGATCTGGCCAAGGGCTTTGACACTGTTAGGCATGAGGGTTTCTGGAAAATTATGTGAAAATTTGCCCAGAGAAGTTCATCGCTATTATATGTCAATTTCATGATGGCATGTTTTGTGTTCTGGAGAGTGGACAATGATCCTGTGCCTTCCCAATCACCAATGGAGTGAAACAGGACTGTTGACTTACTCTCAATTTGAAAAGACTACAAGCAAAGACCAAAGTGAAGGCAGCGTTGATGCATGGTTTTCTGTTTGCGGATGTTTGTGGCCTCAATGCAGCCTCTGAAGCTGAGATGCAGCAAAGTATGGATCAATTTTCTACTGCCTGTTCTAATTTTGACCTAGTAATTAGCAGGAAGAAAACACAGGTCCTCCATCTGCCACCACCACACCATCCATGCATTGAATCATTGGTTACAACAAACATACCAGTGCTCCCTCTTACCCCAGGATTGCCAGGCCTGATAGTGACCCAGACTCAAGCTTGAGCAGAGCAAGATAATTATACCTCAGAGCCAGCAAAATGATACCTGAAATCCCTGTCTAATTCACTGTGCAATCCTCCTGTCTGTGGGCTGATAGCTCTGGAGGTACCTATTGCAGCTGCTACTGTCACTGCCACCACCCTGGAGCTGCTGCTGGGGACAAATCAGTCTCCTCTCTCACCCAGGTCCAAACAGACTTTTCCTACTAACCTTCTAAGTTATTTTTCGTGTTTGTAAATAGAGAAGTTTGGAAACCTCCACATCTGCCAGTGATTCAATGCCCTGGGGCCTACTCCATGTGTTGCTGGGGCCAGGTCCATGCCCATGGGGCCCACACTGTACTTCACACCTCTCTCAGACTAGTGCAACAAACCTTTTCTGCTGGCCTTCCAAGTTGTCTTGGGCTAGAAATCTGTTTCACTCTCTCATTTTCCTGCTCTAGGATTTGTATATACTAATTTTTTACAGGTATTTGGCGAGGTTTGGGGGAGAGCTCAAGGAAGTTCTTATTCTGCCATCTTGTTTCTGCCCATAGTGTTCAAATTTTCTTCTCCAACATTTATCATTTTCCTATTTTTCACATTAATCAATCTGATAAGTGTGATGTGGTAACTCAGAGTTGTTTTGATTTGCATCTCTCTAATCTTTAGTGATTTAGAGCATTTTTTCATATCATTATGTATAGCTTTAAATTTTTTCCTCTGAAAACTGCCTGTTCATATCCTTTCACTATTTATTGGGGAAGACCTTGTATTCTTATAAATTTGACTCAATTCTCCATATATTATAGAAACAAAGCCTTTATCAAAAACACTGATGGTAGAATCTGCTTCCCAGATATCTGCTTCCTTCTCATCTTGGTTGCATTGGCATTGTTCGTGCAAAAACGTTTCCATTTCATATAATGGAAATCATCCATTTTGCTTTTCGTAATGTACTCTATGTCTTGTTTGGTCATAAATTCTTTTCTTCTCTGTAGATCTGACAGGCAAACTATTTCTTGCTCTCTTGGTTTGCTTATAGTATCAGTCTTTATAGCTAAATCACATACTCATTTTGACTTTATCTTGATACATACTTAAAGATGGTGGTCTATGACTAGTTTCTGCCATACTACTTTCCAGTTTTCCCAGAAGTGTTTGTTAAATAGTGAGTTCTTACTCCAGAAGTTTGAATCTTTAGATTTATCAAATAAAATCCTATTGTCATTGACTACTATGTGTTTGGTACCGAAACTATTCTGTTCTGATAACTACCACTTTAAAATATAATTTTAGATCTTGGATGACAGGGCCACCTCAGTAATTTCCTTTATATTCTGGATATTTTGATCCTCCAGATGAATTTTGTCATTGTTTATTTCTAGCTCTATAAAATAATTTTGGTAGTTTGATTGGTAGAGCACTGAATAAGCAAATCAATTTAGATATAATTGTCATTTTTATTGTATTATCTTGAGCTACCCATGAGCAACTAACATTTTTCTAATTATTTAGATCTGACTTTATTGTGTGATTCATTTTTGTTTCATTTTTCTTCCTGTGGAATCACCTGTAATTACCATATCTCTGGCAAATTATTTCTCATTCATTCATTCTTTATCCATGTTTATGAAATAATTGGGAGGGGGTAGAAAAGTCTAGTTCTTCATCTTATTGCTCAATTATCTCTCTTTAAATATATTTTTGTTTTGTTAAGTATTTCCTAACTGTATATAAAAAAAAATCAACAGTGAGTTTAAAAAAATCAGTTCCAAATCCTCTTCTCTACAGATTCAAATCTATCCTTGAGAAGCTGCCAAGAAATTTGATATTGATTATAAATGTCAAGTCATATAAAACATGTCTTGCAAAAGAAAACACAGACAAAACAAGAAAACAAAAAATAAAATAAAAGCATTCTTCAGTCTGTATTCAAAATTCATCAGTTCTCTCTATGGAGGTGGATATATATATATATATATATATATATATATATATATATATATATATATATATATATATATATATATTTTTTTTTTTTTTTCATGTATCCTTTCAACTTGTCCTTGGATCATGGCTTTCACTGGAGTGATTAAATCTTTCAGGTGATCATCCAAATTGTATTGTTGTTATGATGTACAATGTTTGTCTGGTTCTGTTCACTTAATTTTGTATGAGTACACATAAGTGTTCGCAATTTTTTTTTCTGAAATGATCTTGCTCATCATTTCTTACAGAACAGTAGTATTCCATCACAATCATATGCCACAGATTTCTGGGAGCAGAGTTAATAGAATAGAGAAAGGATCAAATCTCCCAACATTCTTCTCCAAACAACTTTAAAATAACACCTCAGATTGAATTCTGAAGTAGTGGAGTCAATAAAAGTCAGAATAAGACATTATTCTACCTAAAGACAACAAAAGAAGAAAGAAAAATAAATTGGTGAATTGGGAGAGGTGGGGTGGTAAGGTTGCCCTTAAGCCCACTTGGATGGAACCATGTGGTAGTGACAAAAGCAACAGCAGCTACAGGAGTCTTCAGACCTGGTAAGGAGACCTGGCAACTGATCAGAAAGAGATTATAGGTTACCTCTATAGAAGCACTAAATGCAGGACCAGATACTCTTTGTTAACTCCATTGCCCACACCAAATTCTTGATCATAATTCAATGATGGAAAGGAGCACTTTCAGTCAAATGTCATAGATATAAATTTTTAATGGGAAAAAAATGAACTACAGGAGGAAATCATAAAATTATACAAGGGAGAGACCTCAATTTCCCTCTCTAAGAGCTAGATAAACCTAACCATAAAATAAATAAGAAAGATGTCAATACATTGAACAGAATAGAACAGAGTTGGATATGATAGACCTCTGGAGAAAATTAAATGGGAATAGAAAGGTGCATATTTTTTATGTAAAAATGACACTCTGTAATAATAATTTAAGTGGGAAGATCTTTCCCACTCATTAATTGAGTCATGAAACTGGTTTAAATCACCTGGAAGTCTAAGTCACATGTCATGAGGAGCTTCCTGAAAGGGTGGAACAGGAAGTGTGGATCAGAATCAGGAAGAAGCTATGCAGGCCACCAGGCACAGGAAGACTCATGAGTGTTTGCTAGTGGGAAGGCCCAGGTGGGGATGGGGCTAGGTTGAGGGAGAGAGGGAAGGCTTGGGAATACATTTGTCCCCAGTAATGCTAATGTGTATTGATTTCTTGGCTATCATGATGGATCTGGATTTCTGGTGTCTGAATAAATGTTTTCCTTCTGCCTTCTATGTGGTAGTCTTTTATACTTTGCAATTGAGAACTATGCCAGAGTATTCATAGTTGTCCTCAGTGTTGTGAATATTGCTTGGGTGATACACATCCTTACCAAAATTGTCCATCTAATTAGGGCATTAAAACCTCACAACTAAATTCAGAAAAGCAGAAATATTAAATACACTCTTTATAGACCATAACGCAATAAAAATTAGCTTTAATCAAGGGGCACATAAATTTAGATAAAAATATTAATTGGAAAGTAAATAACTGAATCATAAAGAATGAGTAGGGCAAAGGACAAATTATAGAAAAATCATTAATTTCATGAAAGAGAATGGCAATGAGACATAATTCCAAATTTGGTGGAATGCAGCCAAAGTAGTACTAAGGGAAAAATTTATGTCTGTACATACATACTTCAATAAATTACAGAGAAATCATATCAATGAATTAGGAATGGAACTTTCAGTGAAAACAACTACAAATGAAAATTTAGAAATAATCAATTGAACACCAAAATGGAAGTATATGTGTGTTTGTGTGTGTATACATTCATATATATATATATATAAAATACATTAAATGTAAAAGAAAAAGAAAACTAGGAGTAAATTTTATGAAAAAATAAAATAAACAAGTGGTTGATTTGATTTTAAAAAGAAAGAAAACAAGATTGCTAGTATCCAAAGATAAAAGGGTGATAACACCCAGAATGATAAAATTAAAGCAATTATGGAGTTTTTTTTATAAAATTACATAGCTGTAAATTTGACAATATAATTAAAATGGATTAATGTTTATAAAAACACAGCTTGACTACATTAACACAAAATGAAATAAAATTCGTAACGAATGCAAGATTCTAAAAAGAAATTGAATATGCCATCAATGAGCTCCATAAGAAAGACAGACAAGTGAATTCTGCAAAATATTTCAGAAATAATTAATCCCAATAATATGTGAACTGTTTGGGAAAATATAGGTAAAAGAATTCTGCCCAATTCCTTTTATGACACAAGCATGACCTTTACACCTAGAACAGAGAGAGCAAAAATAAAGGAAGAAAACTATAGGGCGATTGATGAGTATTGATAATATAAAAGATTATTAATGTACATTGATGTATTTCTGTTCTTTAGTCTTTTGTTTCATCATCATAATATTAACTCTGTGGTCTAGCCAGACATGTGGAAGAAAAAAGGAAATGAAATTCAGAGAGAATTGCAGCAAGTAGGATTACAGGGTATACTAGCAGATGGGGTTTGGGGGTGTTCTTTTCATCTAAAGAAGAATGACTTGATGATTAAGACAAAAAGAATACAAAAAACTTATGAGAGTTGTCCACAGTCAGTGATAGTGATCTTCACATTGAGGTGATGTTCACATTGAAGAGATGCCTTCTTTCACTTGGCCAAAAACCATATGCTTGCCATCCAACCCATCAGTTTTACCAGTACAGATGAAAAACTAGGAGTCATTTCTTTTGGGTCCAGCATTTGCCATGGACAAGATACCAGTACCAGTATGTTTCAGGATGAAGTACTCATCAGCAGATTTCTCACCTAGATGAACTTGGCACAAGTGCCATTTTCATGTGTAAGGTCACCACATGGCACATGAACCCAGGGATGATTCTGTGGAAGCAGAATCCCTTGTATCAAAATCCTTTCTTTTCAGTGCTCAGAGAATGGAAGTTTTCTGCTGTCTTTGGAAACTTGTCTGCAATCTGGCCCACGGACTCGTTATCGATGGTAATGTTGAAGTACACATTGGAGTTGGCCATGGCCACACATGCTTGGGCTGGGTGAAATGGCAGAGGAAGAAGTGACAGGGATTAATGTAGGGGAGAAACAACCAAGACAAGGACTCACAGCTGTGGCAGCTGCAAAGCTTGTTGATGCAATTTTTAAAAAATAAAATACTAGAAAGATATTATGAATAATACATCACAAAGGACATAATGAAGGACCTGATGGGATTCATATCATAAATGTAAGACTGGTTAATATTAGGAAAACTATCAACATAATCATATCAGTAATGAAACAAAAAAAATCATGTGATTATATCAATAGGTACTGAAAAATTCTTTGATAAAACACCACAACCATTCCTATAAAAAATTGAAACATTGGAAAGCATGCAAATCAATGGATTTTTTCTCAAAATAATAAGTACTATCTATTTAAAACTCAAAAGAAAGCATTACCTGTAATGATAATAAAATTGAAATCATTCCAATAAGGTCAAGAGTGAAGTGAGGATGTTCATCATCTCCATTATTATTCAATATTGCATTAGAAATGTTAGAGCAGCAGGAAAAGAAGAAAAGAAATTGCAGGAATAGGACTAGGTAATGAATAAGGATGAAAACAGCATGAGGTCAAATAAGTGACTGATGGCTAATTCTTCAGCTTGAAAATCCTACAAGCCAAGACTGAATTGGAGGGAGTGTTGGTGCATGATTTTCCATTTGAAGATGATTGTGCCTTCAGTGAAGCCTCTGAAACCCAGATAATCAAAATATGGATTGATTCTTTGCTGCTTAGGCTAATTTTGGCATACCAGTTAACATCAAGAAAACTCAGGTCCTACACCATCCAGCACCATATTATTTATACAAGGAGCAATCAGTTACAACAAATGGAGAAGTTTTGAATGTTGTGGATAACTTCACTTATCTTGGCAATGCACTTTTCAAGGATGTACACATTGTTTATGAGGTTAATACATGCATTGCCAGAGCTATTTCAGTATTTGGGAAGCTCTGAAGTAAAGTGTTGTAGAGAAGAGCTATTACAATGACTACCGAACTGAAATGACATCAACATTGTGTTGATGTCATTGTTGTATGCCAGTGAAACTCGGACAGTTTATCGGGAAATTAAATCATTTCCATCTGAACAGTCCTAGCAAGATTCTGATTTTTTTGTCTCTTTTTCCAATATTAATTTTCTTTTAGTAATTTTCTCCTTTTTTGCTTCAATTTATTTACTTAATTTTCCTCTCCCACTCTTATTTGATTTAGGAAAAAAACCAAACAAAAAAACCCAGTTCTTACAGGAATATTTTGTTTTTAATCTGATTCACAGTTTTTTTTTTTTTTCCCCTTTGAAGCTTTGCTTGTTTCTGTTTTGATTTCATTATTGTCTAAGCTTGGTTTTTAATCTTTCTTGTCACCATTGTCTGTTGTTTTTTTTTTTTTTTTTTGTCAGGTGTGGGGTTGGGGTTGTTGTTTTCATTGTTGTGATTCTCTACTCATTTTCCAACTCTAATTTTTTTTTTGTTTCTAGTTTTCAACTTTATGTCAAAGTTGGGCTCTGCTATGGCATGAAGAGGAATGCCACTGTCGGAAACTTCAGTCTTTTTCATGTCTGTTTTCAAAGTTGGTTTTGGGAGCTTGGAAGAATTTTTGCTTCTAATGTGGTAATCTGAGTAAAGAAGTGTTTAATTCTCTCCTGGTTTGTATTTTGTTCCTTCAACACAAGAGACCCCTTCTCCCTTGGGTTTACAATCAATACTGCTTCTCATGGTCCCTGCTTCCTAGACAATAGAGAGAGTACTATTCTTCAGAGCTTTTGATCCCTTAAGACCAAAAATGCTAATGTTCCTTAGGTTCCTAATCTCTTGTGACCAAAAGCAAAACTTCCCCTCATGACTTCTGAACCTTCTTATCTCAAAGTATCCTTCAACCCTTAATCTATAACCCACAATTGGGCATAAGAAATGGAGTTGCTAGTAGTGTCTGCCTGACCCGATATCTAGAGGTAGTAGAGAGGTTACCTTTCTGACCAGTTTCCAGGTCATCTTACAATCTCTGGCTTGAAATATCTCAAAACTGCTGCTTCTGCCACCACTTCTAGCTCCCACCACTGGTATTTCATCCATGTGGACTTTAGGTAAACCTCAATCCCTGTGATATAAATCTTTCTTTCCATCCTCCTAAGTTGTCTTAGGCTAGAAGTAGCTCACTGATCTTTTATAGGCTCTGTCATTTCAAAATTAGATTTGAGGTGTTATTTTAAAGTTGTTTGGAAGAAACAGCTGACTGTTTCCTCTGCTCTATTGGCTCAACCCCTGGAAGTCACTCAATCACGTGTTAATTAATAATGTGGTTTTTTCCTAAATCCTTATCCTTGTGGACATTTCTCAAGCTTTTGATTGCATTGTTAATCACTCTGTTTCCCTCAATCCTCTCCTCTTTGGTTCTTAATTCATAATTCTTGCCTTTTTGCTTCATCTTGTTCTTTATTGTTTCTCAGTCTGCTTTGCTAGATGTGCCTTTAACCGGTACCATAAATGCTCCCCAAATGTCTGTCCTAAGCTATATTTTCTCTATACAAATATGTTGGTGATACAACCATCTTTTCTGGGTTCAATTATGTTAATGCCAATGATTTCTAACGCCATATATTCAGCCCTAACTTCTTTTCTTAATTTAGTTTCTCATCTCAAACTGCTTCCGTATTCCATAGACATCTCAAAATCATTATGTTCAAATGAGAACACATTATCTTTTCACTTAAACACTATCCTCTTCCATATTTCCTTATTTTTGTTGAGGGTACAACCCAATTGACAGTCACCCAGGATTATAAATTCAATGTCATTCTCAACTTCTCACTCATCATCCACTGCATGGAAAAAAATCTATTGTAATTTATCATATATACACTCATAACAATTCTTGTTCCTTTTCCCTTCCGTCTACTCACAAAATTATCACCCGGTTCAGACCCTCATTACCTTACAATTATTATTTTGCTGGTTTTCTGGTTGATCTCCCTCCTTTAATTCTTCCCCACTCCAAGCTATTCTCTACTCATCTATCAAGTCGAATTCCTAAAGGACAAATTTAACCATTTTACCTCCCTATTCAATATACTTCAATACATACTTCGATTTCAAAAATAAGCTTCTCTAATTTTTAAAATTTTCACAGCCTTTCTCCTTACCTCCCTTTCCTGTCTTCTTGCTCTTTACTCTCCACCATGCACTTTATGATTTACTGATCTTTTTCCTATTTCTTTCATACCTTTTCCATTTTCTAAATCTGTATATTTCCATTAGGTGTTACCACCATCTGAAAGTTTCCCCTCCCTCATCTTCCCCATTTGACTTCTTTTGACTCCTTTCAAAACAACGTTCAGTTTCCATTTCCTAAAAGAGGTCTTTCTTTGTTTCTCTCTTTTATTCTTTTTTCATTGTTAGTGACGTCTCTCTCAGATCTACATTTTGCACTACATGTATCTTGTAAGTACAATTTTTTCTCATTATGTCTCCATTAACATACGAATTTAATGAGGGTAGGGACCATACTTTTACCTTGCAGACACAACCCTTAAGACAGGACAGTGTGTGATGAGTGCTTAGTAAGTGCTTATTGAAATACTTATGTTTTCCTTTTCTTCCTCCTGAAAAGTCATGTGTAAAAATATTTTTTAAGATAAAATAGGAGTTCTGAAAAAAGTACATATAAATAAGATCAAATAACAATGGCAACAATAACAAGAGAATTAGCAATTAGTGACTACATACAAGAACATATCCTTGTTACTTCATTTTGTATCACTTCATATTTTCCCTATTCTTTGAATTTGTCATAGTCATCACTTCTTGTGGCACATTACATTACATTCACATATGATTTATTTACCTATACCTTGTTTGATAGTTATCCACTTTCTCTCCAGCTCTTTGTTACTACAAAAATGCTGCTGTGAATATTTCGATATACATGACATCTTTCTGTCTTTGCCATCCTTGGCATATAAGACAAGCAGTAGAATCTTGAGATAAAAAATTACAAACATTTTATTTCCCTTCTTAGCATGGGTCTAAATTGTTATATAGATTGATTGGACCAATTAACAGATCCACGAACAATGTTTTAACATCCGTGACAGTTCCAGGGTATTTGGGGAAAAAAAATTCTGCATCCAAAATATCTTTCTAGTCACTCTGTCCTATTACCTAAAATTTGACCATGAAACCTGCATGTCTCCCAGTTAAATTCTTACATTTTTTTCTGTATTATCTCCTAAAATGTAGATATATCTAAAAGGAGGCATTCAGATTCTATCTGCCTGAAAATGAATTACTTTTTACATCACTGTAAAAGAATAAGGGATCATGAACATGCTTTCTGACTTCCATTTCCATTCAGAAGAGCTTCTCTGTGTCATAACTATGGGGATAAGGAAAAAATAAACTGCTATGGTAAGTTGAGATGCAAGGATCCAATTTGTTTAGAAAGTATTTTGGGTTTCTCTTGCATTTCAGGACTAAGGAAGGTATCTCCACCCTTTTTTTTTAGTTGAACTGTTTCATTTTCTCTATCAATTTCACACACTATACCTGAGTAATTAAGGAACACTGTTAACATTTAGAAGCAAAATAACTGGAAACTGCTTTCTGGGAGATATAATTAAACCCATTATGCCCATAATAAAGAAGACATGAAATGACTACATATGGTGATATCCCTAAATTGTTAATCCCTAAGCACTCATTGAATGCCACTCTTATGAGGCACCAGTGATTAAAATAACAACTGACCATGCAACAAAAAAAGGACATGAAATGAATTTTTTTTTTCCTCAAGGAACTTGCTTGATTTTAGGGAGACGCTATATACACATAGAAGAATTTAAAGATATGCACAAAATAAATACAAGGAAAATGTTTGGAGAAAGGTACAAGTAGTTGGGGGTTGAGGAAAGACATCATACCTTGTTCATGATTAACTTTTTTGGGGGATGGGGAAAGTGAAACTTAAGCTCTAAAAAGTGGAGGCAAGGGAGGCATATATTAAAGGCATGGGAGTTAACCAGTGCAATAACATGAAAATGGAAGATGGAGTGTTTTGTGTGAGGGAAAACAAGAAGGGTAATTTGACAAAGAATATGTGAAGGGCAGAAATCTAAAATAAGGCAAGTTAAAGACAGGTTGTTAACCTCTTGAAATGAATAAGAGAGGAGTGTGCATTTGTTCTTAGAGGGAATAGAGAACTTTTTTAAAAAGTTTACTTAGTAGCGTATCTTATTTAATTTATTGTGTAAATCAACTATATTGATAGTTTTTATTTCCCATATTATTGCTGTTTGTCCAAAATTCTGGAAGAGGACCAATGAAAACGTGATGTAAATGCCTTGATTTGGAGGTGAATTGGATGTAAGAGAGATAGAGTTGAGCCTCACTTTCTTTTCCAGAGTCATCAAAATTCAGTGGCAAGGTAAAAGTCTAGATGACTAGTGATTGCCTGGGGTACAGTGAGAGATGTTGGCTTTTCTAAATTAAGGTCTTTCCCAGGTCTCAAGTTTATCTGAGGTAACACCCAGTTAATGACTAAGGGCTAGTTAAGAATTTAGACAAAAGGTGGCCCAATTTACAAGAATAGCAATCTGGGAGGAAAGGACCCCCACAGTTTCTAAACAGAGCATAAAGTAAATGTTATTTACACTCACTCTAAGCCTTTAAACCTAAACAGTGAGCCATAGAGGCCTGGACTGGGGACTATTACTGGGCATACAGTGCAAGGGCTTTAAAAAGAGGCAAATCATATATTTGCTAGATAAATGGTCAATCCTTCATTACATGCTTTAAAAACTTAGTATGTTAACATTTTGCTATTATGAAATATCTTTCAGTAAAACATAATCATGCAACTGATTATCAATGTTCTATAGCTTTACAGGATATAAAGAATTAATCATACAGCAAGAAATTTAGTTGCAATTAAAAAAAATAGTCCGTAGTCAGAGGCTGCTAATTATATTTTTTGGTGTTACCTATGCATAACCTTGTGAATCATCATCAGTATCACAGAATTTATTTGACTAAGACAGATGCTTAAAAATCTGGAGAAAGTGAAAGTTTTATTGACCTGACAAATTGCTGAGTTTTGTACCTAGAATAGTAATAGTTTGTACCAAGTATGGAATTACAGTGACCTAAATAATAAGTAAAGCCCATAAATGGAATATAAAGTCCCTTAAATATGCTATGTAAATGTGACATCTTTTCGAAATGAAAAGATGATGTCAAAAGAATTTATGATTGTTTTGTAATGCCTATGGAATTTTATATGCTTCAAAAATCTAAAAATGGCAGTTTTATGGATTGTAATTACATCCTTTTAATGTTTGTTTGTAAAAAAGAGAGACTCTTGTAGGAAAATCTGATGATATTATCAGAGGTCAGTTAACTGAACTCAGTATGAGATCATGTAGGAATTTGCTTTTAATTTTATTTACCATTTATTAATTGCTTTCATTACCTAATGAAAATGTTTTCATAAATAATATACTTAACATCTTGTATTATCTAAGAAAAAGACTGGTGTAGTTGCCAGGCCTCTACTCTAAGGGTTATTTTTGGGTTCAATTCTTTCTTCTGATACGTAACAGCTCTATCACCATGAGACATAATTTACTCAGAGAGTTAAGACTATACATGGGAAAAGAACTGCAGCTATGGTTTGGTACAGGGAGTTCCCTCATGAGGATAGAAGTTGTATATGGAAAAAAAAGTAACAAAGACCATAGCTATGAAATAAAATCCTCAAAAATGCCACAGTAATTTCATATAATTACCTTGTATGTAGCCTACGTGGGGTCAAGAGATCTCTGGTGCACTACACTAGCTAACTTCCCTAATAAACTGCTCCTACTCAACCTGCTAGTTGTTTAAATACATTATTTATTCTCATTCCATTTCTAAAATAATTGAGAGAAATATTCTTACATTTCCTCAAACATCAACAGAAATGTACAATTTATCTTATTTAAATGAACTCATACATGACGCTAATTTATTGGATATTATGTATAACGGGTCAGATATATTTTCCTCTAAAACTTCAGTTGCATCTGTCAGTTCATCTGACTCTTCATCCTCTCTATTTAGAAAGAGTCTCTTCTCTAAAGCAAGATTTTTCCTACTGTCCTCTTAGAGTTAAAGGAATGAATTGATTGTTGAATATAATTAGAATACATATAAGTTACAGACTCCTGTGCACTGCCGGTTATTATAAAGTTAAAAAGTATTGAATTTTCTTTTGTCCAAAGTCAAGTAAAGTCTCACTTAGCTAAATATCATGATCTATGAATCTTTTGACATATCTATAAAAAAGAAAATACTACCAGTAATTATTAGACCCTCTAGTTTCTCTGTAAACACACAAATATAATTAATTATATATTCATATATACATGTGTATTCATATGTTAAGTTATTGCCTTACATAACTATAAGGGTAATTTATTGGCTATCATATTGCACTAAATGATAACAAGTCATAAATATTCATTTATAATATATCAAGCTTTAGAAAGATAAATTCTAATAATCAGCTACAATTTCTAAATTCTCCATAGGTTATGTATTACAATAATTCATCTCTTGAAATGGTGGTTAAAGTAATTATTCAAAAATTATTTTTCATGATTTTACTTCATAAAATACAAATTAGGTCCACTTCTTTCAGGAAATGTATCCTTAAACTTTTTCTTCTTAATAGTTAAATCACTTGCTCTTGTAAGGGAAAAAAAAAAGAAAAATTCAGTCTTTTCTCTGGGTGTTCAACACATATCTCTATAGCAATGACAATTGATAATTTTACCATGGAATAATAGGGAATTCTTCATTCTTCACACAAATTATTCACAGATGACAATCAGACTGTAGCTACTTAGTATTCTTTGCCCATAAAAGAGAGTAACAGTATTGATAATTTCTATACCAGAGACTTTTGAAGTTTGGATTACAAAATATTGACTATATTTCATATGCAAAAGAGCTATTGTTTAAGCATATGTGAAAATTTCCAGTGTAGTCTTTCATGTGACTCCTTGTAAGTCCTAAACAAATTTTAACTCAGGGTTTTAGACTCTATCCAGCATACCAGGAAATCTCTATATTCTAAGCTGCTTTGATGAGAGAACAGCAAACTTCAAAAAGCGTTATAGGAAATATACTCAGGCAAAATCAGAAGAATTGTTTTTGTCCTAGCAATGCTATTAACTAAATGTATGTCATTGAGTAACCCAATCTACCTTTCCTTTAGGTTCCTCAATAATAGAATAAGTAGCTTCAATATTTTAAATCTAATTTTTAATGCAATTCAAAATCCTTTTAAGTGTCATTTCCTTGTTAAGTGAACATCAATCCATTCATCAAGAGAATAATATGTTGTACCCCCCAAAAGTTCTGGATTTGGAGAGGTAAGAATTTGATTCAAATTTCAGACATACTGCTAACAACAAGTGTGACTTTAGAAAAATAACTTTAAAGCTTTGACTGTCATTTTCCTTGTCAGCAAGCTGGGAAAGTGGATAATCTCTAATGTCCTTTGGACTCTGAAACTGTGATCCATCCATTTGGCATTCTGTTTTGTCACTTTTTTCTGGTAATTCATTTATAGTTGATGAAACTACAGTTTCCACAATCACACTTCTTCTTTACCAAAAATTTTCCCCAAAACAGGACATTTGCATATTCCCAGTTCTGCGATACTACTGTGCTTCTCTGAAGTTGCTCAAGGAGCAACAATTATTAGTAAAACTATCATATCTACAGTCTTTCAATCTATATTCTTTGAGTTTTCTGGGACTAGCAACATTAACATTTTGCCACAATTAAGTACCAAACCCTAAAACAAACTCAACAAAACAAAACAGAAGCTATTTCAGTTCATTGTATTTATATTTTTAACATTTCACTTAAGATTTAAACATAACATTTTCCTTTAAATATGGGCTTTGAAACGCTTTGCTAAATTTTATTTTTTAATGTATTGAATCCAAGACTTTATTCAGGAAAAGCCCTTCTTTTTAAAATAAAAAATTCAGGGAGAAAATTGAATTCAATGTAGAAAAATTCTCTCTAGAATCAACTTCCTTGGATAGATGTATTCTCTAACGCAAAATTTTCCCCATAGCCCTCTGAAAGTTAAAGAAGATAATCCATTGTTCAAAATATTTAGGAAAAGTATAAGTTAAAGACTTCCATGCCTGTTAGCTATCAAGAAGTTAAAAATGATTGAATTTTATTTTGTTTAAAGTCAAGTGAAGTCTCATTTGGTTAAATGTTGTGATCTAGGAATCCTTTGACACATCTGTAAAATAGGAAATAATATGAGCAATAATAATCAGCCCCTCTATTATAACTACTGATAATTCACTTTTTCTCTCCTTTCTACATTCTGTGATAATGTTAAAGATGGGTTTCATAATTAATCAGGGAGATCCAAAAACATTCTGTGTTATGACCATTATGCTGTAAGTGTTTCATGCTCCCAACTTTTCTTGTCTCACTATAAAGAAAATCAAATTTCAGTGTCTTTTCATGATGAAAAATTGTATGGTCATATGAATTACTATTTTTGTTTTTTATTGCTTTCAAACACTGTAAATATGCCTTCACTATTTGTTAAGATAGAAAATCGCTAATAGGAATCTCTTATCTGTTTGCATGTGAACAGGAATTATTTGTCCTTCCTCTGTGCAATGGGGATTATTGAATTTCAAGCCACTAAGCATACTTAACTCTGGATGGCCTCTTATGAAATATTATATGTCCTCTATGGTGAGGTTGGGTGCTTTTTTCATCTACTCAGTATTTCTTTTGTGTGAAGAATCAACCAACTACTTTAACTCACCTTTTTTTTTTTTTTAAATCTCCTTTTGCCTGATGGGAAAGTACACGATGTAGCAATATAAAAGGGAGAAATATAAGAGCCAAATTCTCCTCCAGATTGAGTTAAAAAGCCTCACACTTTCATAGAGTACCTCATTCAATGTATTTATCAACATCAACTTAAAATCTGTTGAACCCTAATATGCTTCTGATAAACTGTCTAAGTATGTTTATAAAATACCTGTTCTAAGTTATATATGTCTGCATGAGTAACTGAGGAGGGCATATGATTAAAAATTCATTGTAAATCTTAATCGACTAATAGTAAGCTTGAATGAATTCTACTTGACCAGTTACCTTATCAAGTTCTTGACAAAGTTTTTATATGAGACATCACTTAAAATATATAAAATCCTATAAGGTAATTCACATGAAATTTTGAATATTTCAAATTAGAGTGTCACTTTCTTTCTACCTTGCCTTTTAGTCTTTTCAAAGTGTGAATGAAATATGAGACATGGCTTGGCAAATTCTAAAATCTTTTTTTAACATCTTAAGAGTTTCCTATATTCCAGCTAGATAAGCTATTTATGGGAAATTTCCTTTCAGTCTGTCTCATGTCAAATAGGTTGTTATCAGAGATGAGACTTTTATTTGTCCATGTAAGATAGTTACAACTGAAACTCTTAAAGCCATTATCAAGCAGAATATTTCCAAAGTAATGCTTTGGCTGAGTTCTGAAGTTGTGCTATTCAATATGGTTCCTTTTTGTTATATTCAAACAACTTCTATTTTCCATTCCATAACCTCTCAAGCCCAACTATACAGTCTACTATGACTACATCTCTATAGTGAAGACAGAAAAGCCAGTCATTTCAGGAGAAAACTTCAAATATGCTATGCATACATTTCTATATTGAAGTAAAAGTGAAATACATAAATCAATCAACATAACTTACATTGTAGTCAAATGAAGCATATTATATTATACTAGTATATGATAAATTATAATATGCAATAGCAGAGAAAGTGATGGCCCTATCACAATTTAAGAGCAGGATACATTCAGGGAAATTCCCCTCCTATAGGGTTAAGCTAGACTGACATGAGCTGGGCTTTATTGGCCTATTCTTCTGAAATATATATCTTTTCTATGAGAGAATATATTTTAAAGCTAGGAAAAATTCTGTGAATAAAGCAAGATTAGGAATGGAAGGACAAAATCAGGAATTAAATAAGGAAACCATGACTACTTCACCTTAGTTTTTAGTCATATGTAAATAGGTTTTGAAGAAATAGCAAAATTAATGAATCATTATTTTAATAATATATTTTACTATAATACCATATGACTTTTCTTTGTTGTCTTATTTTTTCCTTACAATTGTACGAGACCTTATTATTGTCCTCATACTTGAACCATTTTTTCCCTTCAAATGGATACCTAATTTCACTATTGAGGAATTACTTCTATTAATGAAGCTTCTTATCCAGAACTACAAACTATAATCTTATTTGATAAGGGCATTAAGAAATATAATGACTTCACCATGGCCAGTTAGGCCAATATGGGTCAGAAAAAGACTTAATTCAGGTCTTTCTGAATTCATCAGTCTTGTTCTAGTCACTCTACAAAGCTGCTTCTCTAACCAGTATTATGTAAAATTTCTTCATATATAATATTTCAGTTTTCCTCTAGGACATTGTAAGTTTTCTTAGGTTGGTTTTATGTTTTCAAAAGTCTTCTCTCTGTAGCAAGTTACTATCTTCCCACTTGTCTTTTATCTTGGGTTAGCTTATGTTTTCCTCTTCAGTCTCTTAAATTCGAAACACAAAATATTTAAATTGCATAACAATTTTTCACTGATCATACCTACAGCTCCCTTTCACCAGTTGGAAATTTGTGACCTGGCTTCTACCTTGAAAAAAAATAGAAAAATAAAATATATGTAAACAGTCTCTTAGTGGAACTAGAAATATATATCTAATTAATATATGTATGTATATATACACACACATATATATGCATACATATATACACAACACATATATCCATTATACACATATATGGTACATATGTGTCAAATATATTTTAAAATTTATAGGTAGGTATTCATACATATACATACATATGTGTACATATATATTTGAGAGAGTAAATTACTTGAGGCATTGATCTGTTTACTAATGTTAATATTTGAATTCCTTTCTCCGTTCTTTGATATTTTATATTATTTGGCCCTATTTCTTTTTGCATCTTCTTCTGCAACAAAGGACTTACTACTTTTCTACTTTTCTAGTGTGCTAGCCTCTAGTTTTTTTTCTCTTTAATATTCTCATATGAGGCCACCTTGGTGGCATAGTGCCAAGAGTTCTGAGACTGAAGATAGGAAGACTGATCTTCCTGGGTTCAAATCTTGCCTCCGACATTTATTAACAGTGTAACCTTGGGCAAATTACTTATCTCTGTTTGCCCCAGTTTCCTCATCTGTGAAAAGAGCTGGATAAGGAAATGGCAAATCACTCCAGATCTTTGTCAAAGAAAATCGCAAATGGAGTTGTGAAGAGTTGGACAGCACTAAAATGATTGACCTTTTAAAAACAAGAGTATTCTAAAATAATCATGTCTCCCATTTTCCCATTTAGGTTTGCTCTTCTTTCAGGTTCATTAATTTTATTTTAATTTCAACACAACTCTTGTAATTTCCAGAGAGGTATCCCCTGCATTAACTGCAACTCAGCCCAGTCTTTAGTATACATTTGTCACAAACACTATTTAGTACATTGAGGATGCATAATAAATTTATTCCATTCTAAGTTTTTCAATTTATACATCTATTTATCTGTCTATGTATCTATCTATCTATCCATGTATCTATGTATCTATCTATCTATTATCTGTCTATCTTCTATATATCTATCAAAAACATATCTCTCATTGTACATATGTTAAAAAGATATATTTGTGACACATTTTTAAAATGGTGTATGTATATATGCAATATTGCATATATATGTATACAATATCATATATATATATACATGAAATATGAACACAATATACACATATGCTGCATTTTACACTTATAAATATATTGCACATATGCATATATAACATTTTACATATATGTATATACACATATCGTATTAAGTATATGCATACATACATCTATGCAATATATTCATAAATAAAACATGCACATTATATTCATGTGTTGCATATATATGTACAATATTTCACATATGAAGAGTATTATGTGTGAAAATACACATATTTTTGTGTATTTGTCTCTGTGTATGCTGTATGTGTCTGTTGTGCAAATGGAATGGTTAATGACTTTACTAATGACCTTGATTTGATTAAGCTCCTTTACTATCAAGAGGAGGCTAGACTGACTTGGGAATCAGAACCGGTGAATTAGAAGGCAGACTGAGCATTCCTGGAACTTGCTATACCAGAGATCCTCTGCAATTCTCTCTGAGTTTATCTGAAATCCTCCTGCTATCCTGCTATGTTAGCAACTGCAAGACGGGATTAAGCTTACATAGGCATCCTGAGACAGGGGCACTTACTTACTTTATGGCTTTACACTCTGCATAGCCTAAACCCAAAGCAAACTCAGTTCCAACTTCAGCTCTGAAAGCATGCTGCCTGTTTGGGAGAAATAAAAGCACACATACAACTTAATTTTGGTTGTCTTTCTTAGATTGAAATCTAGAGGTTGATACTATGTATGTGTGTGTATATACATACATACACACACACACACATGCTTATGCTTTGAGTCTGTCTGTACACCATAGAAAAAATAAGGAACTGTGTTTTTCTTTTCCTTTAAAACTTTTCTCACAAATAACATAGAAACAACAAAATAGAAGTTAGTGTTCATAGAAAAATTAGACTTACTTTGAGTCTAATTTTATTATGAAGGAATTGTTGTATAGGTTATGTGTGAAGAACAAAACAAAAAAGAAAGTATAGTCTTAACACCAAAAGGTAAAGTTAACAGATTTATATTGTCATAACCTAGTAGATTAGATCATTTCTATTTTATAGACTTTAAACTACAATAATGGAAAGCATATTGAGGAAACCATATTATTGTCATAAATACTAATCAAACTCTATTTTAAAGCTTTCTTTTTGGGAGCCAGGATGAAGAAATAACAGTACAGAATTGTTAGTGCTATTCCTCCAAACTCAGTCAAATTCTCATAAAAAATGACTCTAAACAAATTCTGGAGCTGGAGAACACTGAAAATGACAGATTGAAATAAATATCCAGCCAAAGACAGCCTGAAAGATCGGCTCAAAGGACTGAATCTCAGGTACCTGTAAGAAATTCCAGACTTCCGGACCCCAAAATGCCAAGGACTAATTGAAAGGTCAGCAGAAAAAAACTGTGGGACTTGTGTGAGAGAATAAAGTGGTCAGGGCCCAGACCCAGGGCTGGTAGAGGGCGTGGAAGAGCCACAGGAGGAGCTGAAGGCAGCAGCAGCAGGGTCAGGGACAGTGGCAACATCAGTGACTGTTTTTGGAACTCTAGGTGAACAGACTGTGTGGGGACTCACCAGCTAACAGTACACCTGCCTAGCCTGACTGGAAACAGAGAACTACCTTAACAAAGAGCTCAAAAGTCAAGTAAATATTTGGGAAAATGATAAAAAACTGAAAAAAAGAGTTAGACTATTTGAATCTTACTTAGGTGACAAGAAAGACCAATGCATACAAACAGAAGACAACAAAGTCAAACTCTTACATTCAAAGACTCCAAGAAAAATATGAATTGGTCCCAGGCCATGGAAGAGTTCAAAAAGGATTTTGAAAATCAAGTAAGAGAAATAAAGCAAAAATTGGGAAGAGAAATGAGAGTGATGAAAGAAAATAATGAAAAACAAACCAACTACTTGCTAAAGAAGAGCCAAAAAATCCTGAAAAAATAATACTTTAAAAAATAGACTAACCAGAATGGCAAAAGAGATCCCAAAAGTCAATGAGAAGAATGCCCTAAGAAGCAGAATTAGCTAGATCAAAAAGGAGGTCCAAAAGTTTACTGAAGTAAATAATTCCTTAAAAATTAGAATAGAGGAGATGGAAGCTAATGACTTTATTAAAAATCAAGAAATTATAAAACAAAGCAAAAGGAATGAAAAAAATGTGAAATGGCAGGCAATATGAAATATTTAATTGGAAAAACAACTGACCTGAAAAATAAATCCAGGAGAAACACTTTAAAAATTATTGGATTACTTGCAATACATGATCAAAAACACAGCCTAGATATCATTTTTCAACAAATTATAAGGGAAAACTTCCCTGATTTTGTAGAACTGGAGGGTAAAACAGATATTGAAAGAATCCGCCAGTCATCTCCTGAGATACCAAAAAGAAAACTCCTCAGAATATTTCAGCCAAATTCCAGAGTTCCCAGCTCAAGGAAAAAATATTGCAAGCAGTCAGAAAGAAACAGTGCCAATATTGTGGAACTATAATCAGGATAAAACAAGATCTAAAAACTTCTACATTAAGGTATCACAGGGCTTGGAATATGATATTCCAGAGGTCACAGGAGCTAAGATTAAAGCCAAGAATCACCTACCCAGAAAAACTGAGTATGGTACTTCAGGAGAAAAAATAGTCATTCAATGAAACAGAGGACTTTCCAGCATTCTTTCTGAAATGCCCAAAACTAAATAGAAAATTTGACTTTCAAGAATAAAGGGAATAAAAAGAAGCATAAAATGGTAAACAGGAAAGAAAAATCCTAAGGGACTTACTAAAGTTGAACTGCTAACATTTCTACGTGGAATGATCATATCTGTAACTCCTGAGACTTTTATCAGTATTAGGGTAGTAGCAGGGATTAGGTACATATGGACAGAGGGAACAGAGTGAGTTGAATAGGTAGAGATTATATCTAAAAAATTAAATTAAGGGATGAGAGAGGAATATTTTGGGAGAGTAAAGTAAGAAATAGGATGCAGCAAAGTATCTCACATAAAAGAGACAAGAAGAAGCTTTTACAATGGAGGGGAAAAAGGGGAAGGAAAGAGAAAAAGAACGAACCTTTTTCTCATCACATATGGCTTAAGGAAGGAATAACAGGCATACTCAATTTGGTATGAAAATATTTCTTGCACTACAGAGAAGTAGGAGGTAAGAGGATAAGCATGCATTGGGGAAGATGATACAAGGGAGGGCAAATGAGAGGAGAGGCTAATTAGAAATAAACAGTTTTGATGATGGATAGGGTGCAAAGAGAGAACAGAATAAATGAGGGGCAGGATAGGGTGGAGTGAAATATAGTTTTTCTTTCATAAAATGACTATTATGGAAGTCCTTTGAATAGCTGTACATGTATAGTCTAAATTGAAATACTTGCCTTATCAGTGGGGATGGGTGGGGAGGGAGGAAGGGAGAGAAGTTGGAACTCAGATTTTAAAAATGAATGTCAAAAATTGTTTTTGCATGCGAATGGTAAATAAAATACATGGACAGTGAGGTATCGCAATCTATCTTGCCCTACAAGAAAATAGAGGGGATGGGGATAAGAAAAGGGGGGCAAGTGATAGAAGGGAGACCAGATTGGAGGAGGAAGTGATCAGAATGCACACTGTTTTAGGGTGGGCAGAGGGGACAAATGGGGAGAAAATTTGGAACCCAAAATCTTGTGGAAGTGTCTGCTGAAAACTAAAAATAAATAAATACATATTTTAAAACAAAGCTTTCTTTCACATCATGAAAATGAGAAAGTGACAAACCAGCTCTTCAAGTGCAGGTCCATTAAAAGGGAAAAATTATCTTTGGGGTTTTATTAGAATTTAATTATTTCTTAATTCACTCTTTTAACTTTGTTTCAATCAACTCGATAATCCAGAGAAATATATTCTCTTTTTAAAATACATTTATAATTACAAAATTTGCAGACTTCGCTCTACTCTTCTCATCTCAGATCACCCAGTAACTTTTCTCTATGTCCTTATCAACCTCTCTCTCACATCAAGAGGAATACCTTCCCATTGTCAAGGTTCATCCCTCTAAATTAACAAGTAATTCAGTTTCAATTCATATTCATAGGTAGATTTATAGGCTACTGCCTAAAATATGCCCATGTCTCCTCCATTCTCAAAACCCCTTCATTTCATTCATCCATCCCCACTAATTTTTATTCTATATCATTTTTTACTTTTGTGGTTAAACTTCTAGAGAATGCCATATATGGTAATTGTCTCCACTTCTTTTCCTCTTAGTCTCTTTGGAACTCTCTACAATCTTGTTTCTGACCGCAACATTCAACACTAATTGCTTTCTCCAAAGATACTGATTATCTCATTACTGCTAAATCCAATGGCCTTTTCTTAATTCTCATCCTTCATCCCCTTTCAATGGTCTTTGAAACAATCACTCTCTTCTTAATGCTCTCTTCTCTTTTTTTGATACTGCTCTCTCCTAGTTTTCTTCCTTCTTATATGGCCATTCCTTTTCAGTCTCCTTTACTCTCTTTATCAAGGTTTGTCTGCTTCCCCCTAATAAAGAAAGACACCTAACAGTAATCTGTTCTGGGCTCCCTTCTTTTCTTCTATACTATTTTGTCTGGTGATCATATTAACTCCCATGGTCTAAATTATCATTTTTATGCTGATGATTTTAAAATATATTTAACTTGCCTTAGCTGCTTTACTGACTTTGAGTCTTGCATCTCCAACTGCTGATTAGTCATTTTGGATGAAACATTTAATAAAAATCTGAAACTCAACATGTCTAAAACTGAACTCATTAACTATTAGCTTTGTCCTATTTCCCCCACCCCCTTCTTTTCCTAACTTCCCTGTTATTTCAAGTGTACTACCATCCACCCAGTCATAGAAGCATGCAACATAGATATCATTTTCATCTGTTCACTCTCTTTCGCCCTGACCCACCCATTCTCAGTTTGTTGCAATAGCCCTGCCAGTTTGATTTTTGTGATGTTTCCCAAATATGTCCCTAATCTCCTCTGTCACTGCCCACAATATTGCTGTCTCTGTGGGACTCACATTTAGACTATTGAAATGGCCTGCTTCATGGTTTTTTATTGGTTGGAATAACCCTCCTAAAGCACAGGTCTGACTATTTCAGCCTGTCCTGCCCCACCCCTTCAGTCCCATCCAAAAACCCTAGTGGTTCCCAGTAATGCCCAGGATCAAATCAAATGTATTATCTTTTGGTCTTCAAAACTATTCTCCCTACCTTCTCAGTCTTCTTAAACCTTACCCTCCCCCACTTCTCCAGATAAATTCTTTGATCCAGTGACATTGGCCTGCTTGCTGTTCCTTGAACAAGATAACTTTATCTATCAATTGGGCATTTTTATTCTCTGTTACCCATACCTTAAATTCTCCCTCTCTTCATCTCTGCTTTCTGACTTTTTCCTGTCTTTTTTCAACTTTTACTTAAATCTCTGCTTCTTCAGTAAGTTTACCCCAATTTCTCTCAATTCTATTGATTATTCCACTTTAATTTCTGTATAAGGGAGTGTTGTTGTACGTAATTGTTTACATGTTTACTCCCTGATTAGACTGTGCCCGAAGAACAGGGACTATTTTATAACTTTTTTTTCATCCCCATTGGAGACAAACTACTTAAAACATAGTAGATGCTCAATAAATGTTTAATCACTAATTTACCAGATGGAGTTATTAATGTGCACAAGAAATACTCTCAGGTTTTCTAACTCTGCCCAACAAGCAAGTCATTATTGTGTATGTTTGCTGATTTCCTTCTCCAATCAGAAGGAATATCTTTCCATTCAAAATATACAATTAGTTTTTAAAAAGAAGTAAACTACTGACTTGAGGGCATACTTTGAAACTACTCAAGCATGTTTTTTTTTTATTTTTTTAAACTTTTTTTAAAATTATTTTGTTTTCAGTTTTCTAAAATCACTTACATATATTTTGGATTATTTCCTTCCCTTCCCCTCTTACCCCGCTCCCTCCTTACTCCCTTCCTTCTATGACATACAATCTTATATATGTTCTACACATACATTCCTATTAAAAACATTTTCACCTTAGTCATGTTGCATAGAGAATTAAAAAGAATGTGAGAAACCATAAAACAAAACAAAACAAATTATAACAAAAGATTAAATGGTTTGCCTCATTCTGTGATGCAATTCCATAGCTCTTTCTCTGGATGTGAAAGGAGTTTTGCCTCCAGAGTCCACTGGGAATTTTTTAAGTCCTTGCATTTTTCTGAATAAGTCACCCTGAAAAATTCCTCCCACATTGTGGTTGCAGCTGTATACAAAGATCTCCTGATTTTTCTCCTTTCACTCAGCATCAGTTCATATAAGTTTTTCCAGACCTCACTGAAGTCTTGCTGTTCATCATTTCTTATAGTAAAATAGCATTCCATTTTATACATATAACACAACTTGTTCAATCTTTCCCTAATTAATGGATATCCCATTTATTTCCAGTTTTGGGCCTCCACAAAAAGACATGCTATAAATATTTTTGTACATGTGGAATCCTTTCTCATTTATATGATCTCTTTGGGATACAGCCCTAGGAGTAATATTTCTGGGTTAAAGGGTACGCACATTTTTGGGCCCTATTGGACATATTTCCAAATTGCTCCCCAGAATGGTTGAATCAGCTCACAGCTCTTCCAGCAATGAATTAGTGTTCCAACTCTCCCACATCTTCTCCAATGTTTATCATCTTCCTGTTTTGTCATGTTGTCAATCTGATAGGTGTGATGTGGTACCTCAGCATTTTTTTGATTCGCATCTCTTAAATGAATAATGATTTAGAACATTTTTCATATGATTATAAATAGTTTTAATTTCTTCCCCCAAAAACTGCCTGTTCATATCCTTTGACCTTTAATCAACTGGCGAATGACTTCTATTTTTTGTACATTTGACTTAATTCTCTATATATTTTATCTTTATCAGACACTAATTGCAAAAATTCTTTCCCACATTTCTGCTTTCCTCCTAATCTTGGTTGCCTTGGGTTTGTTTGTGCAAAACTTTGCAATGTAATGGAATCAAAATTATCCATTTTACACTTCATAATGCTCTCTATCTCTTGTTTGTTCAATAATGTCTCCATTCTCTATAAATCTGACAAATATACTATCCCTTGCTCCCTTAATTTGTTTATAGTATCAATCTTTATGCCCTAGATCATGTATTCATTTGAACTTTATTCTTGTGTACGGTGTCAGCTATTCATCTACACCCAGTTTCCCCCACACTGTTATCCAGTTTTCCTAGCAGTTTTTGTCAAATAGTGAATTGATATCCCAGAAGCTGGGGTCTTTGACTTTATCAAAGAGTAGGTTACTACATTAATATTCTGCTGAGTCTTGGGTACTTAATATATTCCACTGGCCTAACCCTTTATTTCTTAGCCAGAACTAAATGGTTTTGATGACTGTTGCTTTATAATACAATTTGAGTTCTGGTAGGGCTAGGCTATCTACCCTAGCATTTCTTTTCATTAGTTCCCTTGATATTCTGGACCTTTTGCTCTTCCAGATGAATTTAGATGTCATTTTTTCTAGCTCTAGAAAATTGTTCTTTTATAATTTGAGTGGTATGGCATTGAACAGAAAATTAATTTAGGTAGAATTGTCATTTTTATTATATTGTCTTGGACTATCCAGAAGCAACTGATGTTTTGCCACTTACTTAGGTCTGACTTATTTGTGTGAAAAGTATTTTGTATTTGTGTTCGTATAGTCCCTGGGTTTATTTTGGCAGACAGACTCCCAGATATTTTATGATGTCTATTGTAGCTTTAAATGAGATTTCCCTTTCTATCTCTTGCTGGTGGTCTTTTTCAGTAATTTATAGAAACACATATGATTTATATGAGCTTATCCGTAACCTGCAACTTTGCCAAAGTTGTTTGTCATTTCAAGGAGCTTTTTACTTAATTCAATGGGATTCACTAAGTTTATCATCCTATCATCTTCAAAGAGTGATGACTTAGTCTTTCCTTTGCCTGTTCTAATTCATTCAATTTCTTTTTCTTCTCTGACTGCTACAGCTAACATTTCTAGTATCATATTGAATAGCAGTGGTGACAATGGACATTCTTGTATCACTCCTGATCGTGTTGGAAATGCATCTAGCTTGTCACCATTGTATATAATGATTTCTGATGGTTTTAGGCAGATAGTGCTTATTATTTCATGTAAAGTTCCATTTATTCCTATGCTCTCCAGTGTTTTCTATAGGGACGGATGTTGTATTTTGTAAAAAGCATTTTCTGCAATTACTGAAATAATCATGTGTATTCTGTTAGTCTTGCTGTTGATATAATTAATAATGCTAATAGTTTTCTTAACATTAAGCCACCTCTACATTCCTGGTATAAATCTTACCTGATAATAATATATTATTAACTTGGTAGGTTGTTGTGTTATTTTCGCTAATATATTATTTAAAATTTGTGCATCTATATTAATTAGAGAAATTGGTCTATAATTTTCTTTCTCTGTTTTGGCTCTTCCTGGTTTAGGTATCAGAACCACATTTGTATCATAAAAAAATTTTGTAAGACTCCTCCAACTTTTAGAGATAGTCTATAAAATATTGGAATTAACTGTTCTTTAAATGTTTCATAGAAATAACTTGTAAATCCATCTGGCCCTGGAAGTTTTTTCCTAGGGATTTCATTGATGGCTTGTTCAGTTTCTTTTTCTGAGATGGGGTTATGTAAGTATTAAACTTCCTGTTCTGTTAATCTTGGTGTGTGTGTGTGTGTGTATACACACACACACACACACACACACACACACATATATATATATGCATGGGCATACTGTTGGGCAAAATAATTTCTACTTATTGTTTTACTTTCTTCCTCATTGGAGGTTACTTCACCTTTTTTCATCTTTGATATTGGTATTTGGCTTTATTCTTTCCTTTTTTAAATTCAATTGACCCAATGTTATGAATTTTATTGTTATTTTTTCTAACCAGCTCTTACTTTTATTTATTAGTTCAATAGTCTTCTTAATTTCAATTTTATTAATTTCTCCTTTGGTTTTCAGTATTTCTAATATGGAATTTACTTGGAGATTTTTAATTTGTTCTTTTCTTAGATTTTTCAGCTGTCTCCCAAATTCATTAATCTCCTCTTTCTCTATTTTATTCATGTAGAGATTCAAAGATAGAAAACTTCCCCTAAGAACTGCTTTTGCACTATTCCATAAGATTTGGTAGGCTGTCTCATTATTGTCTTTCTGTTGAATGAATTTTTTGATGTTTCTATGATTTGCTGTTCAATGTACTCATTCTTTAGGAGCACATTATTTAGTTTCCAATTAATTTTTGTTCTATCTTTCCATAGACTTTTATTACATATAATTTTTATTACATTATGATCTGAGAAGAATGCATTGACTATCTCTGCCTTTCTACACGGTATTGTGAGGTTTTTATGCTGTAATACATGATTAATTTTTTTGTATAAGTGCCATGAAGCACTGAGAAAAACCTAATTTCCTTGGTAACCTCATTCAGTTTTCTCCAGAGATCTATCCTATCTACCCTATCCAGAGTTTCATTCACCACCTTAACTTCTTTTTTTTGCTTATTTTGAGGTTAAATTTATCAAGTTCAGAGAGAGGGAGATTGAAATCTCCCACTAGTATAATTTTCCTGTCTGTTTCTTCTTTAATTGCCTCAATTTCTGCTCTAAGTATTTGGATGCCATACCATTTGGTGCACAATAGCAATGATATTGCATTGTTTTCTATGGTGCTTTTTAGCAGGATATAGCTTCCTTCCTTATCTCTTTTTATTAGACGTATTTCTATTTTTGCTTTGTCTGAGATTAGGATTGCTACCCCTGCTTTCTTCACATCAGGTGAATCACAATATATTCTGCTCCAGTCTTTTACCCTTAACCTCTGTCTATCCTCCCATTTCAAACGTGATCCTTGTAAACAACATATTGTTGTATGTTGTTGTTTTTTTTAATCCATTCTTCTCTCTGTCTCCATTTTATGGGTGAATTCATCTCATTCACATTTTCCACCTCATTTCCCCCTGTTTTTGGTTTAATTCTCCCTTCCCCTCCACAGTAGAGTTTTAATTTTTGACCACTGCTTCCCTCAGTCGTCCCTCCCTTTTTCATTCCCCCCCTTTTACTCCCTGTTTCCTTCCTCTTTCTTCCCTCCCTTTTAACTTCCCCTCCCTTTTCTTGCACTTTTCCCCTCCTTCTACTTGTAGCGCTACTTAGTTTTCTAGACTTATCTGAGTTTGTTGTTACCTCTTTGAAACAAATTGGCTAACAGTAAATCTCAAAACATGTTCATCTCCCTCCTCTCTTTCCCTCTGCTGTAATATATTTTTGTGCCTCTTCCTGTGATGTAATTTACCTTTCTCTGCCTCCTCTTTTTCACATCTTCTATTACCATCCCTCTGCACCCTTAAATCACATTTTTATCACCACATCATTTACTTTATATTCACTTCCTCTATCTATGTATATCACTTTTATACATTTAATAAATATATAATTCACAATATTAAAAATTATCATCTTCTCTTACAGGGATGCAAACATCTTGCCCTTATTGAATAACAAGTTTTTCCCCCTATTTACATTTTTATGCCTGTCTTGAAATGTGTGTTTGAAGATTGATTTTTCTATTGGACCTTTTCATCAGAAAGGTCGGGAAATCCCTTATTTCATTGTATGTCTATCTTCATGTCTTGATTATTATGCTCAGTTTTGCTGTTTAATTGATTCTTTATTGTAGTTCAACCTCCTTTTCCTTATGAAATATCATATTGCAATACCTCCAATCTTTTACTGCAGAAGCTGCAAAGTCCTGCGTGATCCTTACTGAAGCTACTTGATATTTGAATTGTTTCTTTCTGGCTACCTGTAGCATTTTCTCCTTCACTTGATAGTTCTGAAATTTGTCAATGATATTTCTTTGTATTTTTAGTTTGGGATCCCTTTCATAAGAGGAACAATGGATTCTTTCAATTACTATTTTGTCCCCTGGAGCTAGGACTTCTGCTAGTTTTCCTTGATGATTCCTTAAAGGTTACTGTCCATGCTCTTTGTTCCATCACAGCTTTCCAGTAGAACAATAATTCTTAGATTTTCTCTCCTGGATCTATTTTCCAGGTCAATTTTTTTTTTCTCCAATTAGATACTTTACCTTTTCTTTTATCTTTTCATTCTTTAGATTCTGTTTGAATGATTTTTGATCTTTCAAAATTCATTGCCTTCTACGTACTCCATTCTAATTTTTATCAAATAGCTTTCTTCAGCTAAATTTTACATCACCTTTTCCATCTGCCCAATTGTTTCTTTGTTTTTGTACTTTTCCATTTATCCAGTTTTCCCAGTTAGGTTTTGTGCTTCCTTTTCCATTAGTCCAATTTGCCTTTTAATTTCTTCTTTGATTTCTTTTTGCATATTTTTAAAATCATCGGCCAGTTTTTATTCTACTTCCCTAATTTGGATTTTAAAACCCTGCGCTCTTCCAAAGAATGTTCTTTGGTCTTGAGATCAGTTCAATTCCCTTCTGAAGTTTCAGATGAGAGTAGTCTCAATGCTGCTCTCTTTGGTATTCATGTTTTCATCCTTGTCCCCATAGAAAGATTATATGGTCTAATCTTTTCTGGTTTGCTTTTTCCTCATAATTATTGTCATTTTCCTGGTTTTTAAAGTGGATCTTTGCTTCAGGGCAAAAGGGGCTCTGTCCCACCATTCTTGAGCTTAGAACTTGAGGTTTTGTGTATTGTGGCCTCTGATTCTTTCATCTAGAGGTTAGAATGTTGTAGCTTACTTGGTGCTGTGCTGATTGATGTCCCAAACCAGAGGCAGGTAAAGTCTTTCTGAATTTCCCTGAAGTTACCCTGGAGGGAGCTACATTAATGTGGTGGAGGGGGGTGTGGTCAGAGGAGAACACATCTCCTGAGCACAGGCAGGCTCAGTGTTTTCTAAGCTTTGTACTAGCATCTTCCCTATTCCCCTGGCTGTTCTGAGGTACACCAGTTGTCCTGGTGTTGATGATTACAGGCTCCAACCCCTGAAACTCAGGATCTCCTTCCTTTTTGCTGAGGTGGGGCTATCTGGAACAGCTGTGGTGCTGCACTGGTTCCCCTTAGACACAGCAAAAGGTAACTCCCTTGGTGATTTTCCTAGCATCACAGGCTAAGTGTCTGTTTTCCCCATTCGATTGATCCCACTGTTCCAGGAATTTTCCTGGGGAAATATTTTATGGGTTTTTCAAGGTCAGCAAGGGGAAGGGTATAGCATTTACTGATCACTCCACCATCTTGGCTCCCAAAAATTCAAGGAAGTGACATACAGACATTACATCTGTGGGCTGATAGTCTCAGGAGAAGTTGTTGCAGTTACCTTGGGTTCTGCTGTTCTCTCTTGCTCAGTTTCACTGGACTCTTGTCCTGGGCTGATGTATTGAGATTACAGTGTGGCTGCTGCTTCATATTGCCCAGGAATTTGGCTGGTTTTGCTATGGCAGGGTCTGCACTTGTACCCATATTCCTTTTAAAAAACTTATTTGTGGTAATATGAATATTAACTATTATACAAATGCTAACTCAGAATGCAAATGCAGATGAAAATAAAGCCAGTTCATTACCCTGACCTTTAGGGCCAAGCATTTTTACATATTTCTAATTTTTCTTGGGACAAAGCAGTGTAGGTTTGCTTTAAAAAGACAATATTTTTCTTCCCCTTGTTGGAAGCAAAAAATAAAAAATAAAAAAACAACAAAAAAAAAACCCTAAAATGTTTTGGCTTCTCCTTATCTAGAAAATACTATTGTATGTCTCTGACTGTATACCTTGCAGCCTCTTGTAATCATGCACCAACTCTTTGCTCATTTCATCAATTACATTGCACTCCAGGCTTTGCTGATTGCAGATCTCACTGTCCTCAACCAAGTCACCTGTGGACAGAAGTAACTCAAGCTTTCAGTGGGTGATTTTATTCATGAAAAGGCTGCAGAGCACTTCAGTTCTGGAGAAGCATTGTTTATAGACAAAATAATCCCACTTCTTCCTACCCTGACATTATCAGCTTTAAACAGGCAATGAATTTTCAACCTGATGTTTTGGAGGTAATTAGCAAATTCAGTAATCTACCAGAAGCAGAAGAGATTTTAGAAGCTGAGGGTGAGTAGCCAATGTATTTTGAATCCTAGGCATTTGTATTTTCAAAATAGAAAATTTTTATTCAATATGGGAATTTAAAATAGCAGAAGGTTAGTCCCATGGAAAGAGGTAAAAGGATTCATTAAAAAAAGAAGAGAGAAAAGATTAACAGAGACTTAATCCTCAAACAAGTTCAATGCCATTTATACAATTCAAATAAATCACTTCATGTTATCCCAAATATATAAAATATGACAACTGTTTCGAATTAAAAATAGATACATATTAACTACTAAAATACAATTGCTATCACATTCTAAAGTGCACCATTTGGAGGTACATATAACTGTAGAAGAATTAACTTTTTAAAAAACAAATATTTAATATTTTGATGTTACTATTTTAATGCTAAATGAAAAATAAAATGACTGATCTTTGTTTATTTTTACAAATATTCAAACATTCAAGTTTAATCAACTATCTTTTAGATTAAGGAAAATATAAAAATGCGGGTAGGAATGGTGGCAAATAATATAGCCAAAAATACTTTGAGTCCAATCTAAAATAGTTACTGCACAAAGTCTTCTCTCAATCAGTTTGTAAGGCAATTTATAAATCTTATACTCATTCATTAAAACTCAGAAAAGACCCTAGATTCTCAAAAATTATGATAATAGAACATAAACTCTTATGGGTTCTCCAAACAAGAAAATATTTCTAACTAAGATCAGAGACAAATTTATGTGACTCTTCAAGATCAGCCTCAGTAAATGCGAATAAGTTTTTATCAAAAAATTGACATATGTTTTTAAAAAATCAACTCACAAAGACAATCTCTTACAAAAAAAAAAACCCAAAATGAACATTTCCCCAAACAAACAAACAAAAAATATTGTTACCTGCAGTACTGTAAGGAATTTCCACATTGATATATCAGGGAGCCTTGAAAGAGAAATCATATATACAATATAGAAACAGTGCTAAGAAGGGTATCTGGAAATTTGATCCAGGTGACAATATAAGAGGGTGTGTTTCCCACTATCAGAGCACTTGATTATACTAAACTGTCTCCTAAGGCAACCTTAATAATGTAGAAGGGAGGACTACTGTTGTTCCTGGACTTAAGACTCCATTGTGATTTCAGGATACAAGATCTGTATAGCAAAGGCTGTATTCAGCAGCCACAGCTGGCACCAACCCCTGAAATCCTGAGTAAATATAAAAAGATCTGAGAAGAGACTAGAAAAATGCAAAGTATATGAGAATAAAAATATCAAAATATTTTGATGTAACTTTAAATCCCTGGAAGGTGGGAGAGCGGAGCCAAGTTGATGGATAAAAGGAAGAGACTGTCCTGAGCTCTACCAGAAACCTCTTCAAAGATCTTTAAATAATGCCCTAAAACAAATCCTGAAGTGAAAAATTCCACAAAAGAATGAGATGACACAATTTTCCAGCCCAAGATAACTTAAAAGTTTGGCAGTCTGTCTCACCAAGTGAGAAGAGAGTGCAGTAAAGTGCAGGTCACCAGCATTGACCCTGTCCCAGCAAACCAGGAGCATGTCTTGGGAGTTAAAGGATCAACAGCTGCAGTATCTGCTCCCAAACTTGCAGCCCACAGATGGAGAAGGTGTCAAACAACTGGTCAGATGGAAATTATAGGAATCTCGGTGCTGGCCCTGGGGCCAGAACTCTGTTGCTTGACTCATACTCAGATCCTGATCACAATCTTAGGTAGCAGTCCCAGAGATGAGAGGAGCACTAATCAGCAGAACTTTGGGATCCAGTGGAACAGGAACCTTCATCACAGTTCCAGCGGAGAAAAAAGTGCTTGTGGTCACTCACAAACTAGAGCACAGGTCATAAGAGAAGTAAACACATTTTTCCTTAGATTATATCACCTTGGAAAAACTGAAAAATTACAGATCCCTTGAGGTAACTCTGAAAACGCCTGCAGAGAACCACTGAATCTTGGAATTCGTTGGTGCCTTTTAGCAAGATGTAATTTCCATCGTTATCTATTTTATTTTGGTCTACTTTTTCTTTTATTTTGTCTGAGATCAGAGTTATTACCCTTGCTTTTTTTAAACTACAGTTGAAGAATAATAGATTATGCCCCTTGACTTTATTTTGTGAGTCTCTCTCTGCTTCATGTGTGTTTCTTATAAGGGAAATATTGTAGGATTCTGTTTTTGATCCACTCTGCTCTCTGCTTCCATTTTATAGAGAAGTTCACTCCATGCACATTCATAGCTATGATTACTCCATGTGTACTTCCCTCCACCCTTTTCTTCCTCCTGTTTTTCTTCTTCCCTTTTACTCTTCCCCTCCTCAACACTATTTTGCTTCTGTCTCCTGCCTCCCCCATCTGCCCTCTTTTCTGTCAATCACCAGCCCTCCAACCCACCCCCTCCTTTTACTTTTCTTTTCCTTAATCTCTCCTCTTCCTACTTCCTTCCCAGGTAAATAAGATTTCTAAATTCAACTGATTTAGGGTTAGGTTGTACTACTTTCAGCCAGTACTGATGAGACTAAGATTCAAGCAATACCCTTATCTCACCCTTCCATCTTCCCCTCCACTACAATAGAACTTTTTCACCTTTTCATGAGAAATAATTTATCCCAGTCCACCTCTTCGTCCCTTTTACACCCAGTGGCTCCTCTTTCTCATCCCATATTTTTTCTATTATTATCTCAAAATTCACCTTATACCTGTAACCTCTACCTATGCATTGTCCTTTTATGTGTACTAATATTTTAAAGAATTACAAGAATCATCTTATCATGTAGGGATGTAACAATATTTTCTCTGTTGAATGCCTTGTGTTTTTCCCCCTTTTTACCTGTTTATGCCTCTAATAGGTCTTGATATGGGAGATCAAATTTTTGGTTTAATTTTGATTTTCTCTTCATGAAAGATTGAAATTCTTTAATTTCATTAATGACTTTTTCCCCTTAATGTATTATGTTTAATTTTTCCAGGTGATTCTTGGTTTTAGTCCCAGCTTCTTTTCCTTCCAAAATATCATAGTCCATGTTCTCTGATCTTTTAATGTTTTAGCTGCCAAATACAGTGTAATCTTGATTATTCCTCCCTGATATTACAGGGTTTTCTTTTCTTGCCAGTTATAATGATTTTCCTTGACACAATAATTTTGAAATTTGACTATAATGTTCTTTAGAGTCTTTATTTTGGGATCTCTTTTCTGAAGTGATTGATGTATTGTATCAATGTCTATTTTCCCCTCTGGTTACAGGACATCAAGGCAGTTTTCCTTGATAAGTTATTGAAGATATTGTATAGGTCCTCTTTTTGATAGTAACTTTCAAGTAGTTCAATGATTCTGATATTCTCTCCTGGATCTATGTTCCAGGTCAGTTGTTTTTCACATGAGGCATTTTACAACTTCTACCTTGTTTTCTTTTTTTGGAATGTATTTCCTAATGTCTTATAGAGTCATAACCTTCCATTTGTGCAATCACAACTTTTTTTAAAATTAATTAATTAATTGATTGATTGATTTAACTTTTTACATTCATTTTCACAAAATTTTGGGTTCCAATTTTTTCTCTCCTTTTCTCCCCTCCCCTGACCCCAATACACCAAGCAATCTAATTTTCCCTATCTCCAATCTGCCCTCTCTTCTATCATCCCTCCCTTCTCTTGTCCCCATCTTCTCTTTTTTCCTGTAGGGCCAGATGACTTTCTATTCCTCATTAACTGTATGTCTTATTTCCCAGTAGCAACAAAAATACTAAACAGTTGTTCCTAAAACTTGAGTTCCAAATTCTCCCCATCACTCCCTCCCCACTCATTCCCTTTGGGAAGGCAGGCAATTCAATATAGGCCCTATTTGTGTAGTTTTGCAAATGACTTCCATAATATTCGTGTTGTGTAAGACTAACTGAATTACCCTTCATCCCATCCTGCCCCTCACTGTTTCTCTTCTGTCTTTTGATCCTATCCCTCCCCGAGTGTTGACTTCAAATTGCTCCCTTCTCCCATTGCCTTCCCTTCCATCATCCCACCCCCACTTATCTCCTTCTCCCCCACTTGCGTGTGTATGTCTGTGTGAGGTCCCACCACCTACCCAGATACTGAAAAATTTTAAGAGTTACAAATATTGTCTTTCCATGTAGGAATGTAAACAGTTCACTTTTGGTAAGTCCCTTATGACTTCTCTTTGCTGTTTACATTTTCATGCTTCTTCTCATTCTTGTGTTTGAAAGTCAAATTTTCTTTTCAGCTCTGGTCTTTTCATCAAGAATGATTGAAAGTCCTCTGTTTCATTGAGAGACCATATTTTCCCCTGAAGTATTATACTCAGTTTTGCTGTGTAGGTGATTCTTGGTTTGAGTCCTAGTTCCTTTGACTTCTGGAATATCCTATTCCACACCCTTTGATCCCTTAATGTAGAAGCTGCTAGATCTTGAGTTATCCTGATTTTATTTCCACGATACTGAAATTGTTTCTTTCTAGCTGCTTGCAAGATTTTCTCCTTGAGCTGGGAGTTCTGGAATTTGGCCACAATGTTCCTAGGAGTTTCTCTTTTTGGATCTCTTTCAAGTGGTGATCGATGGATTCTTTCAATACTTATTTTGCCCTCTGGTTGTAGAATGTCAGGGCAGTTTTCCTTGATAATTTCATGGAAGATGATGTCTAAGCTCTTTTTTTGATCATGACTTTCAGGTAGTCCCATAATTTTTAAATTGTCTCTCCTGGATCTATTTTCCAGGTCAGTTGTTTTTCCCATGAGCTATTTCACATTCTCTTCCATTTTTTCATTCTTTTGGTTTTGTTTTGTGATTTCTTGGTTTTTCAGAAAATCATTAGACTCCATCTGTTCCATTCTAATTTTGAGAGAACTATTCTCTTCAATAAGCTTTGGAACCTCTTTTTCCATTTGGCTCATTCTGCTTTTGAAAGCATTCTTCTCCTCATTGGCTTTTTGAACCTCTTTTGCCAATTGAGTGAGTCTATTTTTCACGGTGTTATTTTCTTTAGCATTTTTTTGGGTCTGCTTTACCAAGGTATTAACCCTTTTTTCATACTTTTCTTGCATCTCTCTCATTTCTCTTCCCAGTTTTTCCTCCACCTGTCTAACTTGCTTTTCAAAATCCTTTTTGAGCTCTTCCAAGGCCTGGGCCCACCCGACATCCCCCTGGGATGTCTGGGGTACTGAGGCCCCACCCTCCACGTCTTTCCCTGATGGCAAGAATATTTCCTCGCCGTCAGAGCCGAATGGCGGGAACATTTGCACCTGCTCAAAAAAGCTGTCTATAGTCTTATTTTTCTTCCCTTTTCTGGGCATTTTCCCAGCCAGTTACTTGACTTCTGAGATTCCTGTCCACCCCCGCCTAGATCTGCCCAGCTAGTGCTTGGATTCTGAGATTCAAATGGGCTTTCAGAGGCAGCTGTGTTTGCTAATCAATGTGAGCTTTAGTTCTGGTGCTGGGGTAGGGGCAGGGCCACCTCCCAGGCTCAGCTCCCTCAGGGGCTTTATGCAGAGACCTTCAGTAATGAAGATCCTGCCTGCTTGGGGAGTCCCGGGCCGCAGCAGTTGCCTCCGCTGCCGTCCCTGCCTCTGCCTCTGCCACTTCCTGCCCCTGCCTCTGCCTCCACCGCTTCCTCAGAGGGGGCCCGAGCCATGGAGACACCCCTGCTCCCCTCTTGTCCAGCCCAGCCATCTCTCTCACTGACCTGTAGTGTCTGTGAACGGAGGGACCTTCCCGGCCACCGGACATTCCATCCCTGAGGCCTGCTTGGATCAGTTCCTCTGGGGCTGCCCACCCGGCCAGGTCAGCACTGAGGTGGACTCCGCTTTCTGGAGTGTGACAGACCCTGGGGATGGCTCTCCAGGGCTCTCTGGAACAGAAATCCCTTCTACTGTGTTTCTGCACAACCTGCAGTGATTCAGAACTTGTGGGGAGCTCTTCTTACATTAAATCCATGGGCTGTGGGTTCGGAGCTAGCATACATGAGTCTTTCTACTCCGCCATCTTGACTCCGCCCCTGCAATTACAACTTTTAAGAATTGTATTCTTCTGTGAATTTTTGTATCTCCTTTTCCCATCTTCCATTTATAATTTTAAGCAGTTATTTTCATTTTTTAAGCTGTTGACTTTTTCAAAGTTCTTTTGCATTAGGCTCATTTCTTTTCCTGATTTTTATTCTCCTCTTCATATACCAATTTAAGCTCTTTTATGAGCTCCTCCATGAGTTTTTTTTTTTTTTTTCTGGTCTTGAGACCATTTCCCATTTTTCTTTGAGATTTTGCCTATAGATGTTTTGACATTGTTGTCCTCTTCTAAGTTTGGTCGTGGTCTTCATTGTCACCATAATAACTATCTACAGTCAGATTCTCTCTCTCTGTCTCTGTCTCTGTCTGTCTGTCTGTCTCTCTCTCTCTCTCTCTCTCTCTCTCTCTCTCTCTCTCTCTCTCTCTCTCTGTCTTTCTGTGTATCTCTCTCTCTTCATTTTGACCTTTTCCTGTCTTTTAAATTTGAGCTCTGGTCCCAGGTTGGAAAGGGCACTGTCTCCTGCATACTTCTTGTACGAAGACTTGTAGATACTGGCTGTTAACCTGATGTTGCACTGATGTTGTCCTGTGGTTCTCAGGGGACCCTTGTGTCTGGTGCTATACAGAGGGAGCAGCTTCTGGGATGGTAGGCATTGCTGGAGGACATCAGATTCTGATAGTTTACCTGATGCTAAGCTCAGGTCCTAGCTGTTGTGTTTTGTATGTGCTGAGGGCAATGGAGGTATTTCTGCATTTCCCTAGGGTTGCAGTGAAGAACATGGTGGTCTGACTTCTGGTAGCTGCTTGTTTCCCCAGGGTTCTGTTGAAGCACATAGTAGGAGCTCAATCCTGGCTTATTGTTTGCTTAGTCATTGGTAGAGTTGTTGTTTACCTGTTTTCCTAGGGTACCCTCAAGCACATGGAGGTCTTGCCACTGGAGTTTGCCTCTTTGTCTGGGGCTATGCTGAAGCATGTGATAGCTCTCAGAGCTGAAGTCTGTCCATTTCCCAGGCTATTCGAGGCACGTGGGGGGTCCTGGTGTTAGTGTTTGGCTGCTTAATTGCACTGGGGTTCAGGATCTACTGCTGGTTTGTTGGGGTAAGACTTGCACCTGGTTTGCTGGAATGCTTTCTGTCCTGGACTGCGCTTCCTTTTTATTTGAGTGAGATAGATCTCTCTTACCAATCTTCCAAGTTTTCTGTGCTCAAAGATTATTTTCCCTGTCTTTTTGTTGATTCTTCTCTTGTAGAATTTGTTTCTGTGTACTGTTTTTGATTGTTGGCAGGTGAATGTGGGAGAGTTATTGTAATTTACTACTAACTTCATCATCTTGGCTCCTAAAGTCAAAATTTATATGTTTTAAGGAAATGCCCTTTGGTCACAGGATAGCTATTCCCATTGTGGAACGAACAATAATGGTAAAATTAAGGTCTAACATTTCTAGAAAGTTTTAATAATCTTTGTTTTAGTCCTTGGTTGGTTTCTCTGAGTAACCACCTTTCTACTTCTTGAACAACATTCTCACTATTTGCATTCCTTTCCTGGCATTGTGTCTTTCTATTTTAGGAATCAAATAAAATGAACATTTAATCCTAATGACAAAGTAAGGCAAATCTATTTTTCTAATCATCCACATAACATCTTTGTGAATTTCTAAACCACCACTCATCTGTCACATCTACCTCCAAAAATGAACAAAAATATATTGTTTGTGTTTTTCTTAGAGATAGCATGGTATCAAAGTAGATAAAACACTAAACTTGGAATCAAGAAGACCTGTGTTAAATCCATCTTTAGGAACATACTAACCATGCTACTCTGGATAAGTAACTTAACCTTTGCCTACCTCAGTTTTCACCAATGTAACACAAAGATATCATCACCTAAATTATGGAGTTTTTATGAAGATCAAGTGAGTTGTTCATAAAGCACTAGTATAGCACCTGGCACATAGTAAGTGTTTAATAAATGCCTTATCCCCCTCTGTCCTTTAGATTGCAAGTTCCTTGAAGGAAGAGACTGTCCTACATTTTGTATTTATATCACCAGTGCTTAGTACAAAATAATTACTTGATGTTTAAGTAATTAAGACTTAGTTGTTCTCTATCCATCCACATAATGCTTCTTTTTTAATGGTTCCTTTGTATTCTCTGAAAGAAATTAAAATGTTTGTCAGAAAATGTAAGGTATTTCTTGAAGGTTGCCTTGGTGGCAAATTTGATAAGGTTAAAGACTTCGCAGATCTCTAAAAACTTCCTGGAACTTTTCAAATTGAGGATTTACTATCATTTTATACAATGAAAGTGACTGTGCAGAAAATGTCTTAAGAGAAATGATTTGCTTTTCTATTTCCAAAACATGTCAGGAGTTGCCTGTGCATGTACATGGTTTGCCTGTAAAAAACATGCCTTCAATCAAGTAATAAAAATAAAATGGCACAGATGGAAGAAAATGGCAGAATGGTTCTAATAACCCATACCCTTTCTTTATATGACCTCCTTGTTTCAGAAATTCAGAAAGACTGTTGAGAATTGCTATTACCAAAGGAAGCATCATCTTTTTTAAAAGATTCAAATTATATGGATTATATTATACATTTAATCTCCTCATCCTCACAATGGGGTAAGAGGGAATCAGATATTAGGGGGAATGTACTATAGCTTTTTCAATATGTAGTAGATGGGAAGTAAAAAATAATCTTATGGAATAATATGCTCTACAGAGCATCTGTTATGAGAGTAGGTTGTATGGGAAAATGATCTACAAAATCTGTTTGTATATGGTTTTCTGGGGCATCCTTGGTAGGTCCAAAATTATTTGCATAAGCATTCTTCTATAGTTAGAAAACCCAAAACCCTTCCTTAAGGCACAAATATGCAGATGATCCCAGGGGATATGAACCATTTCTTTCCTTCATCTAAGCTTTTGCTCTTCTTCACCTATGTCAGGGAAATTTGCAATTCTCAGGGGAAAAGAAGCAACTGAACTCATCACTTCATGTTAAATTATATGATGTTAAAAAAGTTAGGAGATCTTTTTGGCTATGCATCTAACAGGATATAGGAAAAAAAACAATGCAGTTGTTGGAAATGTGGAAAAGTAACAATACCACCCAGGAGAGCTATATGTTCAAATATTTTAATAGCAGTATTATGGGTAACTGCAAGAGATGAAATAACTTAAATATTTACAACTGAGGAATAGTTAAATAATAGTTTTCTATGTAATGAGACTTCATAAAATAACTAAGATGTACAAGTATGAGGACTATATGGAAAGATGGAAAGTCCTAAATTAAATAATGCAAAGAAAAAACACCTGATAGAACTAAGAACAACCTAATTAGGATCATACGAGGAAAACTGAATAAGAATGAAAGGGGAAAACTACATTCATGAAAAGCATTTGTTAAGCATTTATTTTGTGCCAGAAATTGTTTTAACATTATGGAATACAAGAATACAGAGAAAAAATCAAAACCAAAAATCAAACACCAAAAAAAAAAAAGTAGTCACCCTACCCTAAAGGAATTTATATCTGAATGTAGAAGAGGGTGTGTGCGTGTGTGTGTGTGTGTGTGCATGCATGTGTGTGTAAGTAATACACACATGAATATACACATGCACCAAATTCATGTGTGTTTGTGAGCACATACATATATACATTCATATATGTAGGTATAAATATAATGCATTAAGTATACACCTTTGTGTTTTTATACAAAATATAGAAAGAATAAGTGAGAGGGGAAAAAATATGAGCAGCTGGAGGGATTGGCAAAAGTCTTTTTATTAAAGATGTCATTTGACCTGAGGTTTGAATGATGCCAGGCTTCTTAGAGGAGGAGGAGCATATTATTTTTTGGGATATTCGTTACATACTCAATAAAATAGGAGAAGGATCCTTGAATTTATGGAAGAGAGTAATAATATTCAAAGAAGCCATAAAGCCTAGATGAACCGAGGTTATGAAGGGTTGTAAAGGGCAAATGACCTTATATTTGATCAAAAAATCATTGCAAGCCACTAAAACATACTTATGGTGACTTATAGGGGAAGGATTGAAAAATTTGTTATATTTAACTTCATATATTAATTACTTTAAATGAAATGGTAATTAAGAAAGTTCAGTTATTTGTACAAAAATGTAATGCTAAATTTCTAAAAAACAAAACATTTATTTAACTAATTTGAAGGAGTTGAAAATGGTTTAATGATAACCCTAGGAGAACAGCACTGAGGGGTACAATTTAGATAAGTGGATGATGAACTTCAATTCTGTCTCTGCAAGCCAGAAACTTGAATTCTTTAATTTCAAAATAAAAAATTCTGCATTCAGTCAAGATAAATATATTTTGTTACATACTAAGACAAATGAAAAAGGGGGAAAGACATTTAGGCAAGCATTTGAATGCCTACCCAAAGTTGGGGGTAAGTCAGTGGATTCTTTTATTGATTAGGTATTATAGGGTAAGATTTCTTCTATGGGCTAACCAAGAAGTGTAATTGAAGTGAAGACATGCACTTTTTACATATGATAGTTAAGACAGCTTCTGGAAATAATAAGATGAAAGAAGCAGCTCAGCATGGTTGAGGAAGCAAAAAGAAACAGGAAGAATGGAAACAAAATAAAGTTTGCTAGGGAAAATGCAGGTTCATCAAGACTAAACAAGTAGTCAAGAGTTTCAAAGGCAGTAATTATCACACTTACTACATTTCATGATAATGACAGCAATTAAAAAAGAAAAACAATGAGAAAAACAATACATGAAAATATTTTTATGTTAAAAAGTCTGACAAAATTATATAAGAATAATATGTAATTCTTAAAATAATTCTACATAAGTTCATATGATACGTTTCATAAAAAGTTTTTGTTTTTCCTTTTTCAATAGAGGAATTTGAGTAGGAGATAAATACATAGTAAAGAAAAATTAAAATATTTTAAAAAATTAAAAAGTGAAATTAGTTTTAAGTTCAAGTTCTTCATTCATTTCCTAGATCAAGTTCACTGTAGCAGTTCTGTTGTAAAAAGAAAAAAAAAAAAACATTTTTTTTACAAAAAAAATTTAGTTGACAAAGAAATTTTACAAGTGCCCACAGAATCAAAACCCATTGGGAAAGTTAGATTAATTATAAACCTATCACAGATATTATGGTAGCCATCCATCACCTGAAATGTGAAAGTGATTATTTGAAAATTAAGTGTCAGTGTATATTTTCATTTAGGTAGTTATTTATCTAAGCTTTTAAAATTGATTTTTAACTTCAGTAGATTTTTTAAAGCACAGAGATTAATTTTAATCTTTTTAAATCATATTTCATATTTCACTTTTTCCCAATTACATGCAAAAATAATTTTACCTTTTTTTTTTTTCAAATTTTGAGTTCTGAATTCTCTCCCTCTCCTCTCCCTTCCCCCTCAGATGGCAAGCAATTTAATATAGGATATACACATGTGATTATGCAAAATACTTTTTCCATGTAAGTCTTTCTATAAAAGACAGCATGGACAAAAGAAAAGCAAGAAATATAAAATAAAATAAAGGTATCTTTTATTTGCATTTAGACTTAACTAATTCTTCCTGTGGAGATGACAGCACCTTTCATCCTAAGTCTTACAGAATTGTCTTGGATCATTGTATTGCTGATATTAGTTGCTATTTTTAATACTGTTACTGTGTACCATGTTCTCTTTCTGCTCATTTTATTTTGAAATAGTTCATGTAAGACTTTCCATGTTTTTCTGACAGCATTCCACTCATTATTTCTTAAAGAACAATAGTATTTCATCATAATCATATTTAGCAACTTGTTCAACATTTCCTCAATTGATGGACATCTTATCAATTACCAACTTTTTGCCACCACTAAAAGTGCTGCTATAAATAGTTGTTTACACATAGCTCTGCTTTCTTTCTTTGTTTCATCATTTCTTTGCAGTACAGAGGTAATGATGTTTTTTGGTCAAAGGGTATGTATAATTTTATAGCCCTGTCGCTATAGTTTCAAATTGCTCTCCACAATTATTGACTCTATATACAATTTAACCAATATTACATTAGTGTTTTAATTTTCCTACATCCCCCTAACATTTATTATTTTCCTTTTCCATCATATTATCCAGTCTAGCAAGTGTGAGGTAGTAACTCAGAGTTAGATTAATTTGCATTTCTCTAACCAGTAGAGATTTAGTACAGTTTTTTTAAGCATTTTAATTTTTTTTTTTGAAAGCTGCCTATTCATATCATTTGACCATGTTTCACTTGAGGAATGGATCTTATTTCTATAAATTTTACTCATTTTTGATGTCTGATAAATGAAGTCTTTATCAGAGAAAATTGTTGTAATTTTTTTCACGATGATGATTATCAACTACATGATTCCTCCATCCTATTTCCACCTATTTATCCTACTCTGTCCATTCTTTTACTCTATCCATTCTCAAAAGTGTTTTGCTTCTGAGTTTCACCTCCTTCAAATTACCCTCCCTTCTATCAGTTCCTTTTCCCTTCTCTTATCCCCATCCCTTCCTATTTTTCTATATGATAAGATAGATTACTATACCCACCTCAGTGTGTATACTGTTCTCTTGTTGAGCCAATTCTGGTGTGAGTAAGATTTCTGTGGTCCCCTCTTCACTTGCCCCATTTTTTCTTTGACTGTAATATATCTTTCCAGGCTCCTTCATATCACTTAATTTATCCCATTCTACCTCTTCCTTTCCCCTTCTTCTAATACATTCTCCTTTATCATCTGTTATTTTTTTAGATAATCATGCCACCACATTTAAGTCATGCCTCTGTTTTGTGTCTCCTAACTACCCTAATAATGAGAAGCTTTTAGGAGTTATAATTTTCCCATGTAGGAATATAGACAGTTTAACCTTATTGAATCCCTACTGTTTTCTCTTTACCATTTAACTCTTTAGGTTTATTTTTCAGCTTGCATTTGAAAGTAAAATTTTCTACTTAGCTTTGTTTTTTTCCTCAGGAATTCTTGAAAGTCCTTTATTTCATTGACTATATATTCCCACCCACTCACCCCCTCAAAAAAAAAAAAAAGATTTTGCTCAGTTTTGCTGGGTGGGTGATTCTTGGTTGTAGTCCTTTATGGTCCTCTGAATTATCATGTTTCAAGCCCTCCAATCCTTTAATTTAGAAACTGCTAAATTTTATTTCATCCTGATTGTGGCTCCATGATATTGGAATCGTTTCTTTTGGACCACTTACAGTATTTTTTCTTTGTTCTTGGAGCTCCAGAATTTGACTATAATAGTCTTGTGAGTTTTCCGTTTGGGATATCTTTCAGGAAGTGATCACTAGATTTTTCTATTTCTAAGCCAGACAACTCAGAAGGTGAGCGCAAGAGACAGACATGTTAGTCAGACTCATCCTAGGCCACAGCAAACCAAGATCAAGTCTCAGACTGCCTAATTCAGTGGAAGCAGTAACAATTCCCCAACCTCTCAGCACAGAGGTGGTGAGGGTATTAGACAATGTATCATAAGGAAATTTACAGGTGCCCCTTTGCTGGCACTAGGGGTAGGTCTCTGTTGGATTGCCTATACTTGTTTACTGGCCTCAGTCTTTGGTCTTAGTCCCAGTGTGAAGAGGAACAAGAGCAGAGAAGAACTTGTGGAGCCAGGGGAGCAGGAACCTGGTCACAGTTCCAGGTTTAAAAAGAATGCTTATGTTTGTTCACAAACCAGTACATAGTACATTAGATAAGGAAACACACCTCTTCCTAGATCATAACACCTTGAAAGAGCTAAACCTTACAGGTCCTCAAAACTGTTTCACTCTGTATTTTTCGTGAGTTTTACCTCTCTAGAATTTGTTTTCAATCATTATTTAAGGGAATTTGAAGGGGTTTGGGGGAAGGTTCAATCAAGTCCTTGTTTTTACACTGACATCTTGGCTCTTACACCAAGATTAACTTTTAATAGCATGATTATGGTCATATGTCTTTAAATCATCATCTTTGACATAGAATTTATGTTTTTGTCTTTGTGGTTATTTTATTATGCTTTCCAGTGAAAAGCCTCACAAATATTAAAGCACCAAATGAAGGTTAAATTGCTACGTACTTTCATAAGAAAGAAAAAGAAGTGAGGTCTGGAGAATAAATGTATAGAGTCTTGTGGACTAGCCTATGTTTCATCACACTGTCTTCTTTTTCCTATTAGGTATCTCTTAACTACTGTAGTATTATCTGCACTATTCTTTTTAATTACAGTGTTCATACGCATTACTGTGTTATTTTCCTTCTAATTAGGTTTATTTGAAAAAGGTAATTACATGCTACTTGTATTCTTCCATTTACTGTGCAATTACTACAGATCCTAAGTGAACTGGGAGACAGAATACACTGGTTAATGAAGACAGTAAAAAATATATAGTTTATATTTTGGCAAATACAAGTAGCACGTATTATTTGCTAGATACATAGATTGATACATCATTCCACTGTTCTCTCAACTTATTAAAAATGCCCCTGACAAATGCTATTGTTTTTGTAGTTCATAATATAAACGTCCATGGGTATTAACAATTTCTTTTCTGTTAAACTCATCTTGTTATACTATAAGAATAAGGCAATGAGACATGCTTAATGCAGTATAAACACTGAAAAGGCATTAAGTAGCTTCATAATACAGGAGAACAGCAATATATTAAGCCTCTATTTGCATATAGTATCCCGCTGGGCACCTTCTAAACCAAGTTAAATAGATATGGTCCCCTTTTCCAAAAAACATATTACTAAACACAAACAACATGACTTATAATTCTACAAATAAACATGAAAAGAGATGCAGTTTGAAAACCCAAACACTAACTTAGTGTTTCAAAAATTTAACTGCAAAGAAAATTCTTCAGTGTTTTAGAATGTTTATCTTATGGCATCTTAAAAAAGCAAACAAATGTCACATTAATGTCATTCTTCAAATAATTCTACCAGTTACTTGAAAAAGGAATGAAGTGGAGAATATTATGATGCATAATGGACATAAAGTTTTATATATTTTGGGTCTGCTCAACCAAGATAAAGTCTGATTCTGAAATAACCAAGAATAATAGCACCCCAAAATAATGGACCTGAACAAAACTATCAGTAAGTTTCTTTCTTTTTTTTTTCATTTCTGTTCTGCAATGGAGACAACAAAAGCCACTCTCACACACTCTTGAGTGAGGAATAGCAGGCTTATTTGGCTTGTCAGGCACTTCCAGAGAGTGTGAACACTTAGAAAGTTAAATAATGAACCAGTCCTGCAAGCCCCAAGCATCTGGATAAGTTGAAGCTTTTGTTGACTAATGTAATTCCATGTGAGGAGATGAGTATATAAAATATTTGAAGTAGTCTAGCATTCTGGACTTAGAAAGAAACTCCTACCAAGTTCACCAGAGGGACTGATATATATCCAACCTCTGGGAGAGAGAACGAGCTCCCATTGCATAGGCATTTCAGCTGTTTCAAACCACTAGGCATTACTTAACAGTGACATCCTTTCAGACTACTGAAGTAATGGCCTGCATTAATAAAACTTTCTGAGGTGAACAATTTATCTATCTTAGTGACAATACAGTGCCCAGTATTTGATTTTCAACAGATGTTATTAAAGGCAGAACAGCTGTAATAATATTTGTCTAGCCACATCAGGGATATGTACTTTAAACTTTAAGCTCATTAAAAACAAGAACTGAGCTCTTTACTTAACCTGATCCCACCCTATTACAGTGACATAATTTCATGTGAAATATATTTCTTAAAATAAGCTTTGAGTAGGGCAATGCAAAACAAAGCTATATGTGACTAAAAAGTTGATTATTGGTGATTTTCTGCATTGATTATGTTGCTTAAAAGAGGGGGTGATTTTCACTTACTCTAGCCACTGATAAATGGAATTTGAAATTTCTAGGAATTTGAAAGCTCATAAAATATTAAAAAAATTTTTAAAAGGTAATGGTATATATGTTGATCTGTACAAAAGAAAGGCCTGGCTTTGATAAGGGTAGTAGAATAAATTGAAATTGAAGTAATTTCATATGTCTTGTCATGTACGTAGTAAAGCAATATTTGTTGTGCCATTTTATAGTTCTTATTTTTTTTTATTTTCATTTTGTGGGACACAAAGGAAACATTACTCAAAACGATTTCCTGTTTTTAGCATACAATTCACAATTTAACTTTTTGTCAACAAAATTTATTTAAAAATAAGTTTATATTGAATTTTTTTAAAAATAACAGATAAATAATGAAACTGAATAAGTTTCTAAAATATTATAATATAATCATATAAATATTGCAGGTAAAATTTACTTATTTAGTCAATTGACATTAAAAAGACTTGAAACGTCATTAAGAAAAATATATACAATTAAATCACTTTATGCTTCAGATAAATATTTAGGATAATACAATCCATGTGATGACAATGGCAATTATATTTTATTAAGCCATTAGTCAGTTTTATAGTAAAATTAGTTGAGTTGTGTTTTGATTACATGTATATAATCTTTCATGCTGAGAGCATGCCCTTTTTTGTCTTGGGAAATTGACAGCATTCCATTTCATTCAATTATAACATTCAATTTATTTAAAAAATATACAGTTGGTGTTATGAACTAAAAATAAAAATAAGACATCAAAAGTGTCACTCTTAACTAAATGGCTATAACTGATTCTGCAAGAAGCATCAGAACTTCTGAATTTTTATCATATCACCTAGAAAAAGAGAAATAACTCCTGTATAATTTTATGTGCTCAATATATTTGACTATTAAGTCAGGAAAGAATAAACTGTAAGAGGTTCAGGAAACAATATGACATTATTAATTTCGTTGTCTTGTAAAATTTAAAATTATTGTTCGAATGCTGAAAGGGATGTAAAAGTTCAGCAAATCCAACCCACTCCATGCTGTCTCTGAGTTTGGGAAGAAGATAGCTGCTCTGTGAGTAGAATTACCTAGGAAACACTCGTAGTCAGAATGAAGTTTCCACAGAGTTGGGATATTTGCTCTTGTTTAGAAAATATTCTGAACATCAAAGAATTAAAAATAAAAGAGTTGTCAGGGACCATATACATCAGTCTTCTAATTATGAAATGCCCAACCTCTCACACCTAGGGAAGTGTCCAAGGTAGGAATGAACTCAGGTCTTCTGACTCAAAAGACAGTATTTTTTCCCACTAAATCAAGGGTTTACACCAGAAATTTTTAAACCCACTATACATAAACTGCTTTTTATTTTTTTAAAAAGTCAACTTAAAAAGAGGAATAATAAGCCTCTCCATACACACAGCAGCAAAAGAAAATTCTGTAAGAAATCATCAATTTCCATTTCCCATTGCTTGTTTTTTTAAATATATAAAAATATATAAAATTGTAAAATGTATCTAAATGTTCATGTTACAGTCAAAGCTGTTTTACTTGTTTGTATTTCTTTATGAAGTTCATTCCCTTATATTTTGAGAATTAAAAAAATGTTATTTTTTATGTCATTATTGACACCCCTTTTAATTCCACAAATAATTAACCAAGAGAAAGGAAGGAGTGAGGGTGGGAAACTTGTAGCAAATCATCAAAGTCAAGCAAAACAATCATAGTGACCATGTCCAAAAATGTATTTCTCTGCAATTTGGGACTATGCCCAAATGACTGTAAACCTATGTATACCCTTTGATCTATCAATACCACTATTATCTCAAAAAGATCATAAAAAAGAGAAAAAGGACATACATGTACAAAAATATAACAACTCTTTTTGTTGTTGCAAACAATTAGAAATTGAGGGAATACTCATCAGTTGAGGAGTGACTTAACAAGTTGTAGCATATGAATGCAATAGAATACCATTGTTCTATAAGAAATAATGAACAGACAGGTTTCAGAAAATGTGGAAAGACTTACATGAACTGATGCTGAGTGAAGAAAGCAGAACTATGAGGATATTGTATACAATAACCTCAAGATTCTGTGATGATCAATTATGATAGACTTAGCCCTTTTCTGCAATAAAATGATCCAAGACAAATTCCAAAAGACTTGTGATGAAAAATGCTAACTCCATCTGGAGAAAAAACTATGGAGTCTGAATGTATGACATGACAATATCTTTGCATTTTTTCTTTCAATTCCTCTTTTATAACGTGATGTATGTGGAAATATGTTTAACATGCTTATATGTGTATAACCAGATTGCTTACTGTTTTGGGGGGAGTCAGAGGGAGGGAGAAAGGGACAAAAATTTGAAACTCAAAATCTTGCTGAAGTGGACATTATTCCTCACTGGGCCCCTAGGTTGAGAGATATCTGTTAGGTTACTGGGCAAGGTTGGATATCCTGCCTAGTAACAGGTTTTTGTTGGGCCCTGTCAAAACGTTATTCCCCTTTGGGTTGTGAAATATCTGATGAATTGTTAACAGTCATTTTTTTGTTTAGTCCATCTGCATGGTAACCACCTGTGCCCCCCCTAATGTTAGACCCCTCTTGCCAGGCAACTACCTTTTGCCAAGCTCCCCCCGCCTTCCTGACAACTACTTTTTATTGAATAACAACCAGTCTTTGATTGGGTCCCCCTCCTGGCACCTGTTTTCTGTTGGGGTCCTTTGCTTAATAGTACCCTGACAACCCCCTCTGTTTTGGGGGCTCTTGTCTAACAACAAGCCCCTCTCTTGCTCTGTCAGAACTCTGTTTGTTGTGGAAACCACAAGACTGTACTGAGTAGTGTTGAAATGCTTAAAATGCACTCACCCACCTCAGTTCAGGGCTGTCTCCTCTGGGTCACTACATGAGGCAGCAGCCAGCCTGACTAATAAATGATACTCTCGAAATTCTTAATTGATTTTGCCTGTGAATTATTCTTGGTCCATCCATTTCATTGCAAAAATGAATTTTGAAAATGATATTTTATTACAACTGAATAAAAACAAAATACTGTTGTTAAGTAAAAAAGTATTTCTTTCTGTCTCTCTTTCTGGAACTTTTCTGACATGGGGTAGTTAACAGTTTTCATCATACATGCCTTGGAAACATAGCTGGTAATGGTTTTAATCAGAGGTGTAAATATAAAAGCTCTTTTTCTTTACTGTGTTCCCATTTTCATATAGACTTTACTGCTCACCATAGTACATTCTGCTCAGAATTCTCTGAAATCATCCATTTTGTCAGATCATATGGTAAATTAGTATGCTTTTACATTAGGTTCCATTTGTTGAGCCATGTCTCAATGACTGAGATAACATAAAACTCTCCCTTAGATTCTGATTCTTTTATATTTTCCCCTTCCTTTAATTATTCCCTACAAGCAAAGTTCAAGTGGGGTCTGCAAGAGTTGGCCACAACTAAAATGACTGAAAATCAGCAACAGCAAATCCTATTTCAGATGAGGAAGTTTGTTTTACTTGTGACTATTCTTTTCCTGGTGTCATCCTCTCTCTTACGCACTAAATCCAACTTTCCACTGTTGTCATCCCTTCTTATCTCCCTCTTGGGATAGATATATTTTTTACCCAATTCTGTGTTTTTGCATTCTACCCTTTAGCTATTACAGGGAAGTGAGTTTCATGTTATAACACTCCTTTCACCTCCTCTCCTCCACGTTTGTATATTCTTTTCTTGAACCACAATGCTTAGGTAGTTCCATCTGTTTTTTTTTTCTCCTTCCCACAACAATGTGTTTTTATTTTCTTTTGCACTATCATCTCTTTTCTCTCCCCTGCGTTTTTTTTTCTTTTATGGTTTCTGTTCATTTTCTTGTTTATGTGTGCAAAAGGGACGGTGAGAGGGAAATATTAGCGTCTTCCCAAAATAAAGAAAGGGCATCAGGAAAACAACCAACAACATACACAGAAAAGACAAGAAGACAATGAAGAAGAGGATGGAGACAAGGCAGACTTCCTTCCATTGGATTAAATTTAAAATAAACTTACAAATTTTATGTCGTAGAACTTCAGGAATTAATCTCTAATTCGCTTTTATTTCTTTTGATCTTCAACAGTTTTCCTTTGCATATTTCAAAATTAAAAAAAAAAGAAATCATGGGATAATAGAAAAAGGAACACAGATCACAGTACAAAGTACCATTTTGGCAACTCGGCTGTAGGAAGGAGAAAGGAAACCTATTGAAAACAGACAAAATATCTTTAGAAAAAGAAAATCTAAATCAAGTGATTTAGAAATAAACTGTTTTTCGAATTTAAGTATTCTCTGAGCATAAAGGAGCAACCTAAGCAATCAAGAAAAAGTTACATTTTCTTCAGTATGTTTTATCTAGAAAAGTAGGAATTGTATGTGATGTGTTGGAAAGATTTCTATATAGAACGTTTAAAAATTAAAATAAAAAGTTTTGGTGCTTAAAAGGGCAAATCTTTGACTGAAGAATTCAGCTTTCCAGAGGGACTCATCCCTGAGGGTTTTAAGTTGTTTCAAGTTTGGCTTTCTAGCTCTCTATGCCACTTGAAATTAAGGCTTCACACAATCCTGATGCATTTATTTCCCTGTAATGGTTCAGAACTTTTCTTTTTCCTCATTTGTAGTGAAAAATGATTATTCAGCCATCCTTGGGAAAGAATATTTGCTATTTTAACATAAAATGCCTGCTAGAGAAAGAAACCCATAAAGAAAGACATATAAGCTTACTTGATACAAACAAGACAAAGCCTCTGAAGACTGGTCTGTTGTCAGCAAATTCTGGCATTCAAATACCCAATAAAAAGAATGTGGATTACCTAGCACAATACACATTAGGATCATAGTTGTGTTCATTTTAAACACATTTGGTATGTGAAATTTCCGATTAAAGCAGTCATAAGTAAGTTAGAGATATTATGAAATTCCACAGTTCAGAATATGTCCTGAGCTAAAGATTCTTGTGGGACAGTAGGCAATATAAAATGGTGCAGAATCAATACTTACTACATGGATGTATTAGTAAATAAAACTTGGCATCTGAATGCCTAATCATATGTCATATGGTATGTATTTGATCAAATAAAACAAGATATTTGCAGACCACTCAATATAATGACATATTACAATTAGCAAAATAAGAAACCATTGAATGGCTATAAAAAGAACCTGGAAATGACCCTTTATTTACTTATCTGTCACTCTTAAAAAAGCCTTTTTCTCTTGTCTTTGACAAGGCAATGCTTATTATTTCAACCCAGTGCTGTTTTTTCCCTATGATTTTATGTTGCGCAATTCAAAATACAAGTCATGGCTTATTACCTCTTTTCCTTTTTGATGGACATTTTTATTCCATATTTTATATTAACATAAAAATAAATGAAATAAAAGAGAATTCTGTAAACAGGTAAACTTTTCTTTAACCTTTACTGACAAAACTGAAGGTTTTTTAATCCTTATAATTCTTTTAATTTTTTTTTAAATTTTCATATTAGTCATGTTGTGAAAGAAGACAAAAAAACCAAGAAAATTAAAGAAAGTAAAAACAAAAATAAATCGAGTATGCCTCAATCTTCTTTTAGATTTCATCAGTTGTTTCTCTGTAGATGGCTAGCATGCTTCATCACATGTATATCAGAATTGTCTTAGATATTTGTATTTTGAGGAATAGCTAAATCATTCACAATCATTTTACAATATTGCTGTTACTATGTACAATTTTATTCTAGTTCTGCTCACTTCATTTTGCATCAGATAATGTAAATCTGTTTTTTTTTCTGAAAGCATCCTGCTCAACATTTCTTAAATCACAATAATATTCCATCACAATTATATACTGCAACTTGCTCAGTCATTCCCAAATTAATGGGAATCTCCTCAATATACAATTTTTAGTCACCACATAAAAAGGTACTATAGAGCTGTTTCTCTTTTTAAAAAAGAATCCCTTTTGGGATATCAATCTGGTAGTGTATTGCTGAATTAAGGGTATGCAAAATTTGGTTGCCCTTTGAGCATGATTCCAATTGCTCTCCAGAATGGTCATATTCCAGCCAACAATGAATTAGTATCCTGATTTTCCCATATGGCCTCCAACAATTTATGATTTTCCTTTCCTGTCATATTACTAAATCTGATGTTTGCATGGTAGTACCTAAAAGTTGATTTGATTTGGAGTTTTCTAATCCATCATTATTTAGAGGATTTTTATATGACTATAAACAGCTTTGATTTTTCATCTGAATACTGTCTATTCATATCCTTTGACCATTCAGCAATTAAGAAATGACCCATATCCTTAAAAAAATTGAGTCCATTTATCTATATATTTCAAAGATGAGGCCTTTGTCAGAGAAAATGTAAAATTTTCCTCCAGTTTTCTGCTTTTTTTTTGTTTGTGCAAAATCGTTTAAAATTGAATGTTATCAAAATTATGCATTTTAATCTCATAATTTTCCTTATCTCTTATTTGGTAATATGATCTTCTCTTATTCATAGATTTAACAGTTCAACTATTTCACAATCATCTAATTTTCTCATGGTATCACTCTTTATGTCCAAATTATGTACCTATTTTGATATAATCTTGGTATATGATGTGAGATACAGTTCCTCTTTTTATAAAAGAGAAAATGTAAAGAAGGAAGGGGAAGGAAAAAGTAGGGATAATAGAAGGAAGGCAAAACAGAAAGATGTGAAGAAGAGGAGGAAGAAAGGAAAGAATGAAGGAAGGAAGAAAAGAGGTAAGGAAAGGAGAGAGAAATAAAGAGAGGAAAGGGGAAGGGAGACAAAGGGGAAAGGAAGGGGAAGTGGAGAAAGGAGAAAAGGAAAGAAAAGAAAGACAGGAAATAAGGAAGAAGGAGGAAACAGAAGAAGGCAGAAGGGAAGAGAGGAAAGGAGGGGAGAGGAGAATAAGGAAAGAGAAAATAATTTATTTTAGTATCAGAATAACATTTATTGTATCATTAAAACATGAAAACTCCTTCATGACAGTGTTTACTACTCAAAAATCCTGCATTTCTCTATTTTGTGCTATGGTCATAGGGATATTGAATGTTAGAGCTGTAAGAGAACTACTCTCACCCCAACATTTTTCAAATGAGCATATTGAAATACAGAGAACTTTAATTATTTCTCCAGATTATACCAATAAATAATAAAAAAGTAATATCATTATAGTCTTTGATACTACATGAAACACTTTCCTAAAAAGGACTTCCACATTAGATAATGTAGATATTATTATTTCCATTTTGTAAATGAGGAAAATGATGCCGGGTCACAGACCTGTTTTCCCATGTCTACTAAGTGGATAAGGTAAGTGCTTAAACACAGGCTTCTCTCCAGGGCTCCCTAGGAAACTATATTCTATTGTTTCCCATAAATTTGTTTCCAACACTAATTTTAAAGCCTTCCTCCAGAGTGAATAATTTTATGTAAATTACTATTGTGATAAAAATGTACATGTCCACAAAGAAATTCATAATATTACATTAAGCCTTCTTTGACAGATAAATTTCAAAAATTTGAAGTTAATAAAAGGTCACATTAGTTTTACATTCATTGTACCTACCCATATTTCAAGAAAGCAACACAATGGGTGGTGGAAAGATATGTTGTAAAAACAGTCAAGTTGAATTAGTTGGGCTGTTTAGAAGAACAGCTTTCTTTTAGTTCTTTTTTTCTCTTTAAAAAAAGACTTAATACTTCTGTTGATTGCTTGCTTTTTCAGGGTAATTGCAAGGTAATTTCCTTTGAAAAGTGTCTGTCTCTTAATCACAAGTAGCAGCAGGTACTAAGTAATTCATACTCAACATTTCTTTCCTCTCAGAGATGCTGCTGGAAAATACCGAATTATGGCCAAGATGGAGGAGTGAGAGCAGCTACTCACCTGAGCTCTGAGACAAATTTCTCCAGGTACCTCTGAAAGGAGAATCTGACCAAATTTTGGAGGTGCGGAATCGAGTGGGAGACAGACGGTGACAGATTCGGAGCTCAGGTGGGGCTGGAAGGTCCACGGGAAGGATCTGATCCGCGGGGGTGAGCCCACAGCGCACAGCGCAGCGTGGCCAGCGCAGCACGGCCAGTGCAGCGGAGCGGAGGAGATCCGAGAAACCTGAGTGGCGGGCGGAACCAGAGGAGCGGCACCCGGGGCGGGAGACAAGCCCAACCGAGTCAGTGAGAGCCTCGGAGCGCCGGAGATCAGCGCAGCAGCTCCTGGGACCTTCAGCCCGAAGATCAAACTCCGGTGAGTTACTTACTTGAACTTCCGGGAGCCAGGATGGCGGTGTAATCAGCTAAAGCTCTCTCCTTCCCCCTTGATGACCGTGAAAGAACCATAAAATATCTCCCCAGAAAAATCCCAGATCAGTAGAAATAGAAGAAGGAGACCAATAGTCTCATAACACCTGAGACGAGGAAAATAGCTAAGGGGGATTCCTCATACGGTGGCAGAGGTAAACCTGAAGGACAGAGGACCCAGGGCAGAGAAAACTCGCACTAGGTCCCAGGCAAGCCTCACCACCAGGAGAGGAGACCCAGGAGGGTTGGGAACACGCATTAGCATCTAGGCGTGCCTCAGCTGTCCAGGGGAATCAGAAAGACAATAGGGCAGCTGGGATTACCAGCCCCTGAGCTTGCCTTTGCCTCAATTAAGCTAAGTAAATCTCCTGGGACCAGAGCACCCCTCCCCCACACTTAACAAGCTAAACCCAGGGCTGATCAGGGAAACACCAAACAAATACCTGCTTTTAGCTTTTTCACACACCAGCTCAGCAAAAAGTTCTCCAGCTTCTGACTGAAAGAACCAGAAGCCACAACACTCAATCAAAATCATGAATAGGAAAAAGAAGAGGGCCGAAAGAACCATAGAATCTTTCTATGGGGATAAGGACCAAGACACAAGTCCCAAAGAGGTCACAGCTGAGACTGTACTTCCATCTGAAACTTCAGAAGGGACTATGAACTACTCGCAAGTACAAGCAGCTCTCCTGGAACAGCTGAAGAAGGAAATAGAAGATAAACTGGCCAATGATTTTAAAATTATTAAGAAAGAATTCACTGATGAGAACATTTCCCTGAAAAGGAAAATTGAACAAATGGAAAAAGAAGTTCAAAAATTAACTGGAGAAAATAAATTCCTGAAAGGCCAAATGGAAAAGGAAGTACAAAAATTAAATGGAGAAAATAGCTTATTAAAAGGAAAAATTGGGCAGATGGAAAAAGAGATACAAAAGTTAACAGAAGAAAACAATGTGATGAAGATTAGAATTGGGCAAGTAGAAACTAACGACTTATTGAGACAGCAAGAATCAGTCAAACAAAATCTAAAGAATGAAAAGATAGAAGAAAATGTAAAATATCTAATTGGAAAAACAACTGACCTGGAAAATAGATCCAGAAGGGAAAACTTAAGAATTATTGGCCTGCCAGAAACCCAGGATGGAGAAAAGAGCCTGGACAATATCTTCCAGGAAATCATCAAGGAAAACTGCCCAGAAGTACTAGATTCAGAGGGCAAAATAGTCATCGAAAGAATCCACCGTTCCCCTCCTGAAAGGGACCCCAAACTCAAAACCCCAAGAAATATAGTTGCCAAATTCCAGAGCTATCAAGTGAAGGAGAAAATATTACAAGCAGCCAGAAAGAAACAATTTAAATATCAAGGGGATACAATCAGGATTACACAGGACCTTGCAGCTTCTACAGTAAAAGATCGAAAGAATTGGAACCCAATATTCCGTAAGGCAAAAGAGCTGGGACTGCAACCAAGGATCAACTACCCAGCAAAGTTCACCATAACATTTCAGGCAAGGAGAAAGTCATTCAACGAAGTAAGGGATTTCCAGAGTTTCCTGACCAAAACACCAGAACTTAATAGACAATTCAATCTTCAAATGCAGGTCGCAAGAGAATCATAAAAAGGTAAACAGCGGGGGTGGGGGGAACAACTTGCTACTCAATGAGGGCAAGTTGTTCACCCCCCTATAAGGGAAGATGATATCTGTTTATCTCAAGAACTGTGCGTCTATTAAGAAATATAAAAGGGATAAGCATAGGGGGAACGGATATAAAGTAAATGATATCATGATAAAAAATGTGATTTAAGTATGAGAAGGGAGTGTAATAGGAGGTGTGAAAAGGAGGAAGCAGGAAATGGCAAATTATATCACAAGAAGAAGTACAAAATCATAGTAGAGGGAAAGAGGGGAGGGAGATGAGCATTGTGTGAGAGGTACTCTCATCGGATTTGTTTAAAGGACGGATCAATAAACTTAAGTAGAAAATCCTAACTAGCTCTATAAGCAGTGGGAGGGGAAGAGGGAAGAAAGGGGAGGGAGGCAAAAGGGAGGGAAGAAGCAATAAGAGTAAAGGGGAGTAAAAGGGAGGGGGGCTAAAAGAAAGAGGGGAAGGCGGCAAGAGGAGGTGGTGAAAAGTAAATACTAGTGAGGAGGGGAAGGGAGACAGCAGAGCTAAAAGCACAAATGGTGGGAAAGAAGATGGAGGGAAATACACAGATTGTAATCATAACTGTGAATGTGAATGGAATGAATTCTCCCATAAAACGGAGACGGATAGCAGAATGGATTAAAAGCCATAATCCAACAATATGCTGCTTACAAGAAACACATTTGAAACGGGGGGATACACATAGGATAAAGGTTAAAGGATGGAGCAGAATATATTGTGCTTCAGCTGATGTAAGAAAGGCAGGAGTAGCAATCCTAATCTCAGACAAAGCAAAAGCAGAAATAGATCTAATCAAAAGGGATAAGGATGGAAACTATATCCTGCTAAAAGGCACCATAGACAATGAAGCAATATCATTACTAAACATGTATGCTCCAAGTGGTATAGCATCCAGATTCTTAGAGGAGAGATTGAGGGAGTTGAAGGAAGAAATTGACAGCAAAACTATACTAGTGGGGGACCTCAACCTCCCTCTTTCTGAACTTGATAAATCTAACCTCAAAATAAACAAGAAAGAGGTTAAGGAGGTAAATAGAACTCTAGATAAGGTAGATATGATAGATCTTTGGAGAAAATTGAATGGGAACAGAAAGGAATATACCTTTTTCTCAGCAGTACATGGAACATTTACAAAAATTGACCATGTACTAGGACATAAAAATCTCAAAATCCAGTGCAGAAAGGCAGAGATAATCGGTGCATCCTTCTCAGATCATAATGCAATAAAAATTATATGTAATAAAAGGCCATGGAAAGATAAAGCAAAAATCAGTTGGAAACTAAATAATTTAATCCTAAAGAAGGAATGGGTTAAAGAAGAAATCATAGAAACAATTAACAACTTCATTCAAGAGAATGACAATAATGAGACAACCTACCAAATCTTATGGGATACTGCAAAAGCAGTTCTTAGGGGAAGTTTTATATCTTTGAATGCCTATATAAATAAAATAGAGAAAGAGGAGATCAATGACTTGGGCATGCAGCTGAAAAAGCTAGAAAAAGAACAAATTGAAAATCCCCAAGAAAATACCAAATTAGAAATACTGAAAACCAAAGGAGAGATTAATAAAATTGAAATTAAGAAAACTATTGAATTAATAAATAAAACCAATAGTTGGTTTTATGAAAAAACTAATAAAATTGATAAACCTTTGGTCAATTTGATTAAAAAAAAGAAAGAAGAAAATCATATTACTAATATTAAAAATGAAAGGGGTGAACTCACCTCCAATGAGGAGGAAATTAAAACAATAATTAGAAATTATTTTGCCCAACTTTATGCCCATAAATTCGATAATCTAAATGAGATGGATGAATATTTTAAAAAATACAAATTGCCCAGATTAACAGAAGAGGAAATAGAATACTTAAACAACCCCATCTCAGAAAAAGAAATTGAACAAGCCATCAATGAACTCCCTAGGAAAAAATCTCCAGGACCAGATGGATTCACAAGTGAATTCTATCAAACCTTTAAAGAACAGTTAATTCCAATACTATATAGACTATTTGGGAAAATTGGGGAAGAAGGAGTACTCCCAAATTCTTTCTATGATACAAATATTGTTTTGATACCCAAGCCAGGAAGAGATAAAACAGAAAAAGAAAATTATAGACCAATTTCTCTAATGAATATAGATGCAAAAATTTTCAACAAGATTTTAGCAAAACGAATACAGCATCTTATCAAGAGAATAATACATTATGATCAGGTAGGTTTCATACCAGGAATGCAGGGCTGGTTCAATATTAGGAAAACTATTAGCATTATCAATCATATCAACAAGAAAACCAACAAAAACCACATGATTATCTCAATTGATGCAGAAAAAGCTTTCGACAAAATACAACACCCATTCCTATTAAAAACACTGGAGAACATAGGAATAAAGGGAACTTTCCATAAAATAATAAGCAGTATCTACCTAAAACCTTCAGCAAGCATTATATGCAATGGAGATAAGCTAGAGGCATTTCCAATAAGGTCAGGGGTGAAACAAGGATGCCCATTATCACCATTATTATTCAATATGGTACTTGAAATGTTAGCGGTAGCAATTAGACAAGATAAAGAAATTGAAGGAATAAAAATAGCCAAAGAAGAAACTAAGTTATCACTCTTTGCAGATGATATGATGATATATTTAGAGAATCCCAGAGATTCAAGTAAAAAGCTACTTGAAATAATAAACAACTTTGGCAAAGTTGCAGGTTACAAAATAAACCCACACAAATCTTCTGCATTCCTATATATTAGCAACAAAGTCCAACTCCAAGAGATAGAAAGAGAAATCCCATTTAAAGCTAGAGTAGACACTATAAAATACTTAGGAGTTTACCTGCCAAAACAAACCCAGGGATTATATGAACACAATTACAAGACACTTTTTGCACAAATAAAGTCAGATCTAAGTAAGTGGAAAATACCGAATTATTTTTTAAAGAAAAAAATAATCAACCAATAAGAACAAAAACACAACATTTTTAAGGACAAAATCTTGAATACTAGCAGATTAACTTATAATTCTTCCCATTCATCTTGCTTCTACTTTCCTATAAAAGCAAAGTATACTCATTATGACTGTCGGTGGAGCTACTTTATTTCCATTTACAATTTCAAAAAATTGATTAATGCCAAATATTTTCTTCCTTCTTCTTTCCTTCCTTCATTCTTTCAGGGAAAATTGAAAAGAAAATTTTATATCTCAGGAATAGCAATTTCACATGAGGTATATGGATAGTAAAATAATCTCTGAAATATTATTTTCATGATTTCATATCCCCCATGCCCTCACATACTATTGTTGCACAAAAATGAAAAGAACGTGATTTGATTTGGCCACATCTGTGATTTAGAATTCCCAGTCTCTTGAAAAACTCAGCCCAATCATTAAGTCCTGTAGGAATTCTTTCCTGACCCATCTCTCCCTCACCAATCGAAGGCCCCAGAAATGGCCTTTTATCTATTTTGTATTTATTTTCAATTTAAATATCTTTCCACGAATTTGCCACAATAGAATATTTTATTTTTCCTTTTGTATTTTTAACAATGCACCTGTCATATAGCAACTGATGCATCAATTAGGTAGTTTCTTATCCTAAACATAGTCAACAACAAAGGTTCCTTGTTAAAAAGGATCTTGCCAGGAGGCAGTGACAAGATGGTCGAATAAGAGCATGGACTTGCCAGCGCTCTTCCCCCAAACTCAGCTAAATACCTACAAAAATTTTACAACTTTTATGTAATATGATATACAACATAAAAAATTTTATGACTAAACAAGTTCTAGAGATGCAGAAACCAGGAAATGATGGAGTAAGGCAAATCTCCAGCCCAAGAAAGCCTGGAAGGTCATCAGGAACACCAAATTATACAAACAGAATGCAACAAATTCAAAGAGCCTACAACCAATGCCTCCAAGAAAAAAATATTTATTGGTCTCAGGTGATATAAGAGTTCAGAAAGGATTTTGAAAATCAAGAAAGGTAAGTGTAGCAAAAATAGGGAAGAGAAGTTAGAGCGACACAAGAAAATCATGAAAAAAAAAATCAACTGCTTGTAAAAGATGACCCCAGAAAATGCTGAAGAAAATTAAACTTTAAAAATAGAATAACCCAAATGGCAAAAGAGATTCAAAAATCCAATGAGGCGAAGAATGCCCTTAAAATGTAGAATTGGCCAGAGGGAAAAGGAGCTCCAAAAGCTCACTGAAGAAAAAAATTTCTTAAAAATTAGAATGGAACAGATAGAAGCTAATGACTTTAAAAAATATAAAGAATAAATGGCCAAGAAATGACAAAATAGCAGACAATGTGAAATATCTCATTGGAAGAACAGCTGACTGGGAAAAAACATCAGGGAGAGACAATTTAAAAATTATTTGAATACCTGAAAGCCATGATCAAAATAAAAAGAACAAAAATATCATCTTTCAAGAAATTATCAAAGAAATTTGTGTGATATTATAGAATCCGAGGGCAAAATAAATATTGAAAGAATCCACTGACTGCCTCCTGAAAAGATCTCAAAAGGAAAACATCTAGGAATACTTTAGTCAAATTCTGGAGCTCCCAGGTCAAGGAGAAAACATTGCAAGCAGCCAGAAAGTCATAATTTGAGTATTGTGGAACTACGATCAGGATAAAACAATATCTAGAAGCTTCTATATAAGAGATCACAGGGCTTGGAATATGATATTTCAGAGGTCACAGGACTAAGGATTAAAAGCAACCCAGCAAAACTGAGTATAATACTTCAGGGACAAAAATGGTCATTCAGTGAAATAGAGGATGTTCAAGCATTCTTATTGAAATGACCAGAGCTGATTAGAAAATTTAACTGTCAAACACAAGAATCAACAGAAGCATGAAAAGTTAAACTGGAAAGAGAAATCATAATGGGTTAACTAAAGTTCAACTGTTTACATTCCTACATGGAAAGTTAATATTTGTAACTCTTGAGGCTTTGTATCAATATTAGGCTAGTTGGAGGGATTATATTCATATAAACAGAAGGCATAGGGTGAGTTGAATAGGTAGGGATGGTGTCTAAAAAAATAAAATTAAATGGTGAGTGAAGAATATATTTGAAGGAGACAGGGAGAAATAGAATGAGGCAAATAATTTCACATAAAAGAGGCAAGAAAAAGAGTGAACCTTACTCTTACCGTGTTTAGTTTAAGGAGAGAATAACATGCACACTCAATTTGGTATGAAAAGCTATCTTACACTTCTGCAAAGTAGGGAAGAAGAGGATAAACAGGGTGTGGGCAGATGAGAGAAAGGAGGGCAAATGGGCAGAGGGGATAATTAGAAATAAACACTTCTGAGGACACACAGGATCAAAACTGAATAGAATAAATGGGAGGCAGGATAGGATGGAGGGAAATAAACCTATTCTTGCTATGTAGACCTTCTGTAGTTTGTTAGGCAGTTTAATACTTCTTTTCCACAATTTCCTTCAGAGCCACTCAAATACCGGTGTATCTGATCTGGCTATGTGTGTATTAACCACATTATCAATGTTTACATCCTTGAAAAGTATACTGCCAAAGGAACTGAACTTGCCCACAGTGTTCAAAACTTCTCCATTTATTGTAAACCACAGTCCAACATATGGACAATGTGGTGCTGGCTGGTTGAGCATCTGTGTTTTATTAATGTCAATTGTTATATCACATTTAGCAAAAGCAGCAGAGAATACATACTTTGTCAGACACTTGATTAGTGCTCACTGAATTAAAGATGCATATGAGAGCCTCTGACCATAACATCTGAAATTATTTGAAGACAATAGAACTATCAGATGATTTTACAATGATAGTCTTAATGCAATCTGTAAAAGACTGAGATGCTAGTGGCATACATTGTGGCCTCTGATCCATGAGAAACTGAACTAGCCTAAATGGAACTCACTGATGTGCAGAATTAAAACATGGGTAAGAGAAATGAGTTTGGCCATCTGTCCAATGTGAATACAGATTTGGTGGGGACAGTTTTCTTTACTCACTTCTACCATAAACATTTTTCTCTCATAGTTATAATAAATTAACTGTAGATATGATGAAGCCTTTATGTCACTCATGGAGAAACAAATGATTTAACGGAAACAATATATGGATATTATTAGCAAACATAATTGTACAAAGTACATATATTGGGAATATATTGATTTTCTTGTACAGCTGGATATAATCTTACAATAAGTAGGTTATAGGTGATATCATTCAATATTGGCAATGCATTCATTACAGTGTAACTTCTTTCTGTTGCTGAGAAATAGGAATCCACCACCATTATAGAGACTAATAGTATTTTGTCAGTACTTCTACTGGTGAGAAAGAGAACCTAACTCTATAGTACAATCTAATCGTGTTGTGCATTAAATTTCAATGTGCATTAAAGCTGTGTTATAACTTACAAAGGGAATTCAATATTAAGTGGATGCTGGGATATATCATGAAAATGTTAAGGTTAGTGAAAAATATGATGATTCTATGATAATCTCAAGACAGACAATCTCAGATCTATAAAAACAAATAAAAATTACAATGAAGTTGTTCTATTTTAGGAGATTTTATTTGACATGTAGTTTATCAAAATGCAGTTAATAAGATAATCTCTTATAACAACTTTATTATATTTAACATTCAAAAAACAGAAATTATTTTTGGTATGGGAAAACATCAACGGACGTTTTTATCAACATTGTATTACATTGCACAATAGATTTCTAGAATAGAATACATCTGGCATAAAAATGTGAGTATTAATGAAAAATTATCCAAAGTCTTAAATCATTGTACACTATTAATTTGTGCAGGTATGATAGAGTGTTAACTGTATTTGTTGTAGTCTAGGAGCCATCATTTCCACGATAAAAATACCCAGCTATTGATTTAATTTAAATGATTTTAAGTATGAGTTCTCAGACATATTGCTCGCAAAAGGTCATGATCAGAATTAATTTTATGTGGAAGTGACTTGGGAAATGACATAATTAAGTGATTTAAGAACCATGGAAAAAATACAGGAGTAGCCAAATGCCTCCTACACATTCTTTTGTCTTTTTTTTTCCTATTTATTTATTTATTTGTAGTTTTCAAAAGATTTTGAGTTTGAAATTTTCTCCCCATCTCTCCCCTTCACCCGCTTAAAAACACCATGCATTCTGATTACTCCTTCCCCAATCTAGATTGGGGATAGATAGAGGTCTATCAGACCTCTCCCTTCCATTATACTCATCATCTTTCTTTTCTCATAGAGTAAGATATATTTCTATGCCCCATTTCCTGCATTTTTTTTCACATTTATATGCAAAAACAATTCTCAACATTTGTTCTTAAAACATTGAGTTCCAACTTCTCTCCCTTCCTCCCTCCCCAACCATCCCCACTGAGAAGGCAAACAATTCAACATACACCTTATATGTGTAGTTTTGCTAACGAGTTCCATAATAGTCGTATTGTGAAACATTGTCCATATTTCCCTTCATCCTATCCTGAACCTCTGTTTATTCTATTCTCTCTTTTGATTTTATCCTTCCCCAAAAAGTGTTTACTTCTAATTACTACCCTCCATTCATTTGCATTCCCTTCTACAAAACCCCCACACACCAATTATTACTTTCTCCACTACTTTCCTGTGGGGTAACATAGATTTCCATACTAAATTGACTGTGCATGTTATTCCCTGCTTAAGCCAAATATGATGAGAGGTTATGTCATTTTTGCACTCTCATGTTCCACTTTTCCCCTTCATTGAAAATCTTTTCTTGTCTTTTGTTATGAGACATTTTGCCCCATTCCATTTCTCCCTTTCTCCTCCCAATATATTCCTCTCTCACCCCTTAATTTTATTGATTTAGATATCATCCCTTCCTATTCCTATTCAATTCACACTGTGTTCTCTGTCTACACACACACACACACACACACACACACACACACACACACACACATATATATATATATAATCTTTCCATGTAGGTGTGTAAACATTTCAACTTTACTAAGTCTTATGATTTCTCTTTCCTCTTTACCTTTCCATGCTTCTATAGATTCTTGTATTTGAAAGTTGAATTTTCTTTTCAGCTTTGGTCTTTTCATCAAGAATCAAGAATGCTTGAAAGTCCTCTATTTCACTGAAAGACCATTTTTCTCCTGAAGTATTATACAGCATTTTTCTGGGTAGGTGATTCTTGATTTTTGTCCTAGTTTCTTTGACTTCTGGAATGTCATATTCTTTTTTCCCCCTTAATGTCAAAGCTGCCAGATCCTGTGTGTTTTTTATTGTATTTCCACAATACTTGAAATATCTCTTTCTGGCTGCTTGCAATAATTTCTCCTTGACCTGGAATTCTGGAATTTGGCTACAATATTCCTAGGAGTTTTTCTTTTCAGATCTCTTTCAGCAGGTGATCGGTGGATTCTTTCAATATTATTTTGCCCTCTGGTTCTAGAATATCACGGCAGTTTTTCTTGATAATTTCATGAGGGATAATGTCTAGGCTCTTTCTTTTGATCATGGCTTTTAAGTAGTCCTATAATTTTTAAATTGTCTTTCCTGGATCTATTTTCCAGGTCAGTTGTTTTTCCAATGAGATATTTCACATTATTTTCTATTTTTTCATTCTTTTGGTTTTGTTTTGTGATTTCTTGGTTTCTCATATAGTCATTACCTTCCATTTGCTCCATTCTAATGTTTAAAAAAATATTTTCTTCAGTGAGTTTTTGAAGATCCTTTTCTATTTGGCTAATTCTGGTTTTTAAAGAATTCTTCTCCTGACTGTCTATTTTGGACCTCTTTTGCCAATTGAATTAGCATATTCTTAAAGGTGTTATTTTCCTCAGCACTTATTGGGTCTCCATATAGCAAACTGTTGACTCCCTTTTCATTATTTTCTTGCATCTCTCTCTTTCCAATTTTTCTTCCCCCTATCTTACCTGATTTTCCAAATCCTTTTTGAGTTCCTCCATGGACTGGGACCACTGTGTATTTATTTTGGAGATTTTGAAAGCAGAAGCCTTAACTTATATGTCTTCCTCTGATGGTAAGAATTGTTCTTCCTCTTTTGAAAGGATGGAAGAAAATATCTGTTCACTAAGAAAGTAAACTTCTCTAGTCATTTGTCCCCCTTTTTGGGCATTTCCTTAGTCAGTTACTTGACTTTTGAGTCCTTTGTCAAGAGGGGGAGTATACTCTGGGGACCTGTAAGTTCTCAGTTCCTCCAAGGTGGCACAATCAAGGGAGAACAGTTAACTCCTCTCTTAGCCTGAGCTCTGGTCTGGGAACCCCCAAGGCTTTTCTGCCTAGGATCTACAAGTAAAATTCCCTTTCCAGGACCTCTACCAGCTCCACCTCACCAACCAACACTCATCTTCACTCCAGGGTTGCCACTCAGGACTGAGATATTGATCTGTAGCTCAATTCTCTTTATCTTTCCATGGCATTTTATTACATATAATTTCTATTGCATTATGATCTGAGAAGGATGCATTGATTATCTCTGCCTTTCTGCACTGGATTGTGAGATTTTTATGCCCTAGTACATGGTCAATTTTTGTAAATGTTCCATGTACCACTGAGAAAAAGGTATATTCCTTTCTATTTCCATTCAATTTTCTCCAAAGATCTATCATATCTACCTTATCTAGAGTTTTATTTATCTCCTTAACCTCTTTCTTGTTTATTTTGAGGTTAGATTTATCAAGTTCAGAAAGAGGGAGGCTGAGGTCCCCCACTAGTATAGTTTTGCTGTCAATTTCTTCCTTCAACTCCCCCAACCTCTCTTCTAAGAATCTGGATGCTATACCATTGGAGAATACATGTTTAGTAATGATATTGCTTCATTGTCTATGGTGCCTTTTAGCAGGATATAGTTTCCATCTTTATCCCTTTTGATTAGATCTATTTCTGCTTTTGCTTTGTCTGAGATAAGGATTGCTACTCCTGCCTTTCTTACATCAGCTGAAGCACAATATATTCTGCTCCACCCTTTGACCTTTATCCTATGTGTATCCCCCCGTTTCAAATGTGTTTCTTGTAGGCAGCATATTGTTGGATTATGGCTTTTAATCCATTCTGCTATCTGTCTCCGTTTTATGGGAGAATTCATTCCATTCACATTCAGAGTTATGATTATAATCTATTTATTTCCTTCCATCTTCTTTCCACCATTTGTGCTTTTAGCTCTCCTGTCTCCCTTCCCCTCCTCAATAGTATTCACTTTTCACCACCTCCTCCTGCTGCCTTCTCCTCCTTCTTTTAGTCCCCCTCCCTTTTACTCCCCTTTACTCTTATTGCTTCTTCCCTCCCTTTTAGCCTCCCTCCCCTTTCTTCCCACTTCCTCTCCTACTGCCTATAGAGTTGGTTAAGATTATCTACTTAAGATTATTGTTCCATCCTTTAAACAAATCAGATGAGAGTACCTCTCACACAGTGCTCATCTCCCTCCCATCTTTCCCTCTACTATGATTTTGTACTTCTTCTTGTGATGTAATTTGCCATTTTCTGCTTCCTGCTTTTCACACCTCCTATTACAATCCCTTATCATACTTAAATCATATTTTTATCATGATATCATTTACTTTATACCCGTTCCCCATATGCATATCCCTTTTATATTTCATAATAGCTGCACAATTCTCAAGATTAACAGGCATCATCTTCCCTTATAGAGAGATAAACAGTTTGCCCTAATTGAGTAACAAGTTGTTTTTTTTCCTCCCCGCTGTTTACCTTTTTATGATTCTCTTGAGACCTGCATTTGAAGATCGAATTGTCTATTAAGTTCTGGTGTTTTGGTCAGGAAGCTGTGGAAATCCTTCACTTCATTGAATGACTTTCTTCTTGCCTGAAATGTTATGCTGAACTTTGCTGGGTAGTTGATCCTTGGTTGTAGTCCCAACTCCTTTGCCTTGTGGAATGTTGGGTTCCAATTCTTTTGATCTTTTAATGTAGAAGCTGCAAGGTCCTGTGTGATCCTGACAGTATCTCCTTGATATTTAAATTGTTTTTTTTTTTTTTTTCTGGCTGCTTGTAATATTTTCTCCTTCACTTTATAGCTCTGGAATTTGGCAACTATATTTGAGTTTGGGATCCCTTTCAGGAGGGGAACGGTGTATTCTTTTGATGACTATTTTGCCCTCTGAATCTAGTACTTCTGGGCAGTTTTCCTTGGTGATTTCGTGGAAGATATTGTCCAGGCTCTTTTCTCCATCATGGGTCTCTGGCAGGCCAATAATTCTTAAGTTTTCTCTTCTGGATCTATTTTCTAGGTCAGTTGTTTTTTCAATTAGATATTTTACGTTTCCTTCTATCTTTTCATTCTTTAGATTTTGTTTGACTGATTCTTGCTGTCTCATTGAGTCATTAGTTTCTACTTGCCCAATTCTAATCTTTATCAAATTGTTTTCTTCCATTAACTTTTGCATCTCCTTTTCCATCTGCCCAATTTTTCCTTTTAAGGAGCTATTTTCTCCTGTTAATTTTTGTACTTCCTTTTCCATTCGACCAATATTCCCAGTTAGGTTTTGGGTTTCCTTTTCCATTTGACCTTTTCGGGAATTATTTTCCTTTTCCATTTGTTCGATTTTTCTTTTCAAAGAGATGTTCTCATCAGTGAATTCTTTTATCAAAATTTTAAAATCATTGGCTAGTTTATCTTCTATTTCCTTCTTCAGCTGTTCCAGGAGAGCTGCTTGTCCTTGCAAGTAGTTCATAGTCCCTTCTGAAGTTTCAGATGGAAGTACAGTCTCAGCTCTGGCCTCTTTGGTGTTTGTGTTTTGCTCCTTATCCCCACAGAAAGATTCTATGGCTCTTTCAGCCCTCTGCTTTTTCCTGTTCATGATGTTGATTGAGTGTTGTGGCTTCTGATTCTTTCAGTCAAAAGCTAGAGAACTTTTTGCTGAGCTGATGTGTGAAAAAGCTAAAAGCAGGTTTTTGTTTGGTGTTTCCCCTATCAGCCCTGGGTTTAGCTAGTTAAGTGTGGGGAAGCAGTGGTCTGGTCACAGGAGAGCTCCTCAGCTGAACTGAGGCAAAGGCAAGCTCAGGAGCTGGTAATCCCAACTACCCTATTGTCTTTCTGATTCCCCTGAACAGCTGAGGCACACCTAGATTCTAATGCATGTTCCCACCCCTCCCAGGGCTCCTCTCCTGGTAATGAGGCTTGCCTGGGTCCTAGTGTGAATTTTCTTTGCCCTGGGTCCTCTGTGCTTCTGGTTTGCCTCTGCCACTGTAGGAGGAATCCCCCTTAGCTATTTTCCTCAGCTCAGGTGTTATGAGACTATTGGCCTCCTTCTGCTATTCCTGCTGATCTAGGACTTTTCTGGGGAAATATTTTATGGTTCTTTCATGGTCATCAAGGGGGGAGGAGACAGCATTTACTGATCACTCCACCATCCTGGCTCCTGGAAGTTCAAAGTAGGTGACTTACCGAAGTTTGATCTTTGGACTGAAGGTCTCAGGAGCTGCTGCGTTGATATGTGGTGCTCAGTGGCTCTCACTGACTAGGTTTGGCTTATCTCCCACCCTCGGTGCCGCTCCTCTGGTTCCTCCCACTGCTCAGGTTTCTCGAGTCCCTTCTGCTCCACTGCACTGGCCACACTGCGCTGTGCGTTGTGGGCTCACCCCCGCAGAACAGATATTTCCCATGGACCTTCCAGTCCAACCTGGGCTCTGAATCCATCACAGTCTGTCTCCCACTGGATTCCGCACCTCCAAAATTTGGTCAGATTCTCCTTTCAGAGGTACCTGAAGGAGTTTGTCTGAGAGCTTAGGTGAGTTGTTGCTCTCACTCCGCCATCTTGGCTCTGCCCCCTGTAGCTCAATTCTCCCAGGAACTTTAGGTTGAGGGCTCCCACAATGTGCACAACTGCCATCTGAGGTTGGGGCTAGAGGAGGCCCTACTCTCTTTTCACCCAGGTAAAAAAGCATTCTCATTGACCTTTGAAACTTTCTTTGGCATTTGTTCGTTGAGGGATCTGAGAAGTGCAAATGCTGCTGGGGTCCCCTGCCCCCAAGACCTATTCTGGTCCTGTTTCTGCTGCTGGTGCCATATGGTCAAAGCTTGGCCTCTGGGGACTGTGCTCCACTCCACTCCCAGTTTGATAGACCTTTCTTGTCAGTCTTTCAGGCTGCCTCGAAGTGGAAATCTCTTTCACTCTGTCATTTTGTGACTTCTGTTGCTCTAGAATTTGTTTAGAGTAATTTTTTATAGGTATTTTGTGGGCTGTGGTGGAAGAGCTGGAGTGGTGCATCTTTCTGCTCCATCATCTTGATTTTGCCCCATTTTCATGATTTTCTTGCATTGCTCTCATTTCTCTTCCCAATTTTTCCTTCACCTCTCTTACTTGATTTTTGAAATCCTTTTTGAGCTTCTCCATTGCTTGAGATCATTGTATATTTATTTTGGAGGTTTTGGATGTAGAACCCTTGACTTTTATTTTTTCCTCTTATGGTATGCATTGTTCCTCCTCATGTGAAAGGATGGAAGAAAGTACCTGTTCACCAAGAAATTAACCTTCAATTGTCTTATTCTTTTTCCCTTTCTCAGAAATTTTCCCAGCTAGTTACTTGACTTTTGAGTTCTTTGTAAAGGAAGGGTATATCTGGGGACGTGTAAATACTCCTTTCCTCCAAGGTGCCTCAATGAAGTTAAAGGAGTTTATTCCTCTCCTAGCTGCTCTAGCATGTCCCACACTCTTTCAGCTAAACAAAAGGTAGTAATAAGTAAGCAGTAATATGATATTGATAACTTGTATGTAAGAAGTGCAAAATACATCAAGTGCATTTATAAAAAGAGAAGGAATTGGGCAAGCAAAAATGAGAGCTATTAAATATACTATATTTTCAGAGATATCAGTGTCATAAAGGATAAGGTGAAAGTTTTTCAAAAGTTACATCACTTCTGTAATAAGTATTTATTGAACACAAATGGTGATACACACACATACACAAATACATGATATTTGTATGTTTGTGTGGGTAGACACACATACACACATGCGCACACAAAGAGAATGGTGTAATACCTTGAGTTTTATCCCTAAACTCAATTAAGTTGATACACTACACCCTGATACCTTTTCTAGAGGAGACTGTCTATTTGATTGGGTTATGAAACCAATCAATCAATAAAGATGATATGTACACAGGATTGTTGATTGTTGTAAATACATTATGTTCAGTTAAGTAAAGAAAAATATATTATTGACTAGCCAAGTAAACTAATCATGCTTTTATGAACTTTATATATTTGAAGAATTTCAGTAGTTTTCTATTCAAGGAATGTCCAGTCCAGCAGTGGAATATTTCATTTTGCCATCAAGGATTCAAATTCTACATAAGTCCTTGACAGAAAGAACTACTCTTCAATATAAACAAAAAGTCTCTTTATGTTTCTCTCTCTCTGTCTCTCCCTCCCTCTGTCTCTCTCTTTCTGTTTCTCTCTCTCTCTCTCTCACACACACACACACACACACACACACACACACACACACACACACACATTTCTCTGAAGCTGAATTGAAGTTGGGTGATAGTTCATAAATTACTTTGAGAATAATAGATTTTATCATGAATTGTATAAGCATCACAGTATGTCCTCTGAAGAATTTTCTCAATCACTGCCTAATGTTTTAAAACTTTGGTTGTGATCTAACTACAGTTAACGTTCATCTTGCATCACAGTTCAGCATAAGTAATTTGTAATATGGAGATTTTAAGACTATGAAACTGATTGATGACATCAGTAATGTTTTTTCCCAAGTTTAAAATATGACAACCATGATAGCAGCACAAATAAGCTCTCCTTGTAGAATTTTGATGTTAGGTTGCAATGGTGTGTTTATAAGTGTATACGTAAAACAAAATTGTACTTTTAAATAACTCAACTTCTATATGAAGTAGGTAGCCTATGAGAGTAGTGTCCCCAAGATACTTATTTCTCTAATTGTAGAGTAACTACTTAGGACAAGAGGCAAATATCACATAGTAATCTAAAGAAACAATGGTACTTCTAGGTATTTTAGGGTCAAAAAATACATTTTAGTCTATTAGTGATAAATGACTTCCTGTGATGTAAATTCTGCATTTTTAATAATATATTTAATTTAATATAGTCAATATATTATAATTAATTTAAGTATATATTTAATTATAATTAATATATTTGATTATATATAATATTAATATATTTATTTGTTTAATATTTTAAATTAGAATTAATTATTTAATATATTTAATTAATTTAATTTAAGTATATTTAGTTTAATTATTATTTTTTTTTTTGTGGGGAGAAGAGTGAATCAAGGAGGTTTATCCATTATTACAAGGTGACAAATTCAAAAGAACTAATGTTCAGCCTTTACCTAATAGTGGATAACTTTATGTTGCTAATGGTCATTTTCATTCAAATGCCTGAAAGAAGTACACTCCTGGTGCTAATGAATTCACCAATTTTTTTTAAAAAAATATTTTTTATGCCTTTTTGGAAAATGATCATGCATCTTTATCAATAATTTTATATCTAAAATATATATATACACATATATATGTGTATATGGCATATGTATGTATATACATATACATACACACTTACATAATATGTGTAAGCATGTGTGTGTATGTTTATATATGTATATAGATATATAGATATAGATAGATGTATTATGTTTGCATATATGACATAGTCAACAATTGAATATTTCTCTAAGAGACCCTAGTGGAGAAAGAAGACAAAAGAACAGATTCTTATTTTTTTGGATAGTCTAACAACTGTACTGAAGAAACAGTTTGTTCACTTGATTTATGCATTTATATTTGGAGACCCACTACAATTTTGTCTCCTGAAATTTGTTCTGATACTGTTTGGGGGAAATCTCCAAGGGTGACTTTTATTCCCACAGAGAGGATAAGCAGGAAGCTGGAGTCTGAGGCCACCCTCATGCCTTTCTTAGAGGTGAGGATACAAGGCTAGAAATAAATATGTCTGTTCTATTAAATATTATTAGTCCAGGGGATATAATTGAGTTCAAACTAACTTCTGTTCACCTTGTCATTTTGGGTGGGAATGAGGATCTCAACCAGATCCAAAATGTACATAGTACAGAGCAAGGACAGTGTGCTTATCCAAATTGATAGGAAAAAGAGGAAGCAAATAAAATTTACATGTGAGAAAAGGTAGCAGACAATAATGGAGACTACCAGCTCCTCTCATATCTTCCAAGAGTCTTTTGTCCCCCACCAAACTAGGGGATTGATCTCTTCCAAATTTTTTCTTAAAGGTTGAACTCCAGAAGTGTACAAAGTACCTCACAAGTCAAAGAGTTATGAAGAACATTTGAGGTTGGAATAGTTCCAATGGAGCATGAGCAGTGCTTGGGACTCTTCTGCTCTTTCTCTCTCTCTGCTTCATATCACATGCAAGACAGAGCAATCACTTCCACCAATAAGGATATGTCCCATCAATTGACTTTTTCGCCCTGAAATGTGAATTGCATTTCTGTCTCTTTGGAGCTTACATTGAAGCTCTCCTGAAGTGGACAGAACCCAGAAATATTTTCCCAGTCCCAAAAATCATGATTATTGCACACATGAAAAAGAACACATGGATAGTCCTAGCAGAATTGCTGACTTTGTTGGCTTTTTTGTGTTTCATTTTGTTTTTCTCCAAATTTAGCAGGGCAGAATCAGTAGCAACAGCCTAGACAGTGCTCTAGCTAAGCACAGAGGAGCAGTATCAGCACAGGCTCACAAAACCCATCATCGTAGAGGGGTAGAACCAGGATTACCATAGAGGAACTAACTCTGGCCATAGCAGAACCAGTCACAAAGTGAAATAGACTCACTATCAGAATCCAAGGGAAAGTGGGGGCAATGATGACTTCAGTAGTCCTGGAGTGTCTGTGTGTGTGTGTGTGTGTGTGTGTGTGTGTGTTGGAGGTAATAGGAGAAAGAAGAGACTGGGCTCCAGTGGTAGTAGGCAGCAGTGGCAATGGGCACAGATGTACCCTACAGTGCCAGTGGAGAAAGAAGTGTCAGTCTTGGTTGTGGAAGTCTTTCTTACTCCAAGATTGGTGCTCTATTCATTGTGGTCTATCTAGTGGACTAGGAAACACCAGATATATGGTAGTTTAGGGGAAATCTCCCAGACTTGTGATGAAGGTCATTGACTATTTAGGAATTGTTATATTTTGCTGATGTTCTTAATGCAATTTGTCCTTATCACCTTTTACATTAAGAAATCCACTGAGAATAAAAAAGACTTTGCCTCACCCACCAAATGAACCTACTTGTATAGAACTGGTATTTGATTCTTCCTGAGACTCCCTCAAATTCAGTCATCCCTTCAGGGAAATGCTCTATTCTTTATTTTGTTTTTAACTATCATTATTTTTTTTTACCTTTACCTTTAGTGAAGCCTGTAAAAGGACAAGATTGACCTGTATTGGACTGTGATGGCAAGCAAAGTCACAAAGTATAATCAAGAAATATTAATGCCTATTTGTTCCAGGATCCATGGTCATCTAGATTGCAAGGCCAAGGGTCCTGGAAGGGTGGAGTGTAAGGAAAAACAAAATAAGATCTTTTGCTGTTTTGGTTTTAGTATAAAGTGCCTCTGATTGGGTAATATGATTAGGGAAAATCTTTCCCACCTATTAATGGACCTGGGAAAGATTCGTAGCAAAGCCTACATCTTCTGTTAATTTTCCAATGAGGCTTGGGTTCTCAAGGGTTGTGATGCTCTTTGGCTTTAAAAAGTGTATAAAGACTCTGAGATGAGGTTTTACTTTGGGGTTTAGTTTTTGCCGGAAGTTTTGTGTGCTAGATGAGACAAGGAAGTGACTAACCAGCCTCCCAGTTTTGAAAACCTAAATGTTGGGGCTTCATTCTCTGGTAACTATGTGTGTGTGTAATATATACAAAGAACCCCCTCCTTGGACTCTTGATAGATAAAGGGGATTAAAGTCATTGCTCCCTTAGGGCAAAACATTATTAGGAGACTTGAGCAGATAGATCATGATAAACAAAACAAACTAGGAATGCTTCTTAAGCAGAGTCAGCTGATAGTATCCTAAATAACTATCCTAACCTTCTTTTACTGGGGCTAAGTATTTTTTATAAATTAGCAATTGATTGACTTATGGATGTCTCATTTTGTGTTAGTATTGTACCAAATCTGGGGAAGTGGATATCAAGGCAAGTAAGAGAAAGAAAGAAAATGGAAAAAAATAGAAAAGAAGGGAAATTTCATCATGTATTTTTTGTCCACAGAGAATATAGATATACAGAAGTAGTGACCATTATACTTTGGAAACTGCTACTTCCTCCTTTTCCTTTAGATGTTGCACTTGTCCAATGCTTTGTAGATGTCATGTTTCTTGCAAAATATCTCTGGTTTTCTTCTTACTTAAGGTGTATTTTAAGGTTCTCTCACTACGTTATTTTGGACAACAGTAGTCTGACAAGCTCAAGGTACAAGTGTCAAGCTCCTTTTAGATATGACATGACATTTCCCCTCCCCCAAAAAAGAAACCTATTTTCAGTTCAATAATACTAAATGAGCACAGTGCTGGTGACAATATCTACAGTAATTTGAAGCTCAGAGAATAGTACCTAAGCAGGCAAAGATATTCCAATTAGAGAGTGAAATAAATTCCAAGGGAAATAGCTGAAAGTTCATCATTTAAAACTAGACTGGACAAAGTATGAAAAGGAATATTGTAATGAAAAGTCCTGAATTGGTAAGGGAATGTAGTTGAAAGCTTAATAAGTTTCTATCATCTCCAATTTAATGATTCTGTACAGGAGACAACTTCATCTACAGAATAGGGAAAAAAGGTAGAAAAAAAGATAATAGGCTAGGTTATGCCATTCACATAGAAACCATCCTGGAGGTAAGACTAAGTCGCAAGTTTGGAGTGTAAAAATGATAGAATACGGAAGTTATATTATAAGATACTGCTTTTTTTTGTTTTTATCCTTGAGACAATTTATTCTACCAACTTCAAGTATAATCTCTTCTCCTATTTTGATATTTTCTTTTATTTGGCATCTTTAAGGCAAAGAAGTCTGGTGTATCAAAGAACCATTATTTTTCAGGAATTTAAGGGATTATTAAACAGAGTAATGGGCAAAATTATTAGCTCCTCAGTGCAGCTAAGTATAACACTAGAAAAAATGCTGAGCCAAGAGTCAGAAGACTCCTCTTTCTGAATTCAAATCCTGCCTCAGATAATAGTTGTGTGCCTCTGGACAAGTATCTTAACCTTGTTTGCCTCAATTTCTTCATCTTTGCAATGAACCGGAGAAGAAATCACAAAACATTCCATGTTATTGCCAAGAAAAAGAAAACACCAAATAGTGTCACAAAGAGTTTGGCCTAACTGAACAACGAGGGGCAACCTGTTTCTTCTTTCTGTTTGTCACTTAGAATTTAGGGGTAGTGTTCAGAGAAATGTAAAAACAAAACAAACAAACAAAAAACTCTTCTGTTTTTCACGCACCGATATGCCTTTAGCCATTTTCAGTCATATCTCAATAAATAGTATAATAATGAATTTTGACAATAATAAAACATTGTTATGGCACTTTAAAGTTTTCAAGGTATATTACAAATACTGTATCTTTTGATCTTCACAATAAATCTGTGGTTTGGGTGTTATTATCCTGATTTTACTGATGAGGAAACTGGGAATGCCTGAGGTTAAATTACTTACCTGGGGTCACACAACCAGGAAATATATGAGACTTGATTTGAACTCTAATACTCCTGACTCCAAGTTTTTACTCTTTTTTTACTATAATGCCTAGATGTTTATTGTACTAATATCTTAATTATCTTTTGAACTGAGGGAAAGGATAAACAAAAGTGGGGACATCATATGAATGGATGTTGGGGGGTCAAATAAAATATAATATGCAAAGCACTTTGCAAATTCTTAAGGGAATCTTATGAAAATGTGAAGGATTATTTCCAATCTCTCAGTGTTATTATGAAAGTACATTATAAAAATAATAACACTAGAGAGCACAAGGGACTATTACTAGTAACAATTCCACAAATGTTATAACATTATTGATAGTAGCTATACTTTGTAATTATTAAAATGTTTTACAAATAAATAATCATTCGACTGTATTTTCTTGGAGAGCACTCTCTTTTAGGGGTAAGATATCCAGGTTATGTTCCTGACTTAGTAGAGGGTCTGCCATAGGAGCTGTTTGGTATAGTTACACAGTAAACTCAAATTCTGTCTCAACACTTGCATTACATGACACTTTTCAACGTGTGGTCAATAGAGAAAAACAGCTTAAGCTAGAATTAACATTGTAGTGATGAATATTATCAATTATCCTAGATTTTGAGATTGATATCATCTTCTCCCATCCCTTAATTTCATTAAACTGCAACTTAAGGCACGAGGAATTTCACTGATCTGTCTAAGGGCACACATTAAGTGACAGATCTGGTATTTGAACTAAAGTCCTTGTTCTTGAGAATCAATGTACTTGTCCCAGTCTTTCACTTTAATATAAACATGAAAAGAGTTAGTATGTTTAATTTAAGGTCTTCAGTTGAATAGAAAGGAATGTAGCTTTATTTTCAAAAATACCTTCCAGAAAAATGTAGATTCAAATTGTAAACCAAGAGCTGACTTGGTAACCGAGCCTGACCTATTGAGGTAACCAATTAACTAAGCCTGACATATTGAAGTAAGTTAAGAAAACTAAAGCAAGCTCATTTCTCAAATTCCCCCCAAGCAGGTTCATTTTCTAATCTTCTTCAGCCTTTATACCACTCCAAAAAGTACCCATGGGGAAAGGCTAACATTTCCATAAATAATTAGACAAAATGTACTTTTGCTTCAGTTTGAGATCTTTTTTCCAAAATAAACGAACAAAAAAAAAGAACAAAAGGTAATTTGTGATTTTTTTCCGAATTTAAGTTTCCTGATTAATACATAGACATTAAAGAGGACGTACACTACATGTCTTAGTAGCCAGGGGAAATAAAACATACAAGGTGTATGAAGAATAATTGGGAGTAAGCAAAAAAAGACAAATACGTTTGCAGAAGATCGTGACTAGAAAGAAATGTTGTTGTTTTTTTTTTTTTTTACTCAACTTTGCTATTGTTCTACTATTCTTACTTCTTGCTTGAAACATTTCTGAAGTGTAAAACATACAGGAAATGATGGCTGACAGATAGATCACTTTAGGCAATATATATCAGGAGGCTGATTCATTGAAAAATGGCAATTTTAAATTTAATTTGATTCATAAGCCAGGCCAATGGTTGCACATACAAACCTGAGAAGAAAAACTATCACAGTGATAATGTATGTTAATATTCTCTGCATTTGACTCATCAAGGGTTGCTGTCAACAAAATAAAGATGAATGGAGTTAGGAAAACACCTGTAAGGAAACTGGGTTCCCCTGACTGAATGTTCATGTGTTCACATAGTGTAATTTGCTGAGTTGCATCTTGATTAGAAGAGTGATATTACTGCAAGCTAACACTAGTAAAAATCATCAATGATTTATAAGAGATTCTTGAAATTATTT